>CM031372.1:49574886-50154556 GCA_018208015.1 Medicago ruthenica
TATTTCAAATCATTTCCGTCATTAATAAATTTGCAGTTTATTTTCAAAAGAGTTCGTTTTTCTTTCGTTCTTAAATAAATTTTCGCAACCCTACAAAAAAATCATCATACACCAAAAAATAACACTGCTACAATCCCTTTTGACTTCAATCTTCAAATTAACCAAACGGAAGATGATAATAAGGACGATTTTGAACCTCCTGAAGGATTGTCCAGACTTGGGGATCAAGAGGATAGGGTAATACAACCTCACCAAGACTTGGGGATTGTCCAGACTTGGGCCTCCCATCTCCTCCCACCTCACAGCCACAAACGCGCACCTCTCTCACACACAACACACACTCATAAAACAGAACCACCCACGGCCTCACTCTCACGTACCCTAAAACACCACTCAACCGCACACAAACACACCCACATCCCCTATCCAAAACCACAAGAATCCGAACCAAAATTCAGAAAAAAACAAAGGTAGTTTTTCTTTCTAAAACTCAGATCTACTCACTGTTAAAAAATTTTGAAGAATCTGAGTCCGGTTTGGAGGAGAAGAGAGAAATGGATTTAATAAAAGTGAAAAAGATTTAAAAAAAAACATTTTTTATTTTTCCTCGCTACTTTAATTCATTCTTTTCTTTAAAAAAAAAATAAGCAAGTTATAGCCAAATAAATAAATAAAATCAAGAGGTTCTCGTAGAGTACTACGAACGTTTAGGGTGCTAACACCTTCCCTAAACGTAACTAACCCCCGAACCCTAATCTCTTAAAATTGTGGTAATTTAGAACTTTTTTCCACTTTTCATTTAAAAAAAATTAAAAGTTCAGTCGTGAATTAAAATTAGTGAGTCAACGCTAATCAATAGCTTGATCTCCGAAAATCACCGCGACAGAAATGGCGACTTCACTGGGGATTCCCTAAGAGGGTTGAGCCTAACTTGAATTTATTTAATTATTTTGTGCTATAACTTGCTTAAAATAAAAATAAGGTTGTAAATATGTGAATATGTGTTTTTTTCCTTTTACGTGAGTGGTGAGATAAGTCCTATACCCGGGCTTGAGAGAAACTTAAGATAGGATGGCGGTATAATCAAAGTGCCATACCAGGAGTAGTCTTGGGTGTTGGTACATGTGATATAACCCCACTCAATGGAGGTCCCTTAAAGGTAATACCATGTCAACATGAGTAGTCGTGTTTGACATTGTTATTTTTATGTGGCCCATGAAGTTGAGGACCTTTAGTCACCTTTAACCCATCTTGGCCTTTTAGGACGTAGTGCGGTGGCTAATCAAGAGTAGTCTTGAGTTGGTCGATACGCGATACTACACTCAAACGAGACTTTCCTACGAACGTTGTTGGACCGGGAGTAGTCCCGTCATCTGGCAATATTCGGAAGTGGTCAATGACTTTGGGAACTTGGTAGAACCCGTGATACAGGTACATATGAAACCATAGTCCTTACCAAAATGGCGTGTTTACCCTCAACTCCAACATTATGGACTTAACCTCACTATGTTTTCTCCGTTCCTTTAGCATAATCATGCATACATGCATCCATTCACAAACGTTTTTTCATCAAATATCGAAGGACTTAAACAAGTTTTGTTGTAAACATCGTAGGTATGAACTTCAAAATGAGGAAGACTCAGAAATATAATTTCAAAAGCCCAGATTTGACAAACTTAAGGAAGCTAGGATCTTTGGTAGCTAGTCCAGAGAACTTTCGAGATCGTTATGGGTATCTACTCAGCATTCTCAAGACAAACGTTGAAGAAGGGATCCTTAATACCTTGGTCCAGTTCTATGACCCTCTCTATCACTGTTTCACGTTCCCGGATTACCAACTTGTCCCCACTTTGGAAGAATATTCCTATCTGATTGGTTTGCCAATACCTGACAAGATACCTTTCAACAGCCTTGAACCAACTCCTAAACATCCAACCATCGCAGCAGCCCTCCATCTCAAAACCTCCGAAATAGCCACTAACCTCACCACCAAAGCGGGCTCCCAAGGCCTAACTTCCAAATTCCTCTACCAAAAAGCCTACGCTTTCGCCGAAGCCTCCAGTACCGATGCCTTCGAATCTATCCTTGCCCTACTCATTTATGGCCTCATACTTTTCCCTAATATTGACGATTTTGTCGATATCAACACAATCCAAATCTTCCTAGCCGGAAATCCTGTCCCTACCCTACTTGCAGATACCTACCATTCCATTCACCACAGAACTCAAAAGGGATGTGGAGTTATCACTTGCTGTGCGCCTTTGCTCTACAAGTGGTTTACTTTACATCTGCCTCAAACCCACCTCTTCAAAACCAATCCAGAAAAAACCCGATGGCCTCAAAGAATCATGTCCCTCACCCCAGCCGATATCATTTGGTATCAACCAGCCACCGACATTGGAGTAATCATTGACAGTTGTGGAGAGTTTCCCAACGTACCCCTCATCGGTACGCGAGGGGGAATTACTTACAGCCCTGCTCTCGCTAGACTCCAGTTCGGTTACCCCATGAAAGAGAAACCTAACAACCTCTCCCTTACCGGTGAATTCTACCTCAATCTTGAAGACCATGCAGATATGAGATTAAGATTTGTGCGAGCTTGGCATACTATCCGTAGGGTTGACAGAAATCAGTTAGGAAGGAGGACAGGCTTTGTACATGGATCTTATACTCAGTGGGTCATCGACGGAGGTTCGAGTTTTGGTTTACCCTACCCTTTGCCCAGATACCTATCCTCAACCGTCCCACCGCCATCCTTACCCATACCCTTCGATAACAAAGAGGAATACAATGAGCAGTTGATTCAAATGCGGCTTGAGAGGGACACTTGGAAGAGAAAATACCAGGAGCTTGAACGTGAACATGAGACCTTGAAGGGGAAATTAGAACAGAAGGATCACGAGCTTTTCATCCAGAATCAACGGATGATTGAGAAGGACGATCTACTTCAGCAAAAAGATTTTCGGCTTCGGAAGGACGCCAGGAGAAAGAAGAGGTTTATGGATTCGATCTCTGGATCACATTCAGATTCTGAGAGTCCACCTACTCCAGGAGCTTGAGTTAAAGTCTTTAGGGTTTTATGTTTATGTTCTAGCTTCCAAAATCTTGTAATTTGTCAAAAAAGCTATTTTGTAATGTCTTAATTGTTCAGACCATGGTGTTTACAATTGCTTCAAAGTCCTTCGATGAAATATCTTCTTTTTTTGCATAAGCATAATCATGCATCATATCGCATTCATAGTTTCCCAAGCCGAGTCTCACGTCTTGTTTTTTCCAAAGGTTCATCTGCCTAGTCCCAGAAGGTGGCCCGACGTCCTCAGCAGGAACCAACTTACACGTACAACACTAGAGCACACCAGAGAAAAAGAATGGACCATCTGGAACAAGAAAACCAAATACTTCGGGAGGAAATGACATCCATGCGGACCAAGATGGAAGAATTGACAGAGTTGGTAAAGCTGCTGGCAGCCGCACAAGTTCATCCACCGCCTCCTTCCCCTAGCTCTCCAGCTCAACCGACGACTGCAACTACTTCGGCTCCGACAGCGCACACCAGTGCTCCACAATACACAATGCCTGACAGATATCCATGGGGCATGCCTCTTAGCTATGGAGAAGGATTCATCCCTATTCCTGTTGCAACTTCTGCTCCTCAACCCGGTGTTACTTTTCCTCAGGCTACTATGGCCTTTTCAGCTCCAATGATTCATACAACCCCGTACGACAATGAACCCATCTTTCACACAGAAAGTGTAGGGGCCCAGGATCGAATGGATGATTTCCAAGAAAAGTTTGAAGAGTTGCAACGGGAAATCAAAGCCCTCCGGGGAAAAGATCTGTTTGGGAAAAATGCCCACGACCTCTGTTTGGTGCCAAATGTTAAGATCCCGCCCAAATTTAAGGTCCCTGAATTCGAAAAGTATAAGGGGAACACTTGCCCTCAAAGCCACTTGGTGATGTATGCTCGGAAGATGTCCACCCAGACTGATAACCACCAATTGCTCATCCACTACTTCCAGGACAGTTTAACTGGCGCAGCTTTAAAATGGTACATGAGCTTAGACAGCACCAAGATCCAAACTTTCAATGATTTGGGAGAAGCCTTCGTCCGCCAATACAAGTACAACCTGGACATGGCCCCGGACAGAGATCAACTCCGGGCCATGGCTCAAAAGGACAAGGAGACTTTCAAAGAGTATGCTCAAAGATGGAGGGAAATTGCTGCTCAAATCAACCCGCCTTTGGAGGAGAAAGAAATGACCAAGATTTTCCTGAATACTCTTGGTTCATTTTATTACGAGCGGATGATTGCGAGTGCACCCAGTGACTTCACTGAGATGGTAAACATGGGTATGCGCCTGGAGGAAGGAGTCCGGGAAGGACGTCTGATTAAAGAAAGTACCCCCGCCAACGGTGGGAAGAAGTTCGGGAATCACTTCCCAAGAAAGAAGGAACAGGAGGTCAGTATGGTTGCTCACGGGAGGCCACAACAAAGATACCCATCCTACCAACACATTGCTGCCATTTCACCATCCACCAATACTGCCCAAAATTCAAACTACAAACTACAAACCCCACAAAGGCCTTACCAACAACCTCAACCACCTTACCAACAGCCCCATCAACATTATCAACAGCCTCACCAACAACCGTACTACCAACAACAAAATCGCCCTCAAACTCCTCAACTACCATATCACTCACAAAATCGCCAAAAAACGACCTTTGATCCAATCCCGATGAAGTATGCCGACTTACTCCCTGCTCTACTTGCCAAAAACCTTGTCCAGGTCAGGGCACCTCTCCGTACACCAGATGTTTTACCTCCTTGGTACCGACATGACCTAACTTGCGCCTTTCACCAAGGAGCTCCTGGCCACGATGTCGAGCATTGCCTTGCTCTTAAAACCGAGGTGCAAAGGTTAGTCCGGGCCAATTTACTATCTTTTAAAGATCAAAATCCAAATGTTCAGGCCAACCCTCTACCGAATCATGGACCGTCTGTTAATATGGTACAAGACTGTTGCAGAGATAGTATCATTCTTAATGTCCAGCATGTTCAGACCCCACTGGTTCCTATGCATATCAAGATGTGCGAGGTGAATTTGTTTAGTCACGATCATACAGTGTGCGAAGTGTGCCTTGTAGACCCAAGAGGATGTCAGATAGTGCAGGATGATATACAAGGGTTGATAGATCGGAGAGAGTTGCTCATCTCGAAGAAGGAGAAGGAAGTGTGTGTCATTACACCTGAATTCAGCATCCCAGAACGGGTGGAGATAGCATACAACAGTGAAAGGTCAACTACTACTCCTCTAGTGATCTGTTTGCCGGGACCTGTGCCGTATACTTCCCAAAAAGCTGTCCCATACAAATACCAGGCCACGATGCTGGAAAATGGACGAGAGGTACCCTTACCCTCTCTACCTTCTGTTGACAACATTGCAAGTAATAACAAGATCTTAAGGAGCGGGCGTGTCATCCCAGCAGCACTCCCAAAGAAAGTAAGTGATCCGGTGATTGAACAACTGCCAGTAACTAGTCCTAGTGGAGACAAGGAAAGGGGCCAGTCTAGTGGGGCCAGTGGGGACTCTGATCAAGATGAAATTTTGAAGTTGATCAAGAAGAGTGAGTACAAAGTGATTGATCAGTTGATGCAAACTCCGTCGAAGATATCTGTGATGTCATTATTATTGAATTCTGACGCTCATAGAGACGCCTTGATGAGAGTCCTGGAGCAAGCTTTTGTGGATCATGATGTGACGATTGATCAGTTTGGGGGAATAGTGGGTAATATCACTGCATGTAACAATCTGAGTTTTAGTGATGAAGAGCTCCCAGCAGAAGGTAGGAATCACAACCTGGCATTGCATATATCGGTGAATTGCAAGTCTGATGCACTGTCGAATGTACTTGTGGACACCGGTTCGTCTCTGAATGTGATGGCCAAATCAACTCTTGATCAACTTTCCTACAAGGGTACACCCATAAGGAGAAGCGGAGTAATAGTAAAAGCTTTTGATGGTTCAAGGAAGTCGGTGATCGGAGAAGTAGACCTGCCTATCACGATTGGACCACACCAATTTCAGATTACCTTTCAAGTGATGGATATCCAAGCGGCATACAGTTGTTTGTTGGGTCGACCATGGATCCATGAAGCCGGAGCGGTGACGTCTACACTGCATCAAAAGTTGAAGTTCGTAAAGAACGGGAAGCTAATAACTGTAAGCGGTGAAGAAGCCATGTTGATAAGCCACTTGTCAGCTTTTTCCTTTATTGGTGCTGATGAAACAGACGGAACCTCTTTCCAAGGCCTGACTGTGGAAGGTAAGGGGCCAGAGAAGAGTGAAGTGTCTTTTGCCACCTGGAAGAGCGCACAGAAGGTGGTGCAGGAAGGAACAGGTGTAGGATGGGGAAAAGTTGTGCAGTTGCCAAAAAACAAGAATCGCGAAGGACTGGGTTTTGCTTCCTCTGCAAGCGGCTCTAAGTACGGTGTTAGCTTGGATTCTGTTAGTGGTACCTTTCATAGTGCCGGGTCCATCAATACCCCGCCCGAAGCCAATGCTGTCTTGGATGGTTCTGAAGAAATGATACCTGCTTTTGTGACACCTGGAGGGCTTGTTTGTAATTGGGATGCTGTTGACGTGCCTTTAGTCATTCATGTGTCAAAGTAATGTGTTTCTTGTTTTTGTTTTTCCTTTCAATAAAATCCTTTCGGCTTGCCCGAGCGAAAGTGTAATCATGTAGGGCTGTTTTGCTTCAAGTACTTCCACCATTAATGAAAAATGTTGCTTATTGCCTTTTCTGGAAAATGGTATCACAAAAAAACCCAAAATATTTTTTGTCTTTTTTTAATCAATTTCAAAAGGTCTGCATTTTTCACTCATTCTCTAAAATCAATCATGAATCATATATGCAGACTAAACATCAATGAGCCCGTTGAACACGATAACCCTACGCTCTCTCCCAACTTTGAGTCCCCTGTCTACGAAGCCGAAGAGGAGGAGGATGAGGAAATTCCACATGAGATTGCCCGGTTACTCGAACATGAGAAGAAAGCCATTCAGCCTCACGAAGAAGCGGTGGAGGTGATCAACTTGGGTTCTGAGGAAGTTAAGAAGGAAATCAAGATCGGGGCTTTGCTTGAAGAGACTGTCAAACAGAGGGTGATTGAACTGCTCAGAGAATATACTGATGTGTTCGCATGGTCATACCAAGATATGCCAGGTTTAGACCCCCGCATTGTGGAGCACCGTTTGCCCTTGAAACCTGAATGCCCACCAATCAAGCAGAAGTTGAGAAGAACTCGTCCCGATATGGCTCTCAAGATCAAAGAAGAGGTGCAAAAGCAAATTGACGCAGGCTTCCTTGTCACATCTGAGTATCCTCAATGGTTGGCCAACATAGTTCCAGTCCCGAAGAAAGATGGTAAGGTCAGAATGTGCGTCGATTACCGAGATCTGAATAGGGCCAGTCCAAAAGATGATTTCCCTTTACCTCACATCGATGTATTGGTTGATAGCACTGTTAAGTCCAAAGTTTTCTCCTTCATGGATGGTTTCTCCGGTTACAATCAAATCAAAATGGCACCCGAAGACAGAGAAAAGACGTCCTTTATCACGCCTTGGGGCACTTTCTGCTACAAAGTAATGCCTTTTGGTTTGATAAATGCAGGCGCCACCTACCAAAGAGGCATGACCACTCTCTTCCATGATATGATGCATAAGGAAATAGAAGTGTATGTAGATGATATGATTGTCAAGTCAGGCACTGAAGAAGAACATGCTGAGTATTTGCTAAAG
Organism: Medicago ruthenica; assembly: GCA_018208015.1. Taxonomy (NCBI): domain Eukaryota; kingdom Viridiplantae; phylum Streptophyta; class Magnoliopsida; order Fabales; family Fabaceae; genus Medicago; species Medicago ruthenica. The sequence goes on from CM031372.1 coordinate 49,582,689, forward strand.
ATGTTTCAACGGCTGAGAAAGTATCAACTTCGTCTGAATCTCAACAAATGTACATTTGTGTTAGATCTGGAAAACTCTTGGGGTTCATTGTTAGTCAGAAAGGCATTGAAGTAGACCCCGATAAAGTCAGAGCCATCAGAGAAATGCCTGCTCCAGAAACAGAAAAACAAGTAAGAGGGTTCCTGGGGCGTCTGAACTACATCTCCAGATTCATCTCTCACATGACTGCCACCTGTGGGCCAATATTCAAACTACTCCGTAAAGACCAGGGGATTGTTTGGACAGAAGACTGCCAGAGAGCCTTTGACAGCATCAAAGAGTATCTACTAGAACCTCCAATTCTTATCCCTCCAGTCGAAGGAAGACCATTGATCATGTACTTAACTGTGTTAGAAGGTTCCATGGGTTGTGTGCTCGGACAACAGGATGAAACCGGAAGGAAGGAGCATGCTATTTATTACCTGAGCAAGAAGTTTACAGATTGTGAGTCTCGATACTCCCTACTTGAGAAGACTTGTTGTGCACTAGCTTGGGCAGCCAAACGCCTTCGCCATTGCATGATTAACCACACCACTTGGTTGATATCCAAAATGGATCCAATCAAGTATATCTTTGAAAAGCCGGCCTTAACAGGAAGAATTGCTCGTTGGCAGATGCTGTTGTCCGAGTATGATATTGAATACCGCACCCAGAAAGCAATCAAAGGCAGTGTCCTGGCCGATCATTTGGCGCATCAACCGGTTGAAGATTACCAGCCTATCAAGTTTGACTTTCCCGATGAAGAGATTATGTATTTGAAGATGAAAGATTGTGATGAACCATTGCTTGGAGAGGGTCCAGATCCCGAATCCAGGTGGGTTTTGATATTCGACGGGGCCGTGAATGTCTACGGTAATGGAATTGGGGCAGTTATTATCACTCCTGAAGGTAATCATCTCCCTTTCGCTGCGAGGTTACAGTTTGATTGCACGAACAATATGGCAGAGTATGAAGCATGTATCCTGGGCATTGAAGAAGCCATCGACTTGAGAATCAAGAACCTTGATATCTACGGGGATTCAGCACTCGTTATCAATCAGATCAAAGGAGAATGGGAAACTCGCCACCCTGGCTTGATTCCTTACAAAGATTATGCAAGGCGTTTGTTAACCTTCTTCAACAAGGTTGAGCTGCACCACATTCCTCGTGATGAGAACCAGATGGCAGATGCCTTAGCAACCTTGTCTTCCATGTAGGAAGTAAGCCATCAGAACGACCTGCCAACGATCAGAATCCAACGTCTTGAAAGGCCTGCACATGTGTTTTCAGTTGAAGAGGTCATTGACGATAAGCCATGGTTTCATGATATTAAGTGTTTCCTCCAGAGTCAAGAATACCCGCCTGGAGCCTCCAGTAAAGACAAGAAGACTTTGAGGAGATTGTCTGGTAATTTCTTTTTGAATGGAGATATTTTGTACAAAAGGAACTTCGACATGGTATTACTCAGATGTGTAGACGAACGTGAAGCAGAGATGTTGATGAGTGAGATACATGAGGGCTCCTTCGGAACTCACTCCAATGGGCATGCAATGGCTAAAAAGTTGTTGAGAGCGGGTTACTACTGGATGACGATGGAATCTGACTGTTATAAACATGCCAGGAAATGTCATAAGTGTCAGATTTATGCCGACAAGATTCATGTTCCGCCAACTACCCTCAACGTCCTTTCCTCTCCATGGCATTTCTCTATGTGGGGCATTGATATGATTGGAAAGATCGAACCAAAGGCCTCAAACGGACATCGTTTCATTCTAGTGGCCATTGATTACTTCACTAAATGGGTCAAAGCAGCATCTTATGCCAATGTAACCAAGCAAGTCGTAGTCCGTTTCATCAAGAACCATATCATCTGCCGTTACGGTGTGCCTAATAGAATCATCACGGATAATGGAACCAATTTGAACAACAAGATGATGAAAGAATTGTGCTGAGAGTTTAAGATTGAACATCATAATTCTTCTCCTTACAGACCCCAGATGAACGGTGCTGTTGAAGCCGCAAATAAAAACATCAAGAAGATTGTCCAGAAGATGGTAATCACTTACAAAGACTGGCACGAGATGTTACCATTCGCTCTGCATGGGTACCGTACCTCAGTGCGCACTTCAACAGGGGCAACCCCTTTCTCTTTGGTCTACGGCATGGAAGCAGTGCTCCCTGTGGAGGTCGAAATCCCGTCGATGAGAGTTCTGATGGAAGCCAAATTGTCTGAGGCTGAATGGTGTCAAAGTAGGTATGATCAGCTGAACTTGATTGAAGAAAAATGCATGGCTGCCTTGTGTCATGGTCAACTATATCAAAAGAGGATGAAACAAGCCTTTGACAAGAAGGTTCATCCCCGTGAATTTCAAGAAGGAGACCTTGTGCTCAAAAAGATTTTATCCTTTCAACCGGACTCCAGGGGCAAATGGACGCCTAATTATGAAGGCCCATATGTCGTCAAAAGAACGTTCTCCGGTGGTGCAATGACTCTTACAACTATGGATGGTGATGAGTTTCCCCGTCCTGTGAACGCCGATGCAGTCAAGAAATACTTTGTCTAAAAAATAAAAGAACAGCTCGGTAAGTCGAAAACCCGTAAGGGCGGCTTAGGCAAAAATGAGCGTCTCGGTGGACTGAAAACCCGAAAGGGCGGTCCAGGCAAAAATTAGAGACATGAAACAGAAAATAATCATCCTGATAGATCGAAAACCCGAAAGGGCGGTCTATGCAAAAGTTAAGGATCAAAAGACAAAGTAACTGCATTGGTCTGATCTCTACTCACTTGGGGCACATTAGCGGTCAGAAAAACTCTGAATCTGAGGCATCTAAACTGTGGAATTCAAAGTTGTTAGGGAGAATAGCGGTTATTGTGTTCAATGTACCTTCCCCTTATATTTACCATTTTCCAAACCTTGTGAAATCCGTGGAGCCACGCTATTGGCGGGCCACCACTCTGTTAAATGAATTTGAGCCCGTGCCTTTTATTTGGAACTCTCATTTATTCGGTTTATAAAATTTCTTCTATTTTTGATGGTAGTACTTGAAGCAGAATATTTTTCAAAAAAAAAATCTTAAATCTTTTTATATCTTTGGAAAGCATAAACAACAAACACATTCTCTCTGAACTCATGAATGAGTAAAGTGTGCGTCGACATCTGTCCTGAGAACGGATAAACTTTGCAGGTTTAAACATGGTCAATCGCTTGAAAAAAAGAAGAAAAAGAAAAGCTCGGTAAGTCGAAAACCCGAAAGGGCGGCTTATGCAAAAATGAGCGTCCCGGTGGATCGAAAACCTGAAAGGGCGGTCCAGGCAAAAATTAGGGGCATAAAATATATATATATATATATATATATTCCCGGTGGGCTGAAAACCCGAAAGGGCGGTCCACGCAAAAGTTAGGGACTCAAAAAAGGAAAAAACAAAAAGCATGACCATAGAAACACCAGTTCTTCTGCCAGGTCTTTGGATTAACACGTCTCCCCCAGGAAGTGTTTGCTCCCCACCAGTTGTTGCATACATCGGGCCTTACCCCGTCAATGTTTTGATATGTCCCCAATGTCATCATCCCCAACGAAGATTGCTGAGTGTTTGTACTGCGATGTCGGGTCACTTTCCATCTTACCTGTCCCATCCTATCTCGTCAAGTTTATTAGTCATACAATCATACAAGTTAGTCTTTCATACAACCCTACAGGTCAGTCTTCCGTACAATCTTACCAGTCAATCCTTCATACAGTCACAAGTTAATCAGTCATGCCAGTCATACAAGTCACATCATCATTCATGCATCCATACATTCATGCATATACACCTTCTTGCATACACAACATGCACATAACATCATTCATACATGATTGCGTTGACCACCCTGAGTCCTGTTTTTCATATCCATCAATCTGAACGATTTGTAACTCTCTTTATCCCCAAGTGTCATCCCTAGTGTGTCTGGTCCAAAGATGTCACCCTCTTTTCGCCAAGTGGCAGTTCTTTAACGAACAACTTGTGCATTTTCCTATCCAGTCTCCTGTCGTCAGTTGACTCGTTCGGCAATAACCCGAACAGCTGACATTTACCTTTTATCCTGTCGTCAGTTGACTCGTTCGGCAATAACCCGAGCAGCTGACATTTATCTTTTATCCTGTCGTCAGTTGACTCGTTCGGCAACAACCCGAACAGCTGACATTTATCTTTTATCCTGTCGTCAGTTGACTCGTTCGGCAATAACCCGAACAGCTGACATTTATCCTTCATCCTGCTTTTATCCTTCATCCTGCTTATATATTTCATCCTGCTTTTATCCTTCATCCTGCTTTTATATTTCATCCTGCATTTATCTTTCATCCTGCTTTTATATTTCATCCTGCATTTATCCTTCATCCTGCTCTTAAGTTTCATCCTGCTTTTATATTTCATCCAGCATTTAAGTTTCATCCTGCTTTTATATTTCATCCTGCATTTATCCTTCATCCTGCTTTTATATTTCATCCAGCATTTAAATTTCATCCTGCTTTTATATTTCATCCAGCATTTGAATTGCATCCTGCTTTTAAATTTCATCCTGCTTTTAAATTTCATCCTGCTTTTAAATTTCATCCAGCATTTAAATTTCATCCAGCATTTAAATTTAATCCAGCTTTTAAATTTCATCCAACATTTATCTTTCATCCAGCTTTTATCTTTCATCCAGCTTCTATATTTCATCCAGCTTTCACCTTTCATCCAACATTTACATTCACCTTTGTTTCTTGTCGTCAGTGGCATGTTACTTTTATACCGGTCTTTACCTCAAATGGCAAGCCCTACAAACGGGCAGTTTGTGGTCGGTGTCTTTTCCCATATCATATTTCCTTTCTCAGCTGTCAATACGATAGTTGATCCCTTCCCCAGTGAAACTATGTTATTCCCCAGTGGAGTCGGATCCCTTTCTTTAACGAACTCGGGTATCCTTTCGTTTTGTTTTATCCCCAGTCAGGTCATCCTCGCCGTCTTGCATTCACCTTTGCGTCACGAGCATTTCACATCTTTTTTGTTAGGTCCAAAATTGGTGTACTCTGTCTTTAAGTCCCTTCGACCCGTCGAATCCAAGGTTTTCTCTTCAAATCTCCGGACGAAGAGACTTAAATAGGGGCATCTGTCATACCCCAATTTTTGACCTAAAATTTCTTGTTCAAATGTCTTTTTAGTTCGGAATTTGTTCGGTGTTTCAGACAAAATTTCGACAGGGAGGTATTTTAAAATACTTCATTTTTTTTTTTGGTTCCAACAGCTTTTTTTTTATTATTTATTATTATTATTTGTTATGTTTATTTATTATTTCCTTTTATCATTAGCTCTATTATTTTCTTTTTTTTTATTATCTTTTTTTTTATTATTATTTTTAGATTTATTATTATTTTTGTTATTTTGTTTTCAAAAAAGAGTTGACTGATTTTTGTTTTTGATGAGTAATAATGCCCTTTTTAATGGTTACCTTTTTTGTTTTGTCTGACTAATTGTGTTTGATTGTCCATCAATGGCTTTCATGATCAGTTAATTGACACTGTTTAATAAAAGGAACACAGAATCATCACAGGAGGGGGACGACTGAAAGAAGACAGCTCAGAAGAAACACAAGAAACCACATAATATCACAACCAACTCAAACACCAGCAAAAATTGTCTACGGCCAATCCCCTCACACAACCACCTAACAAAAAACTCCCTCCTAACCGCAACAACACCCACGAACAACACAGCACAGCCACTACCTCCCTCAACACTCAAATTCACCACCACCTACAAAATCCACCACCACCTCACACCAAAAAACAGTCACAACTCAGCCCCTCCACACACCTAGCCTCACACGCCCTTCACCAAACCCAAACCCACTTGCAAACCGTACGGCCTCCCATCTCCTCCCACCTCACAGCCACAAACGCGCACCTCTCTCACACACAACACACACTCATAAAACAGAACCACCCACGGCCTCACTCTCACGTACCCTAAAACACCACTCAACCGCACACAAACACACCCACATCCCCTATCCAAAACCACAAGAATCCGAACCAAAATTCAGAAAAAAAACAAAGGTAGTTTTTCTTTCTAAAACTCAGATCTACTCACTGTTAAAAAATTTTGAAGAATCTGAGTCCGGTTTGGAGGAGAAGAGAGAAATGGATTTAATAAAAGTGAAAAAGATTTAAAAAAAAAAACATTTTTTATTTTTCCTCGCTACTTTAATTCATTCTTTTCTTTAAAAAAAAAAAATAAGCAAGTTATAGCCAAATAAATAAATAAAATCAAGAGGTTCTCGTAGAGTACTACGAACGTTTAGGGTGCTAACACCTTCCCTAAACGTAACTAACCCCCGAACCCTAATCTCTTAAAATTTTGGTAATTTAGAACTTTTTTCCACTTTTCATTTAAAAAAAAATTAAAAGTTCAGTCGTGAATTAAAATTAGTGAGTCAACGCTAATCAATAGCTTGATCTCCGAAAATCACCGCGACACCAAGGTTGGAAGCTTTTTCTTCCAACCTAGCATGTGACAAGCAAGTGGGCTTGCCCTTGGGCAGCTCTAGTCCCTCCCATGTGACCTGCTAACCACCACAAGGTTGCCAGCCACCTGCTTGAGGACTTTCCTCCTGCTTGCTCCCCCAAAACCAGTCAAACTAGCTGGATTTTCTCACTTGAAAAGCCATGAGTGCCTACTCTGTTTTTGCAGCAGCTTTTCACCCCTCACACCAGCCATAAGTAGCCTTTTTCATCCCTCAATCTCTGCACACTACAGTGCACGTTTTCATTGATCAACCATTGAGATTGCAAGGATTGATCCCCAAGCATTAGCCAATTGCAATTCAGCTTTGTTCTTCATCATTACCTTCTAGAATTGGTTGAATTTGTGGCTGAAATCAGGCTGAATCTTGCCCCTTGGTACAAGGCAAGGTTGCCTCTATCCATTAGCATTTAATGCAAAAGGATCCAGCTTGATCTTAGCCACAAATCAGCTGAATTTTGGGATTTTGTAATGATGAAAAAGATTTGGTTTTGGCTTATAAATAGAAGGCAATGCCCAAGGTTTCAAACACAATTAACAACAACATTTCAAGAGCAGAAACTCTACTCATTTCAGCTTACAAACCCTCACAAACAACCAGAAAAAAATCAATCCAACACAAAGCTTTACCAAAGTTCAAGTTCATCACCAATATCAAAAAACCTTTGTGAAAGCCTTCAACCAATACAAATCAATTGCAGCTGGAGCTTTGCTAAGGAGTTCTGTAAGTTTCTAAGCTTTTATATTGCATTTACAATTGTGTTTGCATAGCTATTTTGGTTCAAAACCATTTGATTCTAAAAAAACCCCTTTTGAATTTCAAAGAAATCCCAAGGTTTTCAAAACATCAAAACTGGTTTGTCCAGCCTTTTTCACCCCAAAAACTCAAAGTTTTTCACCCACCTATAAGGTCCTGAGTGTGTTCAGAAGTTGTTTCTGAACAAAAGTTCAGAAACAGCTTCTGAACTCAAAATTTCGCATGCTTCGCAGTGCGAAGTCATGGTCGCAGTGCGACCATGACAGAACTCAGAATCTGAGTTTTTGTGTCCAAATGACCAATTTTTGAGGTTCTAGCCCCAGAGCTCAGAACCTAAGAGTTTTTAAACCCATGTCTTTCAAACCATAACAAGGATTTTGCATAATTTTGACAAAATCACAAGTTCGTATGACCATTATGTGGATAACTTGCAAAACAAGTTATGTTCTCAAAATTTCAAAACCACATGAACAAACAAGCTATGTTCATCATTTCAATCTAAACTTGAACAATAAATATTGTTCATGATTTTCAAAACTCAAACATGAACATACGCCGAATACGTTCGCATTTTCGCAAAATGAGACGAACTTGTGCGTTTTCTAGCAAAATTTGCTAAACCTTCCCATTTTGGGTTTTCAAACCAAATGTTTTGACATACCTTGGGATTTCTAAAGGATTCCACCCAAAAACATGAATGAAAAAGGGATGGTGTGACGTATGTCTCTCCATCGCCCCGATTGTACGAATGCGTGACGTATGTCTCGTCGTTCGGACAATCGTCATTTCTTTTTTCAATATGTACAACCCTAACCAAACCAAACCTTGGCCCCTTGTGGTCAATCCAAACCTTTTGGTCCCCCGTGGCCATTAGACTCACCCCTCAACTCGTTTGAGTCACTCGGTCAATGTTCGACTCATCCGAGTCCATTGTACCTGTTCTTGATCTCAGTGGATCAATCGAACAATCGCCCGACTCTTCGGAGTCCACTCGGTCAATGATTGACTTGTATGAGTCCATTGCACCTCTCTTGGTCCCATAGCGACCAATTAACCCTTTACCCTAACGGACGTACCTTTTAACAATTCTAGTGCGATTCGTGAACAAACGCTTAATAAGTCTCCCAAGCGCGAGCATACAAGCTATACGCTTAATAAGTCTCCCAAGCGCGAGCATACAAGCTACGTTTAAATCGCAAGAATTCGGTTAAAACATCGTCCATTTAAAATTAACCAACACATGTACGTTTTTCTACCAAAGAACTACGTACGCTTTGAATTCTCCGACTACCGGGAGATACGTAGGAGCAAGATCGACATCTTGTCAAGCGCAATAATAAAAACTTTTTTTTCTTTCGTTTGTTTTCATCTCTTTCCCCCCCTTTATTATATTTTTAACATAAATGAACATGCGCGCAAAATATTAAAAAACAATTCAAGCTTTGACCAAATAGAAGGTTCCCGTTGAGTACAACGGACGTGAGGGGTGCTAATACCTTCCCCTTGCGTAACCGACTCCCGAACCCGACAATGGTTACGATGACCAATCCTTATCCTCATCGTCAAAAGGGTTTTATTATCGTTTCCCTTTAAACAAAAAAAAAACTTAAGGGTTTATCAACGTTCCCTTTACACAAAAACTTTGGTGGCGGCTTCACAAAGGCCCTCCGAGCGTTTGCGAACGACCTCGGAGGATTTGCGCGTCTTTTTCCCAAGGAAAAAAACGAGGTGCGCACAGGTAACACAACTCATGATGAGTTGGCACCAATCAAAGTTATTTATTTGTTTTTTATTATTTTTAATGTTATATAAATACATTGTTTTGATTGGGCCAACTCAACATGGGTAGTATTACCCACCTTTTATTGATGGTTAAACAAGAATTTGTCATTTGAATAATTTTCAGACTATTATGAGCCACCACATGATCCTGTATCGATTTAATGAAATAAATCTGGATCCCTTGACAGCCGCTGCATTATTAATGACATGATCGGAAACCCTAACTCCACCACCTTCCGCCGCCGTCTTTTCCGCCTCCTTCACCCGCCTTGGTTTTCAAGTTATCTGGACAACTAACCATCCATCTAATCCATAAATTAAAAAGTATTATTTATTTCTTTGATTTTTCATTAATTTACAATAATAAGGGGGTTTATATAACAAGGTCTAATCTTGTCCAAAAATATGAACAAAGCCCAAAATTGATTTTTTTTATCCCAATGTTTTTTTTGACATAAGCCCAATTAATTTATTAAATAAAAAATATATAATGTTATTAATTAATTTTTAAATAATAAAAAATGGATGGGTGGCAGAGGGTGGTCAACAACCACCGCCGGCGTTGACCAAGGCGGAGCTCCGGCGACCTCCACGGTGGTAGACGGCGGAGCTCCGGTCAGTTCTGCACGACTCATTGCGGTGGTCCGATATTTTAGTGATCATGGAGACTAGAGTTGACCTAGAAAAGTTGCGTAAGTCCTTCAACTTGTTGGAGTTTGATGGTGTTGGAACACTAGTGAATTTGAGTGGACGTTGGAAAGAATAAACACATGTCCCTTAGGAAAGAATTAGTGTTGGTATGAATTGAAAAATGTCCCACATTGGATAGGACATACCCACTAGTAGTGTTTATATGTGTGGGGTGACCTCCAAGGGTGTGCCCTTGGGGTACTCACTTTTGCTAATGGATGAGCGCTTACAAACATATTCACACGTGCGACGCCGCCGCCGCCGTCCATCCGGCCGGGCCCTCTTCCTCCGGATTGATGATTCATGTGCTTTTCCTCTCTTCTCCCTCTTTCGACTTGTGTTGACGAGTCCTTCTTCCTTTTCTACTCCTTCTATCCCTTCGGTTTCGAGTGGTCTTCGTACCATATTGAGGGTGTAATATCTAGAAGGATTACTTACGGTGCAGTACGTAATCGAACATGTGAACTGAGTTGTTTTATCCTAGAGGTGACACAGTTGTTTGTTGGAACAAATAAGTTTAAACAATGCCTCTTAAGTTTTGATGAAAACAAGGTATTAAAAGATCAATTGGATATGCTAAATATTTGTTCAAGAGTGCAGGACCATAGATAAAAGTTTACAAGGATTTAATCATACATGGGTTCTGAATGAACAAATGAAGAGCAAGAAAATACAAAGAGAAGCTAGTTGCTAGTCATATTCTAAATTCAAGTCAGATCCTAAAGAAACTTCAGAAGCTGGAGTTCCAGACTCTGAAGACCTTCCAGACTCAGACTCTGAAGAATTGGAACAATTTGCTGGGAATTCAGATATGGAAGCAAGGCTTGAGAAGCTGAAGATTCTACACTCTGAAATGTTTAAAGAATTATACGAAGGAAGTTCTGAAGGTTTTAAGAGGTCAACTGTTGTCATTGTCAAGAAAGGACAAAATGTACAACCACGTTCTCCACTACCTTCACATGCTTGTTCGTACTCTGCAAACTTGTCCCCTACTAAAGAACGGTTCATTCTACATTCAGAAAAGGTTTCAAACCTTATTCCTCCTAGTACATGAACCAAAACAAGCAATAAATCAATGGAATTGATCAAAGCTTCTTCAAACAACTCTATTGATGAGCTGGCAGTAATCCAATGTCTTTATTTCTCATCTCTATATAAAGGAATGAAGACATAAAGAATTAAACAAGACTCTGAGAATTTTATAGTGCCAATACTCTGCCAAATTCGAAACGCATCAAACACTTAGAATTTCTTACAAACTTTCTTATCTTATAAATTCTTAAGTTTACAGTCTGATATCTGTGTTGTATTTTGTCAACACCACTGATTGTATATCAAGTGTTCAAACCAAACATCTTACTTTGTATTTTTGTTTGTTGAGAAGTCTCTTACTTTGTGTTTGAGCAATATAAGTCTCTTACTTTGTGTTTGAGCATAAGAAGTCTCTTGCTGTGTGCTTGAGCAATTTGTAATCATTGGATTATAGTGAAAAATCTCTTGTAAGTGACAAGGGGACTGGACTACTTCCGGATTGTGGAAGGAACCAGGATAATTGCTTGTATCTTTCTCTTCTCTATCTCTTTACCACTTTATCAGCTACATCAGAACCTGAACATTCACAGATTCTGAAACTCTATGTTTGACTCAGAACATCAGACTCAGATTTTGAAATCCATCAGAACCTGAACTTTCTTCTAGTCATTTTTGAAGAAAAAGCCAACACAATTCAACCCCTTTCTTGTGTTTTTTTCACCTTCATTGTTAGTCTACCTTGCACAAACTCGGGTAGTGCCGCGAAACGTCTTAAAGAGAGCGACATGGTCGTGACTCAACCCGGTAATATCTTTGGTGGTGAATTTTGTTTTTTTTAAAAGGTACTTTTTTGAACTTGAAAAACAACAATTTTAAGACGTTTCGAAAACACCATGACTACCGAAGAAATTACCGCGTCTGGAACAGCTGTTGACTTCAATAAGCCGTTTCGGTTTCATGGTAGTCACTTCAAACGCTGGCAACAAAAGATGCTATTTTTTCTAACCATGAAAAAAGTTGCCAATGTTTTGAAGGAGGACATACCTGTGATACCGGAGAGTTCAATTCCAAGCAGATCGGATAATAACGGTAAGAGTCCTATGGATACATGCACGTCTACTCCTGCAGGTACGTCTGATCCTACTGAGAAAGACAAACATGATGAGATGGTGAAACATGAAGGTGAGAAAAACACAAGAAGGGGGGTTGAATTGTGTTTTCTTTTTCTTTTCTTTCTCAAAAACTATGTTTAGTTCAGAATCAGATGTTGATCAGATTCTGAAACTATTTTCAGAGTTGTTTGCAGCGGATAAAGAGTAAATGAGAGAGAGAGAGAGAGACAAGTAGTTTATCCTGGTTCCTTCCACAACTCGGAAGTAGTCCAGTCCCCTTGTTACTAACAAGAGATTTTCCACTATAATCACAAAGATTACAATTGCTCAAGCACAAAGCAAGATACTTCCTATGCTCAAACACAAAGTAAGAGACTTCCAATTGCTCAAACAGTAAGTAAGAGACTTCTTATGCTCAAACACAAAGTAAGAGACTTCTTTGCTTAGACACACAGTCTAAGACTTTGAATCAAACAGATGTTACAAAAGAAATAAGTTTGAGTTGAACACTTGATATACTATCAGTGGTGTTCACAAAATACAACACAGATTTAAGACTCTAAACTTAAGAAATTCTAAGATAAGAAATTTGTAAGAATTTCTAAGTTGTTTTGATGACTTTCAATCTTGGCAGATTTGCGTATCAGAAAATAGAGTATCACGTTTTCAGTATATGAGTCTTATTGTTCTTCTTCAAAACTTCAATCCTTTATAGAGGAATTAAGAGCTGTTGAGAAGAACCAGTTTTAGCAAAAGAGCCGTTGTACTAGAAGCTACATCCAACATTTAATTCATTCCTGTCATTGTGTGCGCAAACCAGAAAACAGAGCACAACAATTTTGAATTGTTTCCTTAAAAGTTGGCTGCGTGTTTCATCCAAGGAGGCAACTGTTGCATTGAGCTGTTCTGACTGTACAGTGCTTTACTGTTGACAGTGACAGTTGTTTTTCCTTAAAACTCTGACTTCAGAAGCTTCTCTTCAGAACTGGCTTCAGACACTGTTCATCAGAAGCTGTCTTCAGATGCAGTTCTTCAGAAGCTGGCATCAGACGCACTGTTCATCAGACGCAGTCTTCAGAAGCTAACATCAGACGCACTGTTCATCAGACGCACTTCTTCAGAAGCAGGCCTTCAGACGCTGCCTTCAGACGTTCCCTTCAGACGTTGCCTTCAGACGCTCCCTTCAGACGTTGCCTTCAGAAGCTGCTTTCAGAAGCACTTCTTCAGACGCTGATTTTCTTCAGCTTTGCAACACTAGCTTCTATATTTTCCTTCTTGCTCTCAACTTGTTCTTTCAGGACCATTGTTAGATACCAATCTTTAAGTACATGTTTCTGCACACTAGAATCAAGCATTAGCATATCCAATTTTCTTTTTAACACTTTGTTATCATGAAAACTCAAAAAAGAGTTGTTCATACATTTTGTTCCAACAAAACAGGCCAAAATAGAAATCGCCCTATGGAAAGATAATGGTTATCTATGCAAAAATTATATTTTGAATGGACTCGGAGATGATCTGTATGATCTGTATAGGCTCTACAATACTACTAAACAGGTTTGGGATGCGCTGCAGAAAAAATATGATACTAAAGAGGCTGTATCCAAAAAGTATGCTGTCAGCCGATACCTGAACTACAAGATGACTGATGACAAATCTGTGGAAGCTCAATCTCATGAAATTCAGAAGATAGCTCGCGAAATCTATGTTGAAGGTATGAAGCTACCCGAACAATTTCAAATTTCTGTTGTTATTGATAAACTGCCTCCTGCCTAGAAGGAGTTCAAGAATACCCTTAGGCATAAGACTAAGGAGTTTTCTCTTGAAAGTATGATTACTCGCCTTCGGATTAAAGAAGAAGCGAGGAAACAAGACCTAAAAGAAGAGGTGTTTGTTGTCTCGAACAACAACACTAAAAAGAAATTTGTAGGTGTTGTTCTGAAGCATAATGGTAAACAGTTTAAGAATCAGAACCACCTTGCAAATAAGAATTCCAATCGGAATAAGAATGGGAGCCCCCCAAAGGCCCAAAATCAGCAACCACCAAATAATGACCCGGCTCAACCATTCAATTGCTACAATTGTGGACAACCAGGTCATATGGCACGCAAGTGCAGGAACCGATCTAACAGACCGGCTCAGGCTCACTTGACAACTGAGGAGCAACCGTACACCGCTATGATAATTGAAATCAATATGGTTGGTGGATCTGATGGATGGTGGATGGACACTGGCACCTCTCGCCATGTCTGCTTTGACTGTGCTATGTTCGAGACATACACTACTGCTGAAGATCAGAAGGTGCTGCTGGGAGATTCTCACACCACTGAAGTTGCTGGAATAGGAGACGTGGAGCTGAAGTTACCTCCGGGAAGACTCTGATATTGAAGCATGTGAGGCAAAGTCCAAAAATTAGGAAGAATCTTGTTTCTGGATTTCTTTTAAATAAGTCTGGGTTTAAACAAATTATAGGGGCTGATATGTACACCATTACTAAAAATGGTATTTTTATTAGGAAAGGGTACGCCACTGATGGCATGTTTAAATTGAATATTGATATGAATAAAATTTCTTCTTCTGCTTATATGTTGTGTGATTTTAATATTTGGCATGCACGACTCTGTCACGTAAACAAACGAATTATATCTAATATGAGTGGTTTAGGATTAATTCCAAAATTATCTTTTAATGATTTTGAAAAATGTCAATTTTATAGTCAAGCAAAAATAACAAAAGACTCGCATAAATCAGTAACTAGAGAAACTGAACCTTTTGCTTTAATACACTCTGATATATGCGAACTTGATGGTAACTTGACTAGAAACGGACAAAGATATTTTATTACCTTCATTGATAACTGCTTCGACTACACTTATGTGTATCTAATGAAAAATAAAAGTGATGCGCTTGATATGTTCAAAATACTTGTTAAAGAAATTGAAACTCAATTCAATAAAAGAATCAAGCATTTTCGTAGTGACAGAGACACTGAATATTTATCACACACATTCAATGAGTATTATAAAGAGCTTAGAATAATTTCACACTGTTCATCAGACGCTGTCTTCAGACGCACTGTTCATCAGACGCTGCCTTCAGAAGCTTCCTTCAGACGCTGCCTTCAGAAGCTGCCTTCAGACGCACCTTCAGAAGCTGCCTTCAGAAGCTACTTCAGACACTGATTTGCTTCACACTTGCAACATAAGCTTCTATGCTTTCTGAAATTCTGGCTGCTACAAGAACAATACGAAAAACAGGGCACAAAGAAAGCAAAACAGAGCACAATCAATCAGGTTCAGAAGCAGCTAAAATAAAGTGCAGAAAGTAAAAGCACACAGATATTTGTTAACCCAGTTCGGTGTAAATACCACCTACATCTGGAGGATACCAATCCAGGAAGGAAATCCACTATTGGAATTAATCCTAAGACTCAAGACAAAGAACCCCTGTTCCTAGTCTTCTGACTTAATCTCCTATAGTTCTGATTTCTACCCAACACCTGAGTATAAGAAACCCCCTTCTTACTTCCTAATCAAGCAACTACAACCTAGTTACTTAACAACTCTGAAATCAACCCAGTTTTGAAGAAAAACTTCAAAATAACAAAGACTTCATTCGTACTTAAAAGCTTAGAATGAATTACAACTCAAAACTTCTAAACCAACTCAGATGAGTGGTGTACAAATAAAACCTAAGTTTCAAAAACACAAAGACTCAAATTCTCTGATTTCTAATATATGACTCGTAGTCTTCAACAGGTAGCAGCACATCTCCTTAAATAGGCTTTAACAGCTCTCTTAATTCTGAATCCAATCTTCTGCAATTGATATGTTTCTGAATTATGAAAGGCTCAATAAGGAAACAAATATTTCTAAACTCTATCTTGTAAAGATTCTTCAGCACAAATATTCAAACATAAATACGAAGCCAATTTTCATAAGATCTTCAACAAATTAATCACCCTTCTAGAAATACTTCAGCCATAATAAATCTTCAGCAAAACTCCAACAGATACGCACAACATTAATGCATAAAAACCCAGCTTCTGAAATCAGCTTCTGAAGGTCAACGCTGGTCAACGTCTGAACAGTGCGTCTGAAGTACTGTTCAGCTTCTGAAGGTCAACGCTGGTCAACGTCTGAACAGTGCGTCTGAAGTACTGTTCAGCGTCTGAAGGCCATTTCAGCGTCTGAAGCACTGTTCAGCGTCTGAAGGTGCTTTTAGCTTCTGAAGGTCAAAACAACTTCTGAACCTCCTCAAAATCAATTTCTTGCTTCTGAAGACTTCTCTAACACATGGAGATGCTTTGCTTGAACACTTTGATTTTACCAAAACATGCAGCCAACATCTAAATACTCAACAATCTCCCCCTTTGGCAATTTTTTGGCTAAAATCAATGTTTCACAAATAACAAGTTCTTCATATCAACACAATGAACTCAGCAATGAAGAACAACACACAATCAAACATAGCACACATAGCACAGAGTCAGTAGCAGTGGATAAAGCTATGTTAAACCATGTTAAACCAAACAAATACATATGCTTCTGATATTCTGAAGAACACACATAATTACTGATCATCTTCTGATACTTCTCAGCTTCTGATCATCACATGTAAACTCCCTCTGAAACTTCACAAACACATACAAGCAACATAACCAGCTTCAAAACAACTCTCCCCCTGCAACTCAGCACACATACAACACTCCCCCTTAATTCTGAACTGTAGTGAATTTCTGAGAAATACCTTCTGAAACTGAAACACTTCACAACTCAGGAACTTAATATTTATGCACTCCCCCTGAGACAAAAACTCCCCCTCAAACACATCTGCACAGCTCTTGTTATATTTCTGAAATCTGAACAACTCTGTCAGTTTCTGAAAACTCTGAATTCTGAACAAACACTTCTGAATACATTCTGAATCACAACACAAGTTTTTCTCCCCCTTTTTAGCCACAAAATTATGACTAAACTCAGACTTCATATAGGGAATAAAAACAGAACAAGTAACACAGATCCTCAAAACTGAATGTATATCAGACTCAGACTCAGGATCAAACTCAACATTAGCAAATCTGGCAGGTACTCTATCTTCCTCACATCCAGCTTGTTGTAATTGCTATAAGTACTCATGCAGACAAACTTTTGAAGAATTACAAACATAAACATTCCTCCTAGCAATCTTCTTCAGAAGTTTAGCAATTCTCTTCTGCACAGAAAGTCTGATGTTAGCATCTTCCTCAGATTCACTAGAATCCAGTCTCTTTGCTACACTTTGTTCATTGACCTTAACCTTGGGTTGCACAAACTTGACATTCTTCGAACCCTTCATGGTTAAGTGCTCAGGCTTCTGATGACAGATTCTGTCTTCTTTTTCAGACATCCACAAATAGCAATTATCTTTTGATCTGCAGCCCCCTCATCAGAACCTCACCTTCTTCACCAGTTACCAAACATTCTTTCTTGTTGAAAAACACCTTCAAGTCTTGATCACACAACTGGCTGATACTGATCAGATTTGAAGTCAACCCTTTCACCAATAACACATCATTCAGTCTTGGTAATCCATCACTGATTAAGTCACCAATTCCCAGAATCTCTCATTTTGCTCCACCACCAAAAGTTACATAATTTATGGAATAAGGTTTTAAATTACTCAGAAGCTTCTTCACACCAGTCATGTGTCTGGAACAACCACAGTCAAAGTACCAGTCTTTCATAGATGATGCTTTATGAGAAGTGTTAGCCATTAGACCAATATTATTATTTTTGGGTTTCCAAACCTTCTTGACATTGTTTCTGGATGCAGCAGGTTCAACTCTTCTGTAATGAAAATGCTCAGGAGAACCATAAAGGTTGAAACAAATGGTTTGATATGCCCCTTCTTTCCACAATGATGACAGATCCAGGAATGATTTCTTCTCTTGTTTCTGTTAAACTTCTGAGGTTGCTTCTGAGGTCTCATCTTGGATGTCCCTTCCATAGGATCATAAGATTCAGCAGCAGGAACAAATTTTCTGTCTGGATTCTTCTGCTTGAGGTTCAGACTCTCATCCTTAAATCCTAAACCCTTTTTCTTCCCTTGTTTATGATTATCCAAAATCTCCTCCAGCACATCAGTAGCAGTATTCATCATTCTGACCTGCTTTTTCATATTCTCAAGCTGGGAATTTAGTTGGCTCACTTCTTCTTTGAGATCAGAATTTTGTACTAACAGTTCATCCTTCTCAGCTTCCAGTTGACAAATGGTCTTCTTTTCTGATCCACTACTTGCTTGCAAACTTCTACACTTCTGATGTAGAGATTCTTGTAATTGTCAGCCAGTTCATCATATGAGGGTTTTTCAACTTTGGCTTCAGATACTGATGAAACTTCAGACTCTGAGTCAGACTCTGATAATGTCTCAGACTCTGAAAATGCATCAGACTTTGAACAAGCTTCTGAGGCCTTAACCTGAACATCAGTCTTGTCTCTTCCAGTTAGGGCAAAAACATTCTTAGCAGATTCACTCTCAACATCTTCTTCTGAATCTTCATCAGACCATGAAACAGCCAAGCTCTTCTTCTGCTTCCTAAGAAAAGTGGGACATTCTGACTTGATATGTCCATAACCTTCACACTCAAAGCACTGAACACCTTTTGCTTGATTGCTCTTTTCTTCAGTCTTGGCCTTTTTCAAATCACTATGAGGCTTACTGTTGTTGAATCTGATGTTCTGACCTTTGGATTTGGATTTTCTGTCAACAAGCTTCAGAATCTTATTAAACCGTCTCCCCAGCACCCCAAGTGCTTCTGATAAGCCATCATCATCCTCATTAAACTCTTGTTGGTCATCAGCTTCTGAATTGACTGCAAAAGCAATTCCTTTCCCTTTCTTCTCAGGCTGTTTACAGAAAGCAGTCTCAAAATTCAGCAGAGATCCAATCAGCTCCTCAACCTTCATAGTGGAGATGTCACGAGCTTCCTCTATAGCAGTCACCTTCATGTCAAACCTTTTGGGAAGTGACCTGAGAATTTTTCTCACTATCTTCTCATCTGACATCTTCTCCCCAAGAGACTCAAAAGAATTTGCCATATTCAGGACATTCATCTAGAAATCTTGAATACTCTCATCCTCCAACATCTTCAAGTTTTCAAATTTTGTTGTGAGTAATTGAAGTCTGGATAGCTTGACCTTTGAAGTACCTTCATGAGTGGTCTTGAGTATCTCCCAGGCATCCTTTGCAATGGTACACTGTTTGATCAATCTGAACATGTTCATATCCACACCATTGAATAGGGCATTCAAGGCTTTAGAGTTTCCAAGAGCCAGATCATCTTCAGCCTTAGTCCATTCTTCCTTAGGTTTCAGCACCTCAGTCTTGTTCCCATCTTTGTCTAAAACAACTGGATGATCCCAACCTTTTAGCACAGCTTTCCAAGTTCTGCTGTCAATGGATTTCAGAAAGGCACACATTCTAGACTTCCAATATTCGTAATTTGTGCCATCCAGCAATGGTGGTATGTTGACATATCCTCCCTCCTTGTCCATGCTAGCCAGAAAACACTTCCCTGGAGCTCACCCAATAACAGGCAGGGTGCCTGCTCTGATGCCAATTGAAATTCTGGCTGGTACAAGAACAATACGAAAAACAGGGCACAAAGAAAGCAAAACAGAGCACAATCAATCAGGTTCAGAAGCAGCTAAAATAAAGTGCAGAAAGTAAAAGCACATAGATATTTGTTAACCCAGTTCGGTGTAAATACCACCTACGTCTGGAGGATACCAATCCAGGAAGGAAATCCACTATTGGAATTAATCCTAAGACTCAAGACACAGACCCCCTGTTCCTAGTCTTCTGACTTAATCTCCTATAGTTCTGATTTCTACCCAACACCTGAGTATAAGAAACCCCCTTCTTACTTCCTAATCAAGCAACTACAACCCAGTTACTTAACAACTCTGAAATCAACCCAGTTTTTGAAGAAAAACTTCAAAATAACAAAGACTTCATTCGTACTTAAAAGCTTAGAATGAATTACAACTCAAAACTTCTAAACCAACTCAGATGAGTGGTGTACAAATAAAACCTAAGTTTTAAAAAGACTCAAATTCTCTGATTTCTAATATATGACTCGTAGTCTTCAACAGGTAGCAACACATCTCCTTAAATAGGCTTCAGCAGCTCTCTTAATTCTGAATCCAATCTTCTGCAATTGATATGTTTCTGAATTATGAAAGGCTCAATAAGGAAACAAATATTTCTAAACTCTATCTTGTAAAGATTCTTCAGCACAAATATTCAAACATAAATACGAAGCCAATTTTCATAAGATCTTCAACAAATTAATCACCCTTCTAGAAATACTTCAGCCATAATAAATCTTCAGCAAAACTCCAACAGATACGTACAACATTAATGCATAAAAACCCAGCTTCTGAAATCAGCTTCTGAAGTCCAGCTTCTAAAGGTCAACGCTGGTCAACGTCTGAACAGTGCGTCTGAAGTACTGTTCAGCTTCTGAAGGTCAACGCTGGTCAACGTTTGAACAGTGCGTCTGAAGTACTGTTCAGCGTCTGAAGGCCATTTCAGCGTCTGAAGCACTGTTCATCGTCTGAAGGTGCTTTCAGCTTCTGAAGGTCAAAACAGCTTCTGAACCTCCTAAAAATCAGTTTCTTGCTTCTGAAGACTTCTCTAACACATGAAGATGCTTTGCTTGAACACTTTGATTTTACCAAAACATGCAGCCAACATCTAAATACTCAACACTTTCCTTCTTGCTCTTAACTTGTTCTTTCATAACCAATGTTAGATACCAAACTTTAAGTACATGGTTCTGCACACTTAGAATCAAGCATTAGCAATTCTAATTTTCTTTTTAACACTTTGTTATCATCAAAACCCAAAAGAGAGTTGTTCATACATTTTGTTCCAACAGGGAGTAGGGTGTTTGCGGTGCAGTTTGAATCGATTTTAAGGCAAAAAGTCATTCAATTAAAAACCAAATTCACATACGGTTCAGATGACTGTTTTTAATAAAAAAAATCGATCTTATTTGATCCAAATATATGCGATTTAGTCATGATCGATTTTTGAATGTCTAAAATGCAATTTTTTTTATTACTATTAATACTATATACACAGTAAAATAATATGTTTTATGCAAAATATAACACAAAACATAGCAAAACATTAACCTTACATAATAAAAATAATCGATTATGTTCGAAACATATAAAGTAGTAATAATATGTACTATATAATATTAATAAAAGAATAAATAAGGATTAAAATCTACTTTTCCCATTTGGTTCAATTTTGAAAAATTGATTCAATATCAAATCCAACCCTAACAGTTTTTACAAAACATCCAAACGCATAAACAAAATTTCGATTTATTTTGTGGTTTTCCGTTTTTATAATCAATTTGTGATTTTTTTTTGGTAAAGTAATCTAGTAGCAAAATTTATTTTTTAAAGTGAATAAGTGGGGTGTTTGAGTTCGAACCCGACTCTTATATATATATATATATATATAATATTTTATTTCTATCAACTTTATTAAACTAAATGAGATTGTGATTTTATTTTGGATTGATTTGAATTTGAATATAGAGTATATTAATTGATTATTATAACTATATAATAAAGTTATTAAAATGAGAGGTGGACTTGTTAGTGATTTACTACTACTGTTGTGCAGAACTCTGCTTCTCATCGGACCCAGTTCTCTTCTCTCACTCAAACACCAACCACAAAAATTAAAATCAAAATCAAAACAAAATTTAACTAAAAAAACCTTAGAATTCAATTCTTAACCTTTCTTCCTTCATTCCTATTCTATTCATCTCTTTCACACGATTCTCATTCTCTTCATGGCTTCTTCACTTACCTCTCCTCTCTGCACGTGGCTTGTTGCTGCTTGCATGTCAGTCACGTGTGACTCTCTCTCTTCTCTTCGTTCTCCTCGTCGCAGGAACAACCACCTTAATCTCTCTTCTCCCAATCGAATGTCCCGTTCTGGTAATTTCACACTTTTTTCTATTAATTACTCAATTTCACTTTTCTTTATTCGTTTATTCTGATGTTTTTTTCTTCTTATTTATAGTTTATAATCAATTTTTATATCATGATGAATTTTCTGTTAGTTATTTTGAAACAATAAGCATTTGATTTTAGTTTTTTCCTTGTTTCTGTCTCAGCTTTGTTTATTCATTTCTGTAAATATGCTTGTTGTTTTAATTTATTAATTTGCTTATGTCTATATATGAAGCACATCACAGACACCAGACGGTAATGTTTTGAGTAACTCAATTATTTGAATGTAGTCACTTGTGTCGTGTCTTTCACCGGACACACCTTTGATCAGAGGTGTCGGTGCTAGCATAGAGTATATAGTTGATTTAAATATGATTTTAGTCTATCCAACTATAGTGTTTTTTTGTTTTAGTTTCTGTAAGTTTTTTTGTTTTGTTTAGATTCAGTTCTTGAAATTCAAAATTTGTTTTTAGTGCCCGACGTTAGCTTATTGGGTCACGTGGCGTGATTTTGTTGGGCTAGATATAACGTCTGGGATTAAAAACAACGATTTTTGAATTTTTAGGGATTGAATCTAAACAAAAATATTTACAAGGACTAAAATAAAAAATAAAAAATAATTGCAAGGACCATAATCATGTTTAAATTTATAGTTTGATTGGTTGGACTCATGGAACATAAATATGGTTGGTTGGTACTAAGAGCTTCGAAGATAAGGACTTGTTACCTCCTGTTTGTTTGAATTAATTAGTTAGATAATTAATTTTATTATTATTGACTATTTGTTTTGTTTTCTTCTTGTAATGTAGTCATTTAAAGTTTTCATTTTGTATAGTACTATAACTATTTTGCAAATTTCATCTGAAGTAAAATGTTGAAAATACAGTTTTATCCCCTCTTACCATATCATGGTTGTATGTTAAAAGTTGATTAGCACGCAAAGAGAGTTGTATTTTTCATTTTGGGGAAAACGTTTGAAATTTTTGAAGGATACAAGATATATAATTTCCGGCAGAGACTACATATAAAGCATTGACACGGACACAAACACCAGACATGAGTATAACATGTGGACAATGTAACCAACCATCTGTCTAGGTGTCCAATACCAGACACGTCTTAAATATGAAGTGTTGGTGTTACGTAAGAGACTAGTACATGAGTGGTCTTGCTTTAGGAATGTAAATTTAGTCATTAGATATGCATGCATGTTTTGTGACTTGGTATGTTTTGTTCAATGTCATGTATCTATTGTGATCAACTTATCATTCTAAGTACATGTTTGCTTCCATATGATATATGTTTTGAAGCATCTTTTTTCTTAGGTTTATGGTGACATAATTTACTTAAACGTAGGCGTATTCTTGGCCATTGATTGCATTCTCTACTATAATTTATCGTGCACCTTTAAGATTATGATTCCTTGGCTATTAAAATTGTATATATATTACTTCTTTCTGAATGGTTGGAGCTATGTATTCACTTTATTGTAAGGTTGTTTGCAATTTGCATTGCTTTCTTGAATGTTTAGTAGGAATGACCTCCAAATTTGAACTCCAAAGTTGTGCTGATGTTGGAGGAAGCCAGATTTGACTCATGATTTACTGTTTAATGTCAATTGTTGTAATAGTTACTTACCCATGCCGCGTGTTTTGTAAAATTTCAAGGTAAAGTAATGGCTGTAGCTTTGGATTCTGCTCAAGAAGTCACAACAACGAAAAAACCTCCTATAGAGCAAAGACGAGTAGTTGTGACAGGTTTGGGTGTGGTCACACCACTTGGTCATGATCCAGATGTCTTCTACAATAATCTACTTGATGGTGTTAGTGGGATAAGCGAGATTAATGCTTTTGATTGTGCAGAATATCCAACGGTAAACAATATTTCTTCCGAAGTTCATTCATATTCGTCGCCTTTTGTAGCTTTTTGATATTAGTATTCTCTGTTTCCAGAGGATTGCTGGGGAGATCAAATCTTTCTCAACTGATGGCTTTGTAGCACCAAAGTTTTCAAAGAGGATGGATAAATTTATGTTGTATCTGCTGACAGCTGGAAAAAAAGCCTTGGTTAATGCTGGAATTACTGAAGAAGTAATGGATGAATTAGATAAAACAAAATGTGGTGTTTTGATTGGCTCCGCAATGGGTGGAATGCAGGTAATCACTCTCTTGAATTTTTGGATTATGCTTTAGCACATTGAGAGAAGAGACAGTTGTCCCATTCAGCAGTTTACTTTATATTTTGAAAAACCATAATAACATTTGTTTGTAGGAAGGTGTTATTGTTAGTAATAAGCCTCCTAGAGGCAGAAATTATATAATACTAGTAAATTGTTTACTTAATATATTATAAACCAGTAACTGTTACATGTGCAGTAACCTATCTGCAGTAACTGTTATCTGCAGAACTTTTATGTAACTGCTATAGGGAGTTAGTGTTATAAATAAAGATGCAGAGGAAAAGAAGGGAATTCGGTTATTTGGATAAAGGATTGGTAGGGAGAGACCAATCTCTCTAATTCTTGGAAGCGAGAGACCCGAGACTCTCAGATTTCTTGGGAACCCATTGTAATTATATTATTAATTTGTATTTTGGTACCAGTTTCTATCACTTATCTCCTAAGAAGCCCAAATATATTGTACAATACATGTATGATACAACACAGATATGAAGAAGAAATTTAAAAAAATCAAGATACCGACACAGCTGAGATATGTTTACAAAAAGTTATTCACAAATACACAATGTTTGTAAAGAGAAGTTCACATTGCTAATTGCGTATTGCTTACTTATAGATAAACATTTCAATAGTCACTATATGATGATCACAATTATGTAGTTGTGATCATGACAAGTAGGCACCACATGTTTGTTTTCATGTTCACAACTTATTCACTATGTATTAATTTGAAGCTTTTAGTCATAGGTTTATAATGGGAGTGCGTTTCGAAGTCCAATTGGCCACCGTTCCAAACATAATGATAGTTACATTACATATCTTTCCCCCATCTATATACGCTTTCTGCTAGTGTAGCCTAGATCCTGAGCTGGCTCATAGATCGTATGATTCTACTATCCACAACCATGCTTCTGTGCAGTGATACAGCCAGGACCGCTGGAGGTGTGCAATGTGGTCGAACTCGCGTCGCGTGTTTGAGGTGGGATTGTAGATCACTCGTTGGGCCAACCGTTTGGCAACGATCCTTGCTGATATGGGTCGAGTATTCCTTCTGTCTCTTCCCTACGACAGTGTTTGTATTTGCGCCGCCACCAACAGCGACTCCGTTTTCGAGATCCTACGTAGGATCGGGTGGGGGTGAAAGATCGTATCCGGATTTGTGTCGGAAAAACATACAATTTTGTGTCTGTGATTAGTATGATGTAGCACAGATTTATCTTATCCGGATATCAATTATGTTTTTAGATGGTAAGAAGTATCAGTGAAAATATTTTTTAAAAGAACTAAAGAATATATTAGATACTTTCTAGGTACAAATCTGAAAGTATTGGACGTGTATTGGTATCAGATACGGCCGGACATTGATAAATTTCCATTTTTTGAAGTATTTGAGCGTCAGAGGTTATCTCTGCTGTCTTGTAAAATGAAATTACTGTCAAATGCGATCCAAGATGGTGCAATAAGGCTTTAATATTATGTAAGTTGGTTGCTTTGATTTATTGACTATTTAGTTTCTGTTGTTTGTGCTGAACAGGTTTTTCATGATGCCATTGAAGCTTTACGAATCTCATATAGGAAGATGAATCCTTTTTGTGTACCATTTGCAACAACAAATATGGGTTCTGCCATGCTTGCAATGGATTTGGTCTGTTTAAATAAATAAAATCAAAAACTAACATATTATCGACTCCATAGATGCGTGCCTTGTTTTTTGTCTCAAGTTTCTGACAAAAGATTTTTCTTTTGAAAATTGTAGGGGTGGATGGGCCCAAACTATTCGATCTCCACAGCGTGTGCTACAAGTAATTTTTGTATATTGAATGCTGCAAACCATATAATTAAAGGTGAAGCTGTAAGTATTCCACTTCAACATTTGCTTGTTGGATATCTCATTTTTTCCCAACTATTTGTCTCTTAGAAGTTTGGGATAGCTATATGGTTATTTTATTGAACGACATTAAAAATTTGAGTTTACCTTTGCAGGACGTGATGCTTTGTGGTGGCTCAGATGCTGCTATAATACCAATTGGTATCCTATTTTCACCAAATCTTTTTGGCTTGCATGAAGTTATCTTGGCATCAATGTAATATTAATCCAACAATCTTGGTGTAGGCTTGGGTGGCTTTGTAGCATGCAGGGCCCTCTCACAAAGAAATAATGATCCTGCTAAAGCTTCACGCCCTTGGGATATTGTAATATTATGGATCCTTCTTGTTTTTTTTTTTCCCATTATTATTGCCAAGTTTTCATTAACCATTTTTGACGTTAATGAAAGTTGGACCCTGCAAAATGTTTTAAAAATTTCATGATATCCATAATTTGAAGTGGAAAAATCCTTGAGAAATGAAAAAGAGAAACTTTGGAGGCATCCAACTGAATAAACATTATTGAAAAGCTTTACTCTATTCCTAAAATGAGCAAATTTGTCAGCACCTGCTTCAAAATCTAAATCTAAATATATAAACAACTTAATTCTTGACGAAGTGACGGATGCATTAAGTGCAAAGTACAAAGGATACTAAACAATTATAGTGCTTGCAGCTTTGTTCCTTAGTCTTTCTTCTTCTTATTCTGCACTTCTGTTGTTAACCATTAGCATACCTATGTGATATCACAGAACCGTGATGGATTTGTCATGGGTGAAGGGGCTGGAGTTTTGCTTTTAGAAGAGTTAGAGCATGCTAAGGTACTCTTATTTTATTCTAACAATTTAAAAATAAAACGCAACTCAACTTTACAGCATGATGTTGAATGTTAATGTGATGCTTATTTACCCAATTAATTGTGTATCCTGTCCTTCATTTTCTTTCAAAGGCATAACACCACAGTGATGCATCCATTGTCGTATTCCTTGTTAAAATCATGCTTCATACTTATTGCCATAAGTACTTTATTATTTTTATTACATTACATTGTTTTGGCAAATCATATTCAATTAAGTGAACTAACTGATATTGACACGTAACTTTTTATATTTCAGAAAAGGGGAGCAACCATATATGCAGAGTTCCTCGGTGGAAGCTTCACCTGTGATGCTTATCATGTGACTGAGCCACGTCCTGATGGTAAAATGTTACATCTTCTTTAAGAGCAATTCCTTTCGGATGATCTTAAAAACATAAATAGTTGGTAGGTTTTGTGACAATTTTCGGAGATTGTAGACTAAGGCTCTATTTGATAAAAAGTAGCAGATGACAGATACACTAGCTAGTAGTGAAGAAGCTTATAGCCGATAACCTAGTTGATAGTGGATAAACTAACAAATTGAATTTGGTGTTTGATATAAGTAGCGGTTGAACCAAATGATAGATATAAAATGGCATTAAAAGATATTTTTAATTAAAATTTAATTTTTTTAATTACGATAATGACGGTAAAAGTAAAAAAACACTGTAAGCTCGTGGGAGAAGTACTGTTACTAAACAATTCTATTTTGATCATACAAGCTTATAAGCTATAAGCTAGTGATTTGTCCTTGCCAAACTGAGTCTAATATGTTGATTAAATAATCTTATCCTGGGTCTTATAGTTCCTTCTCCCAAGTTTAAGGCCAGGAGGAGGGACCAATGAAGTCATGTCTTAGCCTGCGAAAGAATGACACCGATCTCCATCAATTGAAACAATGTCAACGAATTTGTAGATGTTATATTTACCTTAACAATAAAAATCCATTCAGGTTAGAAAACCTGGGGGAAATCCATTTAAAAAAGGTCAAGAAAACAAGAAAAAATGCATTTGGGGTAGAAAACAAATTAAAGAGAAAGGAGATATTTACTTCTGAACACTTTATTATGATTGGGAAGGAGTAATAATAAGCTAAATCTTCAATTTTTTTGTTCAACCTTGGTTAAGGTAATTTGCATTGCCTGCGATAAAATAATACATTGTTGTTCTTATTGACTGCTTTCAGTCCATTTTTACCCATAAAGCATAACGTTTTTGAATTTATGCGAAAGCTCTCACTCATGACATGAACTTTCTTACATGTTAATAATGTCTAAAATGTAAGGCAGCAGGACACTGCATACACATGCACGTTTTGCATATAATTTAGGTAGCATATTAGTTGAAAACATAAAAGGTATCAACACTCTTGACTTTTCATATATTGTTATATGATCAAGATTAGCCTTTTCCACTTCTCGTACTTCACTTGATACGTTCCCTTTATGTGTTGGGTAAAAGGATGAAATGAGGAAGGCGCTGTATTTTTAAATCAATTGTATTGGACATCTTTCTTAGCATTTCTCAAGTTTCAACCTTTTTTTAATATAATTTTATGTTTATTTTTTCCGGTTTTTTTTTTAACATTGTGAATTTTTTCGTAAGACTAGATGGGATAGGATTAGGAATGAAAATATTAGAGAGAGTTGGGGTAGCACGTAGAAAAGATGGTGGAAAATAGGCTTAGGTGATTTGGGCATGTAGAGAGAAGACCTGCAGATTTTGTATTAGGAGAGTAGATAAGATGGAGGATAGTTAGATCACTAGAGGCAGAGGAAGACCTAGAAAAACTATAAGAGAAACTATTAGGAAAGACTTGGAGATTAATGAGTTGGATCAAAATATGGTTTATATTAGAACATTATGGCGTAATTTGATCCATGTAGCTAACCCCACTAAGTGGGATAAGGCTTGGTTGTTGTTGTTGAGTCACGCCTTTCAAGTGCCAAGCCTTATTTAAATTGTTGGCTATGTGTCCTAGTGCTTGGCGTGCGTCTAAGCTGATGAAAATATAATTCTTTAACAAGACATCAGATGAGGAGTTTTCAACACACATCATATGAGTGTCATATGGTTTCGGTGTTGGAAGTGTTAAACACAACATCTGAAGAAGGAGATGTGGCTGTGCTTCATAAGAATGGGAAAAAAAGGCCTGTTTGGAAGATTGTTTTCACCATAAAGACTGATGTTAGAAATTCTCTCTTATTTTCTTTCCGCCCCTAGCGGCCTTAATGGCGATATTTGGGTTGCCTTTATTGCAGCCACCAGCGCCTTCATTGTGCTGGGTGTGAGGGGGTGGGTTTAGTCTCACGTCACTAGAGATATGACTTAAGTAGTGCTTATAAACTTGGGTAGTCCTTACTTTACCATCCAGTTTTCTAGGGTTGAGTTAGGGGCAACCCAAATACTAAGAACTGACCACGATTTTCTGTGTTGTTGTTGTCGAAAAACAGATATCAAACCACTTTTTTTTGTTGACCGAAGAACTAAATTTGTTTTCATAATTTTATTAATGGCTAAACTGTAATAATATAAGTATTTCTTTGCATATGTTTTTGTGTTCAATAGTGATTATTTATAATAAAAAATTTACCAAGACATATTTCCCTGTTTTATGACATTGTGTCATTTAGTATGAAAAGGCTACTGCTGTTGCTACAGTAATTGTAATTGGTCTCAACTCAAATCCCTTCTTGCAAATTGTAAAAACTGTTTCCATGGTTACTTTGTTTGTTTTTTCTTCGTCTTTGATAATTACAGGGTGTAATGATCATCATGTATAAATTATGCCAAGGCATGTTTTGTTAGAAAATAATTTATGTTGTCCCATTACTTTTTTGAAATGGATGCTAAAGCTTTTTCGGTCAAAAGCATATTGTCACTTATAGTGATAGTTGTTCCTTTGTATCTTTACAAATTCTCAACATGATTGTAAATTTTTGCACACTTCATGTCATCTTATCTTCTTAACTATCAAAATGCAATTTCACATTGTCACTTTGACCATGACAATTTAGAGATTATGCTAACTACATCTTCCAAATGATTCCAAAGTAAAACATTTTCCCATCACATTCTTATAGGTTTTGAAATACACTTTGTTGACTGTACTGTACTGTACTGGGTGAGTACGTGAATCATGAATATCTGTAGATCTGTGAAAGAAAATTTGGTTCTATATGTCCCTGCAAATCATGTCTTGATTATGCTTGCACTTGTGTTTCTCTATTCAACAACTACAGGGGCTGGTGTTATTCTTTGCATTGAAAAGGCATTAGCTAATTCTGGAGTTTCAAAGGAGGATGTGAACTACATAAATGCACATGCCACATCCACACCTGCTGGAGATCTTAAGGAGTACCAGGCTTTGATTCATTGTTTTGGGCAAAATCCTGAGGTAAACTTTCTTTCATTTGTATTTATTACTATATTCTCCCTAATCACTGTAAAGGTAATTATAATTGTTTGCCCTTTTATTTCTTTCAATTTATGCTACAGCTAAGAGTGAATTCGACTAAGTCTATGATTGGTCATCTACTAGGAGCAGCTGGCGGTGTGGAAGCCGTTGCAACTGTACAGGTGACAACTATTGTGCCACTTGTTTATGAATTTGTTCCAGTAACCTAAATGTTCT
Organism: Medicago ruthenica; assembly: GCA_018208015.1. NCBI lineage: Eukaryota > Viridiplantae > Streptophyta > Magnoliopsida > Fabales > Fabaceae > Medicago > Medicago ruthenica. The sequence continues at coordinate 49,613,187 of CM031372.1, forward strand.
GACAAAAAAATGAAGATTTTTGTTCTTTTTGTTTGACTTCATGTAGGCAATAAAGACAGGGTGGGTTCATCCTAATATCAATCTAGAAAACCCGGATGAAGCAGTGGTATGATACTTGTTGCACCATTCTCTCCTATGTTTGAAAATGTGTTGTGTCCTACCACCTCCGTCCCTTATTATAAGCTTTTATGTTTTCACATATATCAAGAAAAGTAGGGAGTGTATTTAATGTATAAATTTTGTTTATAGATGTTCCTAAACTACCCTTTTATGTATAGTTGTCTAGCTTTGACTTTTCATCACCCAAGATAAACTTATACTCCCTCTGTCCCTAATTGTAAGACCATTTATAAAAAATGCTGTCCCTAAATATAAGACCATCTACCAATTTCTAGATGCATTTATTACATTTTTTTTCTTTCAAATATACTCCTTATTAATCCTATTAATATATCTTGAAATATGAAAAGTTAACATTCTATACAATGGGGGCAATTTAGTAATAGTCACATACATCTGTGACAAATTTATTACTCCAACAACATTTCTTAATACCCGTGATTGTTGTAAGACGGTCTTATAAAAAGGGATGGAGGGAGTAGTATTAATAAGGGGTTTATTTAAAAAAGTAATAATAAATTTATCTAGTAATTTGAAACTGAACTTATATTTAGGTTTTCTTTTTCCTTTCAAAAATGGCTTATCATGAGGGACATAGGTAGTGTCATTTATGGGCTTCATTATAGTTATCTAATTTGTTTAATTGAAAACAAAAACCAGGACACCAATGTGCTTGTGGGATCGAAGAAAGAGAGACTGGACATTAAGGCAGGCTTGTCTAATTCATTTGGTTTTGGTGGCCACAATTCTTCAATCATTTTTGCCCCTTTTAAGTGAAACAGATTTTTGACCAAGTGTTTACCTTCCTATCATCATTAACAAGGTATTTGGAGTTTCGAGAACATATTCCCTTTGTTCCTTTTCTGATCCATCTTAAGGTTCTGTTTGGATTGACTTATTTGAACTTATCTATTGTCAGAAGCTAAACTCGTAAGGCTGTTTTGGAGAGCTTATGAAAACAGCTTATGACATGTTCATATGCTGTTTTCAGCTTATTTCCATAATCTCTCCATGATAGCTTATGAAAATAGTTTATAGCTTATATGGAAACAGTTTAACTTTATTTTATCTTTTGTTATAAAAATAGCTAATACATAAGCACTTATATGATAAGCACTTATGCTATAAAACACTTAGTTAAGATGTTTATCCAAACATGGCTCAAGTTTTTTTTATCTTGCAGTTGCTGAGTAACCAGGCAATGTGTAGCATTTGCATACTCATACTACTCCTGTGCTTGAGTGAAAACGCCTGTGTTATGGATTGCTTACTTGGATGAACAATATGTTCCAAAACACTGATGAGACGTCCCTCTAGATTCAGAACTTCCAGAGATTGTTTGGTGCTCCGGGTGAGATAGAATTGAGTTTATCAGCTGCTGAAAAAATATCCTGTCAGACGATGAATCGCTATAGTAGGTTTTGACACTGATTTAGCCGTTAGACAATCAATCACTTGATGGGGACATGGACATTGTTTAATTGCCATATTAAAGGAGAAAATGTGGATTAAATTTACTGTATTGTTTTTTGAGCTGACAAAAGATTAGATGACATTTCATTGAAATTTATGCCTTTGTGGTTGATTTCAATAAGTAGTAGTATCTTGTCTTTTGCTGCATAGAACTGGCTTCCAGATTATTCTAATATAATCTGAAGATATGTGATAGCAGTGGCTATTAGATTAGATCCTTGTTGTACTTCTACTTAGTGGCCAACATTTGAAACCTACCCAGGTAATTTTTTGTGTCCACTATATTGTTCTAGCCTTTTTAGTGGTCAACATTTGAACATACAGAAATAGACATTGATGATTTTTTTTTTGTTTGACAAAAGATCGATGTTTTAATCTTTAATATATTTGTCAACTCACTTTAAATGGTGGCGGATCATAGAGCTGTCAAAATGGGTTAACTTGGCTGCTTATCCGGGTTCACTCACTGAGCTGGAAAAAGCATAAGCATAAACCTACTATATCCATTTTGCTTGGTCATCTGATTTTGAAAACAAAATATAGAAAAACAGAAAAATGAAAAGATTACTGTGATCTTTATTTTTTTGTCATCACATATGATCAACATGGTTGGTTTGAATCACGCCATCCCAAATACCATACAACAGCTGGAGGAATTTTCCCTATTATCCATATTTTTAAAACATCAGTCATGATTTTAGTAGTGTATTTCTTGATGACATATTTTGTCAGAAAATGTACTTCTGAACGAGGCATGTTTTTTATTGATATGTACATCCAAAGACATTGGAAGGTGGATAAAATTTCTCCCTACATCAACAACGTTAACTTTTGAATCCAAATTAAATGATAACAATAACAATAAATAATGAAAATATTAACAAAATGAAAATTGTGAAGTACAAAATTAGATTTGTTGTTTGTAGACAAAATACAAAATGAAGTTGATGGAGAATAAAGATTTGCCTCCTCTAAAGTGAGCAGTTGGTCATGTGAGAAAATCCATGGTTGATATTGTAATTACTCATAATTTATTATGCATTCAAATGTACTACCAACCATCACTTTTTTTGTCAACAACTAGTATTACTCATTTTACTCTTTAAAGTGAATTGTTCAATTTAGATGAGTCTAATCCGGGGAAGACACCACATTATGAGGTGGTGGTGTGACATTTGGAAGTTCATATTGTACCCGTTTCTAAGGATTGGTCATGTGCAAGGTGTGTGTGTAGATTTACAGAGGTGATAGATTGATTTTGATTGTCCTGGTGAGAGGTTAAAGTCGTGATTGTTGTGAGCTGTGATGATTCAACAAGTAATGTATAGAGAAACATTACTTGCAAAGAACAACAAAACTCTATTAGTATATCAAACATGAACAAGAGTCTTGCATTGGATGAAACAATGAAAGTTGAACATCATATAAGTGAAAGATCATATACCAATGCCTTAGTTTAGTGAAAATGTGATGATTCTATGATGTTTTTCTTCTCGACTCTGTGGCGGAAGTCTTTTTGATAGTGGTATTGAGACTGAACGTAAAAGTCTCACATTGGATAAAAAAAATAGAAGTTTAGCATCATATACAAGTTGTTGGTCATGTGCAAGTTGTGTGTGCATATCTGCATAGGCGAGAGATTGATTTTAGTTGTCCTGGCGAGGTTGAGGCCGTGATTGTTGTGAGGTGTGATGATTCAACAAATAATGTAGAGCGAAACATTACTTTGAGGCATGCAAAGAACAACAAAGTTCTATTGGTATATCAAATGTGAATAAGAGCTTTACATCGGATGCAACAATGAAAGTTGAGCATCATATAAGTGAAAACATCATATAGGTACCAATGCGTTAAAGTTGAGTGAAAATGTGATGATTCCATGATGTTTTTCTTCACGACTCTCTGTATCAAAAATCTTTATGATAGTGGTATTGAGACTGTGTTTAAAAGTCCCACATTTGATGAAAAAGTAGAAGTTACACATTATATATAAGTGAGAGAACTTGTATACTCAATGTCTCAAGGTTGTTTATGAAAACATGGTGTCTAATTCAACTTGGCTGACTACTATTGTCAATGGTATGAACATAGATATAGACATGACTATTTTTCTAGAATTTTAAGTCATGGGATGATGTAGCTATTGTTCTATTTTTTTTAAAAAAATTGAATGACTAATTTTGGATTTAAAAGGTGGTAGATTAAAATAATTAATTGGTGAAAATAAAATATCAAAAGTAAATTTAAGCTTTTTTTTATATAAAAGAAAGACTCACATTTCTCACTTGTCGGAACTTGGAAGGAGCTGAGAGAAAGAGTTTATAGAGATATTTTCTCTTGTTAGATACGCTCAACACTAACCCCTCAACAATGATACGTAACCAGTGAGACTTCTCAATGTCTAAACTTAGTTCAAGTTTCGTCTTGGAATCTAGTGGGATTTATCAACCCTATTTAGGATGTCCTTATTTGAAAAGGAACTAATGTTAATGGTTAGGACTCATATATTCAATGTCTTAAGATTTTTGATAAAAATGTGGTGTTCAATCCAAATTTGTCCGACTACTATTTTATGGAATGTTAAGTCACGGAATGATGCGGCTATTGATGATAAAAAGAACAACCCATATGGTTATTATTATGGAGTTGGAGAAGATCTTTCTATCTTTCTTTTATAACACAAGACATCTCTATTATTGACCACGCCCATACTTGGACAATACCCTAAGTTGACAATAGAGTAAAAATCTATAGATGCAATTCAATGCAAAGTTTTTTTTTTCATTTCTTTTTGGTAGTGAATGTGAATATGTGATGTTTTTTTCCTTCATGAAAGAGCCATATTTTTTAAATGAGTGTGAAACTTTACGGAATTGATTACAATTGTTTGATAGTAGTTGGTTTTAATGAATGTGGGACTTTACGGTTTTAATTCATTTCAACTCCTGTTTTTGTTTTTTACCGTAGTTCTGAAGTTAGGGAAAGAATTTATTTTATATTACCGTGGCTACCTAAAATTTAGATACGATAATATCCCAAACACATGTCACATAGAAAAACATATAAAATGATAATGAGTATCCTTGTGTACTAGTTCAACCTACAAAAATATCAATTTTTAGAGCACGGTGACTGTGGTTCGAACTCCAACCACTTCACTTGTGTATCATAACCTAGGGAAGCAATTGTTACTTTCGTGTTTGCTGGATATATATAACATTGATAGATGGACATAAAGACTCTTAGTTGCACTTTGCTTTTTTGGTTAATTTGACATATCGTAATGAATTAAGCCCTCTAAGACTAAGAGCACATTCTAACAAGACCAAAATATAAAATCCCAAACACATTTCTGTTTTCATTGACAAATGATTCATATAATCGTATTCACTTTCTTTACATAGTGACATATTCCCCATCCCCATCCCCATCACGCAATCCACTTTATTTTTACATATTTGCTTTTAATTGATACTAAATTTCTGTCCCATAAACATTACCAATAACAACAGAACAGCGTAACAACAAACATCGATTTATATATCAATTACAACAAACGTTCACATTTCACGTACTACAAACATTAAATAACCAAACACTAACCTACACTTCCCACGTTCTTTTCTTTCTTTTCCCTACATACTCGTTCGGTTACAAAATATAAACAAAAATAAGTTAAAATTGATGTATGTAGTTCAAAATTTAATCCGATCACATCAATTTTTTTTTGTTTATATTTTATTCAAGAGAAGTACGAAAACATCAACAAAAAAATATTCAAACACAACCTTAATTCTTGGAACTTGAACTACCCTTAGCCTTGTGCTTCCCATTCCCACTTTGTCCAACACGATTAATCATATAAAGAGCATTACTCGTAACCCTAGCAACATCACTAACCCTCTTCTTCACATCAGCCCTAACATTTCCATCAAGACAAGTATCACCATCAGTAAGTGCAGCACTCACCCATGTCAAGGCGTTGCTCATCTGCAACCGGAATGTTTCCGGTCGCAGATGTTGCAACTCCTCCAAACTTCTTCGAAGTTCATCCACTGAGTCAGCAATCTGCTCCTTGCAGTCACTTAGATCAGCCTGCTGACGTTTGCTTAAGCTGCTGCTGCTGCTGTGGGCTTCACTTTTGGAAGAGCGTAGATACTTGGAGGCTTTTTTGGCGTGGGCTAAGCTTACGTGAAGTGCAGCTTGTGCTATGTCTAGTGGGCTTTTGGTGGGCCCGGTGTAGTTGGAGAGTGTTCGAAGACATAGCTTTGGGTACCGGGTGTGAATGCAGGAGGAATGGACTAGATCTTGGGTTTGGGCCTCATCATGGGCTAAGATGGAAGTAGAGAATGTTGAGAGGAAGAAGTAGAGGAAGAGAGTAGTGAGTGTGAGATTGGTTTGCATTTTCTTTGGTTTTAGATCTGAAATGAGAGAAGAAAGAGTGGTAGGAGCTGTGTTGGCAGTGAGTTAGTGGTGGTGGCAGGGTTTTGTGTAGTGGGAATTGGTTTATTGTTTGTTTCTTTTTGTGCAATAAATAAAATGAGGTTGGAAAATGTGTATATAGAAGGTGGAAGGAGAGCACAGTACTTTTATTATTTAGTTAATGTTTTGGTTAGAATATTTATTAAATAGTTAAGTTTATTGTAGGTGGTGGATATTTTTATCTGGCTTATGCTCTTGAAGTTGATGAATGATGATTATGGTATGAAGGATCATATGAAAATCAAGAAGATGAAGAAAAAATAGAAAGAAGGAGATGAGAAAAAAGAAAGAAAAATCGTGTGTTGGTGGTTCACTATTAGATCCAATGGTCTTTCGTGATACAAGAGTTTATTTTGTTTCAAAATGATCAAAGAGTTAAAATTAAATACATTAATAAGGTCTATGGTGGACCACCAACAATGTTGGTCCACCTTATACATTTTAGATTTAAAAAGGAAATAATTGTTAAATTTCATGTAAAAAATTGTTGTTTTTTAATTTTTCAATATGTCGAAAACACAATTTTTAAGATAAAATTGTTACTTTAAACTTTTTATAAAATACCCTTAACACACTTGTCAGCATTTTTCTTTATTGTTTACCAAATTTAATTTGTGTCGCTGGATACGAGCTCAAAAACCATTTGAATTACCTAGATGCCCACCTTGGTATTATGACTCATGATTGTTACTCTTGATTGTTACTCAAAAACCATTGAATTACCTATATGCCCCCCTTGGAGTAATTATTAGTTGTGATTTTAAAATTATTAACGATTGATATTGTTATTACAAGTTTATTATTTTTCTTTTGACACGTTACAATTTTTTTTTGGTCTAGTAGCCTAGTGGCTGGAGCTCACACATTTAAATGTGGAGAAGTGGGGTGTACGAGGTTCGAACCCCGGCCCCAGCATAAATTATGCAATGTCCCTACCAACTGAGCTAAGCTCACGGGGACTGACACATTACAATTTTATTGGTATTTAAAAGAGGAAATAGTTAATGTTTTGATTAGAATATTTATTAAATAGTTAAGTTTATTGTAGGTGGTGGATATTTTTTATCTGGCTTATGCTCTTGAAGTTGATGAATATGGTATGAAGTTCATACGAAGATCAAGAAGATGAAGAAAAAATAGAAAGAAGAAGATGAGGAAAAAGAAATAAAAATCATGATTTGGTGGTTCACTATTTGATTCAATGGTCTTTCATGATCCAAGAGTTTATTTTGTTTCAAAATGATCAAAAAGTTAAAATTAAATACATTAATAAGGTCTACGGTGGACCACCTACAATGTTGGTCCACCTTATACATTTTGGGTTAAAATTAACATAATGAGACTAAATTAAGAAACATATATGGAATTGAAGGACCAAAACACAACTTATATTAAGTAGGGGATCAAAACGAAACTTTTATTCATCAAACCTTACTACTTAATCCAAAATTTTCCCCTAAATCACCCACACTACGTTCATCAAAACTTACTACTTAACCCAAAACACACCCTCTTCTTCTTTCCTCAAAATAAAAATTTATGAGCAAAATCTGTGATGGGAAAGTGGTTCGAATCATTGAGATGCCAAACAAGATGAAGAGAAAAAAAAAAGAGATGCAGAAGAAATTTGGTTGAACTAGAGGAAGAAAAGACGAACAAGATATTCGATTTAGGGTTTTATTTTTTATTTAGGTTTTCTTTTTATTTAATTTCAGAAAAGTTTTTTTTATTAGGTTATATAATTTAAAATGTCACAAGGAATTAAGAAAATACGTAATATAATGTTATAGTCCAACTCAGCATATGCCATGTAAGCATGTTCACATGGACACAATAAAATGAGGAACCAAAAGTAGAGAATATGATATTACAAGGGTATAATCTAAACTTTTTATTTTATAGGGACCGAAACTTGATTCATTCAACATTACATTGCCCAAAATCAGGATTATCCCTATTATTTAAATCCGATTGATATTATTTAGTGTCAAGACAGACATTAACATGTCTGTCTTTTCGTTTTTCTATTGTGTTTATTAGTATGTTTATCTTAACGTATTTGGTTATATTATTTTTTAAAATATATCACAATCAAATAAATATTTAACTTATATGATTCCTATTGTGGTAGAATTGTTTTTATTAAAATGAGATTTAACTGATTTTTTAAAATTAAACATTCTTTTTTGGGGGAAAAAGGGGCGATCCCCAATAAACATTTAAATAAATATTCAAAGTAAAACGTTCGACGGTTATAGACCCCGTGGTTTCTATCCGTCAACCTAACGATTATCTCGCCATCAACAGGAGTATTCAACATCGTAGCATATAAACGAGGACTTCCACAGTCCTCCAAGGTGTACGATTTCATCTATCCCTAAACTCCCTTTTTTTCTCTCATATTAACTTGAGCGTCAAAGTGCCGTTTAAATGCACATCCCCACAGTTTCAACCACTTACTAAGTTCTCTGGACACCATTCTTCTGATAACCTTAGATTAGTGGTGCCGTTTGTGGGAAACTAGTTTTCCCCATCTTTTCTTTTTAAAAGATCAAAACTACAAAAATCTAAAAGCATTTACTACCATAATTGTTGGTGTAAGCCCTAGAGACCAATAGTTTATGTTAAACTTTTCACATGTATCATGACTTTTATTATTAATAAAATATGGCGTTCTTTATTACACTTGATATAAGATTAATAAAGTCCCTAGAATAGTTGGTTCATGTGATGAAATATTAAGTGTGACTTAATCATGAGATTACATCAACAGAAAGAACACTATTCTTAAAAGTATCCGTAGTCAAGCTTTAATATGAACTGGGATAATAATAAAGCATGGAGACTATTATGTATGTAGACTGATGACCATATCTTATGGGTCATGAATATGAGATATTAAGTCTATACATAGGTATGAGTATTAGGAGTAATATTTATTTTGGATTGACCCATCGTGAGAATACTACATAGTATGTTATGAAATCGTCATAAGTTATTCTTATAATGATAATAGTGTATATCACTCTTAGACCTGAAACCACTGTGATCCCTAGATGTGGACTCAAGTGTTTTATTGCCATTCAAACGTTATCTGTAACAAGATAACTATAACGTTGGTTAATGGGCACTCGACGAATCATGCTGAGGGACATGAGTGTCCTAGATGGGATTTGTCCCTCCTTCATAACAGGAGATATATCTTTAGGCCTCTTGATGAAATATGACTGGAAAAATGCATGGCCATGCCGAATTAAGTCAATATGAGATATTGGACTTATTCGTTATTCAGTATATTTCGGAATCAAGAAATATAAATATTGAGCTAAACAAGGGTGACGTAATCTATGCCTTGTGTTCAATAAAGATATTAGGACAAAGAAGTAATCGTACACATAGATATTATCGTGGAAAAGGTTTCGTCAGATCACTTGACATTCTTGTCACTTGGGTAGCAGTGATGTGTTGCTAGATACCGCTCACTGTTTGTAATGTTAAATATAAGATTTAATATTATTGCCAACATTACAAGAACCTATAGGGTCACACACAATAGAACGGTCAAAAGGAGAAATATAAGTAATACTTATATGATGGGGTGCGTTTAGCAATTGACGCTAATTAGTTAGCGGAAGCTAATGGGTTAATGGGCTTATGGAAGCTCAACATGATGGCTGATTTTCGTGTAGCAATGAGCTCTATAAATAGAGCTCTAATGCTGAAATCAGAAGTGCTTTTTGTGTAACCGGAAAGGCAAAACCGAAACCCTACATCTCTCCCTAACCTCTGATCGCTTGGCTAGCACCGGGAACCAGAGGAAACCGTTCGTGTGGACGAGTAGAGGCTTTGCTCGCTTGCTTAGCTGTGATCAAAGAAACTGTTTCTTCACTACAAGAGGTAACAATTCTATCACTGATTCATGTGATATTCATAATGATCCAAGGAAAGAAAAATAAAATTTTTTTTTATACTTCCGCTGCCTTTTGTATGTCGATTTTCCTTCAGTGGTATCAGAGCCAATTACGAAACCATGAATCAGATTGTTTTGTTTACTGCTTTATGTTTTAATCGGATTAAACATAATCGAATACAATTAAATAATAAAGACGAATTAAAATTGGCAAGGCATCACGTTTCTGTGCATGAATTTTCGGTTTGTTTGACGCTTCGGAACCGTATCTGGTGAAGCATCAATATATCGATCATCCATATCGACGGAAACGTGTTGCTCGATCACATACACACATAATAAAATCATATCGTTTTTCTGTGCATGGCTTTTAGTTTTGTTTGAGGCTTCGGAACCATTTTCTGGTGAAGCATCAATATATCGATTATCCATATCGACATAAATATGATTGATAAATTCTGTGTAACAAAAGTATATATGATATACTCGTGATGATCGTGCACTAATTAAGTAAGATGATATTTGTTCATATTGAATGATTGTCAACTGGAGCTTCGGAACCGTATCAGGTGAAGCATTCTAAGTTCGATCTTCATATTGGATAAACAATCAGAGTACTTTGATTGGTGTGATCATATTGTTACAACAGGATTCATAGCGCCGCAAGTGTTGTGCCGTCATGATTAGGGTTACGTTCAAAGGTTGAAACGTAAAACGCCACAAGGTAAAACGCCGCAAGCAATTAGGGTTACGGTCAAGTAATTATGGTTACGCCGCACGTGTTAAAACGTATCAAATGTTGATGCGAAACACGGCGTTAATTCAAAGTGAATCATTCATATTGAATTAGCTTCCGGGGCGCTACCTAGGAAGCCCTCGACTAATCTGCGTAGTGTGATCAATCGCCGAATTTTAATTTAATTTATTTAATTATGAGGTGTTAATAATAATAAAAGGTGTTTTATTGTTGTTGTGTGAATGATTATGGCCTTAGTCTTATTATTTCTTTTATTTTGGATTTTTGAAATACGGCCTGCGTGTCGTGCCTCTCTCTTGAATTCTATATGTACATTCTCTTCTCATCCAATCCCTCGTATGTAAAACGAGTTTCTCTATACGTAATGTAATTAGAATACAAGGAGGTAATAGGACCATTGACGTTGGATTAGCCCTAGAAGTCTAGCTTGGAGAAGCAAGGTCGTTTCTAGGATTAGTTTAGATTCTTTCATTGGCTTGAGATAATCACAGCGTTAGGAGGCCATAATCATGTCACTTTTATTTTGTATAATTGTTATGCATGCTTGAATGATTGGAGTGCAAATATATATGATATATAAGCTGTGGTGAGGTGAGTCAAACTAAATAAAATCCTTCAAAGTAATATATTAAGTTTAATGCTTTCCAAAAGAATAACACCCTTCAAGACTAATATCGAATGTGTGGGTTTGCCTTAGCAAAGCACATGTTCTATGTTTGTAAGTCGCGGTGCGGTAATATCATTTACCCGATTGTTATTCTATTGGGTTTAACTTAACTAAATTAATTTTAATATGATTAGAATAAATTTAGAAGCAAGAATTGGGAAATATCTATATGATAGATCAGAGTAAGAGTTACTCGCCCAATTGATTTGAAAGTTGTATGAGATACAATTGGAAATGTTCCTACCTAAATAGCTGAGTTTTCGGTGATCAGCCCTAGCTGACTCAAAACAAGGTGAAATAAGGATTTCAACCCGCTAGAAAATCTTCCAACGGGATTTTCCGAATTAAATGTTTGAAGGTCATTTGATTTGAATAAAATAGTGGGAGCGTATTTAATTAAAGGCCAAATTAAATATGTTATTTTCATGATACTTATTTTGTATATTTTAAATTGTAGATGGCAACTAACACTTCAAACAACATTTTGCGATCAATCCTTGATAAGGATAAGCTGAATGAAACAAATTTTTTAGACTGGCACCGTAACTTGAGGATTGTCCTCACTGAGAGAAAGTTGTATGTGCTTGATGAACCTGTTCCTGAAGAGGCACCAGCTGCAAATGCTCCCAGGGCTGAGAGAGATGCTTATAGTAAGCATGTCAATGATGCCGTGGAAGTCGCTTGCATCATGCTTGCAACCATGACCTCTGAGCTTCAGAAGCAACACGAGAACATGGCTGCGTACGATATGATCGAACACCTTAAGACTCTTTATGAAGAGCAGGCTAGGCATGAAAGGTATGATGTCTCCAAGGCCCTTTTTGGAACTAAGCTGTCAGAAGGAAGTCCTGTAGGACCTCATGTACTCAAGATGATTGGGTATGTTGAGAACCTCGCGCGATTGGGTTTACCCCTTGAGCAGGAACTTGCTATTGATCTTATCTTGCAATCGTTGCCAGAAAGCGTTAGCCATTTTGTCATGAATTTCCTCATGAATGACATGGACAAAACTCTTCCACAGCTTGCAGCAATGTAACTGCTGAAAAGAACATGAAGGGAAAGGGTAAGACCATCTTGATGGGTAACAATGGAAAGGTCAAAAAGCATAACAAGAAGCCTAAAAAGTCTAAGGGAAATGGCAAAGGCAAAGCAAGTTGCTAAGCCATCAACCAAAGCTTTGAAGCCTACTAGAGGTGTGGCTAAGGAGGGCAAGTGCTTCTACTGCGGTAAGACCGGGCACTGGAAGCGCAACTGCCCAAAATATCTGGAAGACAAAAATTATGGAACGGTTGCTTCCACTTCTTCAGGTATTTTTGTTATAGAAATTAATATGTCTACTTCTTCATCATGGGTATTAGATACTGGATGTGGTTCTCATATTTGTACTGATGTGCAGGGGCTGAGAACGAGTAGAACATTGGCAAAAGGGGAGGTCGATCTACGAGTTGGCAATGGCGCAAAAGGTTGCTGCTTTAGCTGTTGGAACTTATGAATTGACTTTACCTAGTGGTCTTTTAATACAGTTAGAGAACTGTTATTTTGTACCTGCAATTAGCAGAAATATTATTTCCGTTTCTTGTTTGGACAAGTCTGGTTTTTCGTTACAATAAAAGACAAATGTTGTTCTATTTATTTGGATAATATTCATTATGCTAATGCAATTATGAGTAATGGACTTTATATTCTTGATTTCGATATGCCAATCTATAACATAAATACGAAAAGGATGAAACCAAATAAGTTGAATCCAACTTATCTTTGGCATTGTCGTTTAGGCCATATAAACGAAAATCGCATTTCCAAACTCCATAAGGATGGAATTTTGGACTCTTTTGATTTAGAATTATATGAGACATGTCGATCTTGTTTATTGGGAAAGATGACAAAGACCCCATTCACCGGAACAGGTGAAAGGTCTAGTGATCTTTTGGGACTCATACATACTGATGTATGTGGACCACTAAACACACCTGCTAGAGGAGGTTTTTACTACTTCATTACATTCATTGATGACTTTAGTAGATTTGGATATGTGTATCTAATGAAACATAAATCTGAATCATTTACTTTCTTCAAGGAATTTCAAAATGAAGTAGAAAACCAACTTGGCAAGAAAATCAAAATGCTTCGATCTGATCGAGGTGGCGAATATTTGAGCCAAGAGTTTGACGATCATCTAAAAGAGTGTGGGATCTTATCCCAACTCACACCTCGTGGAACACCACAATGGAATGGTGTTTCCGAAAGGAGAAATTGAACCTTGTTAGACATGGTTCGATCTATGATGAGTCATACTGATCTTCCAAACTCCTTTTGGGGACACGCCTTATTAACTGCAGCTTATACACTTAACCAAGTTCCATCCAAAGCAATAGAAAAGACACCATATGAGATATGGAGTGGTCGAAAACCCAATGTGAAACATTTAAAGATTTGGGGTTGTGAAGTTTATGTGAAACGACTAATGTCCACTAAACTTGAACAAAGATCTGACAAATGTTTCTTTGTGGGATATCCTAAAGAAACTAAAGGATACTACTTTTACAAACCATCTGAGGGCAAAGTGTTTGTCGCTAGAAATGGAGTATTCCTTGAAAAGGAATTTGTTTCCAAAGAAATTAGTGGGAAAAAGTAGATCTTGAAGAAGTTCAAGACCCACAAAGTAGTACGCCAATGGAGGAACATGAGCAGGATACACAAACTGTTGTGACAGAAAATCCTACTCCAATAACACAAGAACCACGTAGGTCAAATAGGATACGTCAAGAACCTGAGAGATATGGGTATCTCATATCAGAAGAATATGACGTATTGCTCATGGATCAAGATGAGCCTATGACTTATCAAGAGGCCATTACTGGTCCTGAATCTGAGAAGTGGCTTGAAGCCATGAAATCTGAAATGGATTCCATGTACACAAATCAAGTTTGGAACTTGGTTGAAGCGCCTAAAGGAATTAATCCTATAGGATGCAAGTGGGTTTTCAAAAAGAAAACTGACATGGACGGAAAGGTAAACACCTACAAATCACGATTGGTTGCTAAAGGCTTCAAACAAATTCATGGTGTAGACTATGATGAAACCTTTTCACCAGTCGCAATGATTAAATCCATTCGGATCTTACTTGCTATCGCTGCATACCATGATTATGAAGTATGGCAGATGGATGTCAAGACTGCTTTCCTTAATGGAAATCTCCTTGAGGATGTGTACATGACACAACCTGAAGGATTTGGCATTCCTAATAACATCCAAAAGGTATGCAAATTGCAGCGATCAATATATGGATTGAAGCAAGCTTCCAGAAGTTGGAATCTTTGTTTTGATGAAACTGTACAACAGTATGGATTCATTAAAAATGAAGATGAACCTTGTGTTTACAAGAAGGTTAGTGGGAGCATAGTCTCATTCCTGGTATTATATGTGGATGACATATTGCTTATCGGAAATGACATCCCTACACTACAAGAAATTAAATATTGGTTAAGGAAATGCTTTTCTATGAAAGACTTAGGTGAAGCTTCCTACATATTAGGAATCAGGATCTATAGAGATAGATCACAAAGATTGCTTGGCTTAAGTCAGGGTACATACATAGACAAAGTCTTGAGACGTTTCAATATGTATGAGTCCAAGAAAGGACTCATACCTATGTCATCAGGTACAAGTTTGTCAAAAGCACAATCCCCTTCAACTGATGAAGAAAGGGATCGAGTGATCAATGTTCCATATGCATCCGCAATTTGATCTATCATGTATGCTATGTTATGTACTCGACCAGATGTCTCGTATGCTTTAAGTGCTACGAGCAGATACCAGTCTAATCCAGGCAACAGTCATTGGGTTGCTGTCAAGAACATCCTTAAGTACTTGAGAAGAACTAAGGATACTTTCTTGATCTATGGAGGTCAGGAAGAGCTCTCTGTAATTGGTTACACAGATGCTAGTTTTCAGACAGATCATGATGATTTCAAATCGCAATCTGGATATGTGTTTTGCTTAAATGGCGGTGCTGTGAGCTGGAAAAGTTCAAAGCAGGAAACAATCGCTGATTCTACAACTGAGGCCGAGTATATTGCTGCATCTAATGCCGCAAAAGAGGCTGTTTGGATCAAGAAATTCATCTCTGATCTTGGAATAGTTCCAAGCATTGTGGATCCCATTGAATTATTATGTGATAACAATGGAGCAATCGCACAAGCTAAAGAACCTAGTTCTCACCAAAGATCCAAACACATACTTAGGCGTTATCATCTCATTCGAGAAATCATCGATAGAGGAGATGTGAAAATATGCAGAGTACCAACATTAGACAATGTTGCTGATCCACTGACTAAAGCTCTGACTCAGCAGAAGCATGATGGTCATACTAGATCTATGGGTATTAGGTCTATGCCTGATTGGCTCTAGTGCTAGTGGGAGATTGTTGGTGTAAGCCCTAGAGGCCAATAGTTTATGTTAAACTTTTCACATGTATCATGACTTTTATTATTAATAAAATATGGCGTTCTTTATTACACTTGATATAAGATTAATAAAGTACCTAGAATAGTTGGTTCATGTGATGGAATATTAAGTGTGACTTAATCATGAGATTACATCAACAGAAAGAACACTATTCTTAAAAGTATCCGTAGTCAAGCTTTAATATGAACTGGGATAATAATAAAGCATGGAGACTATTATGTATGTAGACTGATGACCATATCTTATGGGTCATGAATATGAGATATTAAGTCTATACATAGGTATGAGTATTAGGAGTAATATTTATACTGGATTGACCCATCGTGAGAATACTACATAGTATGTTATGAAATCGTCATAAGTTATTCTCATAATGATAATAGTGTATATCACTCTTAGACCTGAAACCACTGTGATCCCTAGATGTGGACTCAAGTGTTTTATTGCCATTCAAACGTTATCTGTAACAAGATAACTATAACGTTGGTTAATGGGCACTCGACGAATCATGCTGAGGGACATGAGTGTCCTAGATGGGATTTGTCCCTCCTTCATAACATGAGATATATCTTTAGGCCTCTTGATGAAATATGACTGGAAAAATGCATGGCCATGCCGAATTAAGTCAATATGAGATATTGGACTTATTCGTTATTCAGTATATTTCGGAATCAAGAAATATAAATATTGAGCTAAACAAGGGTGACGTAATCTATGCCTTGTGTTCAATAAAGATATTAGGACAAAGGAGTAATCGTACACATAGACATTATCGTGGAAAAGGCTTCGTCAGATCACTTGACATTCTTGTCACTTGGGTAGCAGTGATGTGTTGCTAGATACCACTCACTGTTTGTAATGTTAAATATAAGATTTAATATTATTGCCAACGTTACAAGAACCTATAGGGTCACACACAATAGAACGGTCAAAAGGAGAAATATAAGTAATACTTATATGATGGGGTGCGTTTAGCAATTGACGCTAATTAGTTAGCGGAAGCTAATGGGTTAATGGGCTTATGGAAGCTCAACATGATGGCTGATTTTCGTGTAGCAATGAGCTCTATAAATAGAGCTCTAATGCTGAAATCAGAATTGCTTTTTTGTGTAACCTTAAAGGCAAAACCGAAACCCTACATCTCTCCCTAACCTCTGATCGCTTGGCTAGCACCGGGAACCAGAGGAAACCATTCGTGTGGACGAGTAGAGGCTTTGCTCGCTTGCTTAGCTGCGATCAAAGAAACTGTTTCTTCACTACAAGAGGTAACAATTCTATCACCGATTCATGTGATATTCGTAATGATCCAAGGAAAGAAAAATCGAAAAAAAATTTTAAACTTCCGCTGCCTTTTGTATGTCGATTTTCCTTCAATAATGCCTACTCCTAAAAAAAAAATTAAAAAGTCAATGTTCTGTGTAAACCGCCGCTAGAACAATTCTCTCACACCACAATCCCAATAAAGGAGAAGGTAAAAAATCCTTGAGATCAAGGTCTCCGCGACACTCTCAGGAAGAATGACATCGTAGGTCTTCATAACAACGACATTATCCATTACACATGCACAATCACTCCAGATCTACCACCCCATCGAACGACTGTAGTACCCCAATTTTGTCCTAAGCCTTTTAAAACAAAAAAATCAAAGAGGAGGAAAAAGTCAAAGTCAACAAAAAGTCAACATTTCAAAAATGATGACTTCGCAGTGCGAAGTATGCGATTTTTCTGCAGATTTTTGGTTTCTTTGATTTAATTCCAGTTTTTGTTACACATCATTTGTATTATTATTTTCATCAGCATTCATGGCTAATTAGGCTCAGCAAAGCCAGAGTTGAGAGACTTGCCATTAATGCCAAGGAAAGAAGCTTTTTCTTCCAACCTAGCATGTGGCAAGCAAGTGGGCTTGCCCTTGGGCAGCTCTTGTCCCTCCCAAGTGACCTGCTACTGACCCTAGGGTTGCCAGCCACTTGCTTGAGGACTTTCTTCCTGCTTGCTCCCCCAAAACCAGTCAAACCCAGCTGGTTTTTCACTTGCAAAAACCATGATTGCTGCCCTGTTTTTTCAGCAGCTTTTCATCCCTCTCACACCAGCCACATGTTGCCTTTTGCATCCCCTAACCTCTGCACATCACAGTGCACGTTTTCATTGTTCAACCATTGAGATTGCAAGGATTAATCCCCAAGCATAGACAATTGCAATCCAGCCATGTTTCATCATCATTTCTATCCAAAGACCATTGAATTTGTGGCTGAAATCAGTCAAGGCTTTAACCCTTGGCACAAGGCAAGGTTACCTCTATCCATTAGCATTAAATGCAAAGCCATTTAGCCTAAATTTAGCCCACAAATCAGCTAGGTCCTATGGATTTTCCATCATTGCATTGGATTGCATTTTGGCCTATAAATAGAGATGCAAGGCAAGAGTGCAACACAACATAATTCACACAAAGAAACACTACTCATAATACTTGAAACACTTACAAATAACCAGAGAAAAAACCAGCCAAAGCACTAGCAAAATCAATTCCAAACACAAAGCAATCCAAGTTCATTGCACATTCAAAACCTTTGCAAGAACCTTCAACCAATCCAAGTTCATTGCAGCAGGAGCTTTGCTAAGGATCTCTGTAAGTTTCTAAGTCATTATCTTGCATCTATAATTGTGCTTGCATATCAATTTGGGTCCAAAACCTTTTTGTTCTAAAAACCCCTTTTGAATTTCAAAAGAAATCCCAAGGTTTGCAAAACATCAAAACTGGTTTGTCCAACCCTTTTCATTTCAAAAACTCAAAGCTTTTCACTCTCCTAAAAGGTCCTGAGTGTGTTCAGAAGTTGTTTCTGAACAACAGTTCAGAAACAGCTTCTGAATTCAAAAATTCGCATTGTTCGCAGTGCGAAGTCATGGTCGCAGAGCGACCATGACAGAACTTAGAATCTGAGTTTAGGCTCCCAAATGGCCAGTTTTTGAGGTTCTAGCCCAAGAGCTCAGAACCTAGGAGGTTTAAAACTCATTTTACTCAAACCTATTCAAGGATTTTGCATAATATTGGAAAATTCGCAAGTTTGGGTAACACTTTTGTGGATAACTTGCAAAACAAGTTATGTCCACAAACTTTCAAAACAACTTGAACAAACCAGCTATGTTCATCACTTTCAAATCCAAACTTGAACAATAAACATTGTTCATGATTTTCAAAACCAAACGTGAACATAAGCCGAATTTGTTTCGCTTTTCAAAACCGTTTGCAAAAATGAGCCGAACTTGTGCGTTTTCTAACAAAATTGTTAAAACTTCCTCGTTTTGGGTTCCAAACCAAATGTTTTGATAAACTTTGGGATTTCTAAGCAATTCAACCAAAAACTTGAATGAAAAAGGGATGTTGTGACGTATGTCTCTCCATTGCCCCGATTGTACGAATGCGTGACGTATGTCTCGTCGTTCGGACAATCGTCATTCCCTTTTTAACGTATCCGATCATACCAAACCAATTCTTGGCCCCTTGTGGTCAATCCGAACCTTTTGGTCCCCCGTGGCCACTACATTAAATCCCTCGACTCATTTGAGTCACTCCGGAAATGTTCGACTCAATCGAGTCCATTGTACCCGTTCTTGATCCCGTTGGATCAATCGAACCCTCCCCCGACTCGTTTGAGTCACTCCAGTCAATGCTCGACTCGATTGAGTCCATTGCACCCATTTTGGTCCCAACGCGACCAAATCAAACCCTCTTACCCAACGGACATGTTTTATCTATTCTAAGCGCGATTCGTAAACAAACGCTTAAGCTTCCCATGCGCGAGCGTACAAGCTATACGCTTAAGTCTCCCATCCGCGAGCATACAAGCTACGTTTAATCGCAAGAATACGGTCAAAACGTCGTCCATTTAAAAATAACCAACATATGTACGTTTTTCTACCAAAGAACTACGTACGCTTTGAATTCTCCGACTACCGGGAGATACGTAGGAGCAAGATCGACATCTTGTCAAGCGCAATAATAAAAAACTTTCTTTTCCCCTTTCGTTTATTTTTATCTTTTTTCCCCCTTTTATTATATTTTCTTTTGACATAGACAAGCATGCGCGCAAAACATTTAAAAACATTTTAAGCTTTAGCCAAATAGAAGGTTCCCGTTGAGTACAACGGACGTGAGGGGTGCTAATACCTTCCCCTTGCGTAATCGACTCCCGAACCCGACAATGGTTGCGATGACCAGTCCTTTTCCTCATCGTCAAGGGTTTTATTATCGTTTCCCTTTCAAACAAAAAACTTAAGGGTTTATCAACGTTCCCTTTACACAAAAACTTTGGTGGCGACTTCACAAGGCCTTCCGAGCGTTCGCACACGTCCTCGGAGGATTGCGCGTTTTTAGCGAGAGCGCACAACGACGACGAAAGAGAGCCCCTTAGTCCTTTAACTACAAGGATCCAAAATTGGTCGTGTCCAGGTCAGATTAGAGAAGCTTCGTCAGATGGACCTATATGATGGAACTACAATTCCTGAAGAGTTCATTGAGAACATCGTCTATTATCACAATGTAAAGGGAGTTGTGCAATTGCAGGTTGTTCCCCACCACACTAAAAAAGGCGGGATGACATGGTACGAAAGCTTACGAAGAGAATCAATATCGATTCTTGAGAGGAACTTTGCAGACAGTTCACAGTCCACTTCCCTATAGATCATAACAAGGATATAGATGAAGGAAAGAAAGAGAAAAAAGAGAGAAGATAAAGTATTGTACTTCCTCTTTGTTTTATCATTTGTGACTTTGAAAAAAAAATATTTGTGTCAAATCATAAGTCACTTTACAATACAAAAGAACTCTTTACTATTTATTACTCTTTTTTTTAATCATTTAATTTTTATTTTCCATATCATTAATGAAGGACAATTTTATTAAATCACTGATAAAATCTATTTCTCATACAAAATTATAACTACATTTCTTAATATATTTAAAAGTACTTTAATAATAACTTTAACTGTGTGATTTCGATTACAATGAGAGTCATATTTATCAGAAAATACAATGAGTCTATAACACAGGTCAATGGGTAATGGGTAATAAGTAATAGATCAATGAATAAATATTGAACTTCCAAATACAACAACAACAATAATTACAATACCACACTTGCGACATTATTTTATTTCTTTTTCACACATATAATGTCAACAGAAAAGATTCATTTAGTTTTTGGATCATGGACGAGCCTTGAGCTTTGAGACTTCATCCTTGATCATGGCTAGAGCTTCTTTTTTTTTTTTTTATCTCATTCACATTATCGGTAATCGTCTGCATATTCTTGGCAATCAGCTTCAAGCCTGGGAGATCGCGATTTATGGTATTCACGATGTTGAGTATCTGCACATACTGGGCCTGTCCCAGACTCGCCAAGGAGGTCACAATAAGCTTATTCCAGGCACTTAAAGCATCCTGTTGCTGCGTAGTTAAGCCTTCGTTCTCGAGGAAAGTTACTAGAGTGTTGGAGGCTTCCTGCAGCAGACGCTCGACAGTTTCCATTTGGTTATGTTCGTCGGCGTCCGAGAGCGAGAAAGTTAAGAAGAAGAAGAAGAAGAAGAAGAAACAGAGGAATAGAGTTTTTGTGAGTGTGAGTTTGAGCTGGGTTTGCATTTTGTTGGTTTTTGTTTGCTTAGAGTTCTGAATATAGAGAGGAGAAATAAATGAAAAGGGAGGGTTGGGATATGAATGGTGTAAGTTGAGCGATATGACAAGCCTTTACCTTTTACTCCCTCCGTCCCAAATTGTATGTCACTTTGGAAAAAAAAAATTGTCTCAAATTATATGTCGCTTTACAATACCAATGAAACATTAATGTTATTTTTCCTATTATATCCTTAACTATTTATTACTATATATTTTTTCAATTCTTTAATTTATCTTTCCCATATCATTTATTAAGGACAATTTTGTAAAACAACTCATAATATCTCTTTCTCACACAAAATTAATTATATTTCTTAATACGTGTGAAATGCCCAAAACGTCATACAATTTGGAACGGAGGGAGTAATAATTATTGGGTCATGCTAACAAGTGTCTTTCGAGCACTTGTTAAAGATTTAAAATTAAAAATGATTGATGAAGTTTATATAGAAAAAGTTAATTTTTGTTGTTTCAATGGGTTGAATGTACAATTTTCAAGATAAAGTTTACATTTTAAACTTTTTAACAAATGTCATAAAGACAGTTTTTAGTATTTCTCATAATTATTTTATATTTAGGAATATAATTCAATGCTTGTGAACAATTCATCTTTGTGTAGTTTATTAGCCATTTGAGTCAAATTATTTGATTAAATGTTCACCTTGATTGATATTTATTTATAACAATATATCTTTTAAAAAATATAACATTAATATATAAAAATGATACATCAATTTGTAGAAAAGTTCTTGGTTAAACTAAAATATATTTGTTTCATCTCATCTAAACACTTTGGGTGATAGTTATGAAGACATGCTAATTGATCTGTCTGGTGAGGAACTGATGGAGGCAACGGTGGCAGAAAGTGCTCCGGTACGGTGGCGACGAGTCTTCGTAGTGGGACGAAAGGTGCATGCAGACACATTATCACTCCAACGCTCAAGTCAGTATGAGAAATGAGATGAAATGTGTGAAAAGTGTGGGAAAAGTGAATCATACATTGAGGGTGAAGCTAAGCCACCCTTATATAGGCATGTGTAAGAATAACCGTCACTGTGAGATGCAGCGCCTGATCAGGAGGCCGTTGGTGGACACGTGTACGGTGTGTGATGCACGGGGGCGTGCTCCAGTAGGGTAGAGTGCACTGTTGCTAGCGTATTTTTTCAGGATGCGCCTTAGTCCGGTCACGTGTTAGTGTTGGTCCGAAACACTAATCATAAAGTTAAACCCTTTGGATACATTTTCAAACCGTATTAATTTCCTTTCTTTTTTGGCTTCATTTAGTTTTTCTAATACTCCAGTTATGTTTTATTTTAATTTTTTTATCATAACTTTTTTAAATAATTGATATAAAAAATCAATTTAAAAATAATTGATTGAAAAGTTAGTTTCAAAATAAATTTTTTACTATCTCAAAACCCATTACAAATTAAAAGTCACTTTGTGTAACCAAAAAAAATTAAAAGTCACATTCAAACCCTATGAATACATTTTTTTTAAGAGTTGTGTTATTTGTATAATCAAAGTTGGACAACTAGTGCAATACCATGCAACATTGTGAGGAGCACGCAAATCGAAATCAATAAAAAATATAAAAAGAGAAATGATATTTGAACATCTATTTTGTGACAACTTTTGTGACAATTTTCTCTCTCATACTCACATTATTTTTTAGTTTATCTCTCTATTGCTTTGGTTTTCGTGCAAATACCTACTTTTTCTTTGTAAATTATGGTTGCCCCATAAGTTGTCAACCAAATGGTTGTTCAAATAACACTCCTCTATTTGAGAAATGATATTTGCACATCTATTTTGTGACAACTTTCTCTCTTACATTATGTTTTAACTTTTTCTCTCTATTGTTTTAGTTTTTGTGTCAATACATACTTTTCTTTGTAAATTTATGGTTGTCTCATTTGTTGTCACATAAATGGTTGTTCAAATAACACACCTCTTTATATTTTGAATGATATTCTCACTTTCTCTAATTTACTTCTTGATGTAGGGTGTTTGCTTTTTGTGGAGCAAATACCCCTTCTACTTTTCTCGAGTTATAGATCAAGTACTCTTTGTAATTTTGTCCTTGTCTAATATATTTGTTTAAAAAAAACCGTTGGAGAGAAAAATCTACTAATTTGTTTTGTAAAATTAGGGATATAGTTGAATGCAGACAGAGATTCACTCTTAATCGATTGGAGCTCTTAGGAAATCAATTTCTATTTAATTTTTTAGTTTTCTTAGTTTTCATTATGGATATTACCAAAATTGATAACCACATGTACATCCTTCAAAACCATAAAGCTTAAAAGAGCACTTGTTAATAAATTAAATATGGTAATACCTTAGAAACTGTGTAGTGAACTCTTCAAAAGTATCAAAAATGCTTTTATTAGCGTAAAACTTTTTTTCCCATAACAAAGTGCCCTTTCTACCATGACTTAACTTAGTTTTATCCAACTCTTCATTCTTTCCTGAGATTAAGAGACCAACCATGGCCGATTTGTTTCTCCAATAACATGAATGTCTTCTCAGAAGAACTATCGACCATCTTTCTTGATATACATATTTTTTGCTGTACCAAACTCGAACCAGGTCAAAATGTTTTGTAGAAACTAATTTCCAATCAAGTGATTTTTAGGTTTAACCTTCTTAAATTTGTTTCTAATTCTTCACAAAACGTGCAATCATATACTACTTCATATGATCAAAAGTCAACCAACCAATTTGGATAAGAATTAGCATTGGCATCAGTTCACTTAAAACAAAATAATAGTAACCCGCCACTTTAGTGATGTTAACAATTTAAAATAAAATCACATGGCCATTATAATAGTCAAGTTGACATGCATAGAATGGATTGCTAATTTACACTCATTTAAAATATGAAGGTGTAAATTAACAATTGCACACATTTTTCATTATGATAAAAAAACATTAATTTCTATTTTTTAAAGTTTGTAAATTGAAGCTTAGTTTTGTAAGTTACATTGAATTATTTACATTTGATTTAAATAAAGGATAGATCAGTATATTTAACTTGATCCTACTTTTCTTTATTTCTCAATTCCTCCTTCAAATTTGTTACAAACTGCAACGTAATTTTATTTATTATTTTTATTTTTTACTATTCTCGCTGCCTGCATTAATTGCATTATTTCCCGATCATTTTGTTTCTTCCATTGATATGAATCAAGCTTATTCCATTTTACTCATTCATTTGTGTTTGATTGTAGTTTCATGTTACCAATTAAAATTCTGTAAACCAAGAAAAGCTTCACAAAGCCACAACCAACGTTTGCTTTATTAGGTTCACCAAATTTGCTATGGTTATCGATACATAGTTGAACATGGCATAAACTTTGACAAAACAAAGTAAACTTCCAAGTAGTGGCCAATAACGAACCTTTGTCAAACGTGTAATGATTTGATAAATAACTTTTTGTGTGAAAAAAGAATTTAAAGAAAGGCTATGGTTGTCTTCAACCAAAAAAGATTTTTAAAACGGTCAACACAATTCAAACATTATTTCTTGTGTATTCCAGCACATTCAAAAGCTCCCTCAACTCATCAAACACCTACAAGGGTCCTAGTACCATTCATAATAAAGACAAGAAGACATGTTCAATTTACTCAATCTCCATATCAAAACTTTTATCACATCCACTATATCCATGTCATCGTTAGCCCCATTTGCAAAAGTTATATCGATATTGTCTTAATTAATTAATTTATCATCGATATTACCCTAATTGATAACCACAAGTATCCTTCAAATTTTGAAAGTATCCTGCATGTTTCTACATAAAATTAAAGATTATGTTTATCATTTTAATGTCTAAAAAATTAAAGCGACTTACTCTCTCCGTTCTTATTTATAGGCAAAAAATGAGTCAAAGAAGAGTGATGTCTTTGGTTGAAAATCTGAATCAAATACATTAATATTTTTTAACCAATTTTCGCTTATAAATAGAACTGAAGAGAGGACCTAGGGAGCATTTTTATATAGCTCTTCAATATTTCCTGAGATTAAGCGACCAATCATTGCCTATGTTTCTCAAATATCTTGGTTTCTAATTCTCCACAAAACGTGCAATCATTTAAAGTACCGTAGACTTGTTAATTGCTTCATTTGATGATAACACTGGTTATTTGAATAATAACATTGGCATCTGTTGACCAGAAACAAAATAATTAGCAACCCGCCACTTTTGTGATTTTCACAATTTAATATAACATCACATGGCGATTAAAATTATCACGCTGACATGCATGGCTGGAAATATATATTCACCGAAGGACCAAAAATTTTAAGTAGTGTTGGCAACATATAGAAATTTATATATATGTATATAAATAATATTATGAAATTTTTAATATTATATATATAGAATAATTTCCTCGAGGGTGGGGGTTGAAATGTGTTTGACGCTTTTACAACTCTTTCGATGTTCATCAAGGTCAAAAGCTTCCAAATACTTACTATAGATGCAGTACGAGTCCAAACCTTTGACTTCTCGTCCAGAGCTTTGACCTGGTGCAGAGGCAGTACTTCACTTTTATGGACTATCAGACTCAGGGGGAGCTTACAAACTTTAGACCCGGGAGTCAACTTGTTTATTAAATCAACAACAATTGTCTTAAATACTTGAGTTTGTCATCATAAAAAAGGGGGAGATTCTTGGAACAAAATTGGTATTGGTACAATTCATGTGAATTTTCGATGGAAACAAAGTATTAAAGAACAATTGTATGTTCAAGTATGCAGGACCATATAATAAATTTTAACAAGGTCTGAACATGTATAAGCATCAAAAGCACAAGAGAAACTAGAAGACTTGGTAGAAGATCAGAAGAAAGGTCATCCAGAAGTCAACACCTCGGATCAGAAGAAAGGTAGTTATTCAGAAGCTGAAGATGTTTATTAGACTCTAAAGATCAAAAGACTCTGAGGGACCTAGAAGTCAAGTCAGATTTGTCTTTTTATGTAGTTGTCTTTATCAAACTCTGATAGTACAATTTGTCATCTTTTAACCACATGTAGAAACAGACAAAGAACTTTAAGGACAAAGAGAATGAACGGATAATTCCAGTTGCAGCAAAGGAATTTCAAATGTCTAATCAACGACATTATCCATATCAGACAATGGCCCAACGTCCTTGACTTGAAGCTTCTCAACGACTCTTAATGTGCCGACACGTCTTCAATGTCTCTCAAATCCTTACCTATATAAGGAGCTGAAGACTTGAAGAACAATAACAAGACTCTGCAATTTTAATTGTGCCCTTACTCTGTCAAATTCAAAAGCACATAGAACACTTAAGAATTTCGTACTAAGTTCATATCTTAGAAATTCTAAGTTCAAAGAGTCTGTTCTGTTTGTAATTTCTTACACCTCTGATTACTTTATTTGTAAACTCTTAGAAGTATCTTTTAGTTGTGATTAAGCATTTGGAAGTCTCTTGCTTGTGTGCTTGAGCATTGAAAGTCTCTTAGTAGTGTCCTTGAGCATTTGTAATCAATTGTGATTATAGTGAAAATCCCTTAGAAGTGCAAGGGGATTGGACTACTTAGCGATTACAGGAGGAACCAATATAATTGATTTGTGTCTGCTCTCTCTCTCTCTCTCTCTCTCTCTCTCTCTCTCTCTCTCTCTCTCTCTCTCTCTCTCTCTCTCTCTCTCTCTCTCTTTCTCTCTCTCTCTCTCTGTACCTCAATGTTTGATTTTATCCGCTGCTATCGGACTCTGTGTCAGGCTCTCAACTCATCAGACTCTGACCAGTGCTAACTTAGAAAAATCAGAAAAATCCAACACAATTCAACCCCTCTTCTTGTGTTTTTCTCACCTTCAGAGTGTGTTGTCCCGTGCCTAATTGCATGTTTCTTCGTCTTCTTGGTTGTTTGCTTCCAAATAAGATGTCTTGGGACTTAGGAACAAAATTCCTCCCCTTTGTAATGTCTTATGAGGCCTCTTGAATCTTCATTCATGATTTTCCCTAAGTCTTCACATGTCTTCAAATGTATTGCTTTGCCAATTTGCATGATTTCTTCATGAATTACATCAAAACACCCTAGAATTGCTATGTTTAAGGAAAAGTAGAATTACATGACTCAAATATAGAAAACATTACACTGTCCCAAAATCATAAGCAATTTTTCTAATACTCCTCTATTTTGGATGAAAAAACTACTGGAAACGACTGAAACACCTGCTAAGAATAACGTAAGTTGACCTGTTATCAAGTATCACTCGGTTTCACATTGTAAAACTGCTAAGGTAATATGGGACACTTTGGAAACTCTATGAGGGTACCGAAGACGTTAAGCAATCAAAAATCAATATTCTCACCCAACAGTATGAACTCTTTCGCATGGAGGATGGTGAATCCATCTCCTCCATGCAAATGAGGTTCACACATATTGTTAACAAATTGCAAAACTTAGAAAAAAGATATCTCAAACCAAGATTATACTAACAAAGTGTTGAGATGCATGACTAGAGATTGGCAGCCCAAGGTCATCGCAATAAAGGAATCTCAAAACCTTAACAACCTTGGAATTACCAGTCTCTTTGGCAAACTTAAGGAGCATGAACACGAGATCTTACAGCTGAAATCTAGTGAGGAAGATCTCAAGAAGAGGGAAAATAAATAGGCTGCGTTGAAAGCCTCTTCGTCCAAGGCAAACTTATCAAACAATGGGGATAATGAGTCCAGAGAAGATCACCTAGTGAAGAAGAAATGGGTTGTTTGTAATACGTTCTAATCGTTACATTCAAAGAAATGAGTTAAGACATAGTGACAAGAATATCATGAACCTTAGGAAGACACAAGTCAATGGAAAGGCTAGTAAAGATGAGAAAGGGCCAAGTTGCTTTGGATGTGGTAACATTGGTAACTTAGAGATTGAATGTCCCGATCCAATCAAGACAAGAGCCAAATCCAACTCATCAGAGAAATCAAGAGGAAGAAGAGCTTACATAGCGTGGGAAGACGAGAAAACATCCTCGACACGAAGTGACTCCAAAAATGATGAAGTTGCACACTTATGCTTCATGGGACAAAAGAAAAAGCAACTTGAGGTTAGGGACTCTGACTCCAACTTTAATCCATCCTATAATGAATTGTAAAATGTTCTTATAGAAATGCATGGAGATGCTATGAATGTTTTTAAAAAGATTGCTACCCAAAAGAGAACTATTCTAAAATTGGAAGCCGAAATTTTAAAAATAAAGGAAGATTTTGAAATTTTCAAAAAGGAGCATGCATCTCTAAAAAATGAGCAATTTGCGATTTCGCCTAGGGAGTCGCCTAATGTTGATTTACCAAAAACTGATATTGGTACATGTGAAGCTTGTCCTAGGTTACATGAAGAGATTGTCTCTCGAAGAAGTAAAATAGAAAAAGCCTCAAGTGTTCCCATGGCCTTTGCTAAAAGATAAAAAAGTTTTAACTCACATTTCAATAATTCCTCCAAAAGGAAGTTTCAAATCAAACATCGAAATAGCAAAGCTCATGGACACAAAGTTAGGCATCATTATTGTAGAGAAGTTGGGCACACCCCACCTCATTGCCATGCTATGAAAGTTTTTGTTCCAAAAGGCTTCATGATGTGGGTGCCCAAACAATATATTTGTTTCACTAATCCCAAATACCCAACATATGTTGGGGACCTAGATCTTACCTAAATTTTGTAGGAGGACCTTGCAACGACAATAAGAAAATGGTATATAGATAGTGGTTGTTCAAGGCACATGACGGGAGACTCATCCAGGTTGATCGACTTCAAAAGAAAAGAACGCGGGTTTGTCTCTTATGGTGACAACAATCAAAGTAAAATTTTAGGTAAGGGAGTTGTGAGAAATATCTCCACAACTAAAACTTTAGGTAAGGGAGTTGTGGGAGATCCCTTAACAGCAAACCAAGTCTAGCCAACGCTAGACAATGGAAGGGGAACAAGGAGGAGTTTGCTGCTAGGAAGAAGAAATATTAAAGAAAATTGTGGAAAAAATAGGTTCAAGATGATTCTTGGTGTATTAAGATTGTTCTTAGAGAACCCAATCCGAAGATTCAATCAATTGTCATTTTGGAATATTCTGAATAATAGTTTTTGGATTTTGATTAGTGTGAATACAAAAATATGGAAGAATTAGATTATGGATACCTATCCAATCAAATTTTGAGGTACTATTGTGTTCACGTAATTCATAGTAATTACTAAAGAAACACCAGTCAGGAAATTTTACCACACAACCCTACACTTATCCCTTCACCCCTACAAACCATGCAAAATACCAAAATTTACTCTTTTGGAATCAAACTCATCCACCCCTTATAGTTTAAAAAAAAAAAAAACCAAACCTAAAAACTTAAAGAAAATTTTCTGGAATTTTAACCAATTGTGGCTAGCTTGTAGACCTGAAATAAAACAATTGTTGCCTTGTAGATAAGAGAAAATTAGAACAAAAAGAAGAATCGACGTTGAATATGCAAGGTTTTTGAATTAACGTGAATCCAATAACAATATGACAAACCCTATACAACATACTTATTACAAAGATTGGATAAACTAAGACCCTAGTTAAAGGGAAAAGTCATTGAACATACAAGCCTTCTAATATAATTTGAATCCATAAGAAAATGACAAACTGATGGATGACAACCCCCAATAGATTAACAATTTTGTTTAGTTTTTATGGGTTTGCTTGTCTTTATCCAAGCTCTACTTCACAAATACTCCTTGAATTTTCCCTTCCTCGTGTGGTTCTAATTCTCCCTTATCTACAATCTAATCGTAGCAAAAATAACTTTTCCTAGTTTGCTGATATGGTAATCAGTTTCGAAACTTACGCAGAGGTGAGTATGTGTGATTATTAAAAGGTTTAAATTGGTTTTTTTTTTATGGTTTGTGGGGGTACATGTAGAATTATAGGGTTATGGGGTAAAACATTTTAAAGTCGTTGTCACGCTTGCCTACGAAAAAATAAATTAGAACTGCCACACCAAAGAAAACTTGTGTACCTAAAGAAAACTAATCTCGACATTTACAAACCCACTTGAGTTGGTCTAGTGGTGTTTGAAGTAAAAATAATGGTCACGAGAAAGGGGGTTTGAATTGTGACCCTTTAAAATTTTGGTTGCTCTCAAACTTTGAGAAGATGTTCAGATATGATGATCCGAAGTATGTATCAAAAAGAATTTTGATACAAGAATAGGTTAGATGATTGTGCTTGCTTCTGAAGTATCAAATAAAAGAGTTTAAGAGATATAGAAGATGACACAAAGCAATTTATCCTGGTTCACCCAACTGGGTTAGTCTAGTCCCCACTGACTGTGAGATTTTCCAATATGGTGTATGAGACGTCCTCTTAGAATCTGCACCTTTTTTTTTAAGGTTTACCTGGACATACAAGTTTTATACAACCTCTTCAGACTTTAAGCTACCACATAATCCATCTTTATAACCTAAAGAGGATTAGTGAAGCTTTACAACTGATTACACAATTGTTCTTGTGATCTTTATATTTACAAAGAATCAATTTGATCTCACAATGGCCTATATATGTGTGTGTGTGTGTGTGCGCGCGCGCGCGCGTGTGTGTTTGTGTGTGTGTATGTTAAGTTCAAACTGATCACATTATGTGAATCTAAACTTTTGTTCCTCTAAGTTCAATCAAAACACACACAGGTGAATCTGAACTTTCCAAATACACTATAAAATATGTTCCAAAGATATAATGGAGGTTTGAATGTATTTTTGATTGCTATCTAATGTTTGAGAAGTGAATCTAAAGTTGAGAAGATGTTTGGATCTTTTTCGAGAAATTTGATCTTTTATGCTTATGATCTTTTTCGAATGCGTAAATTCTTGATAGAAAAGATTTCTACGTTATGGAGATATTCTTATTTCTCATTTGAATGATGCAGTCATATATAGAGCTTCAATCTTTGTGAGCAAGCAAGGAACTAGCCGTTAGAAAATTAGCCGTTATTTTGTTCATCTGTGCTTTGCCTTGTGGACCAAGAAAGTTTTGAAACTAGTTGTTGTGCAGTGATTCTCACCTTTTAATCTTTGCTTCTGATCTTGTTCTGCACCTTTGGTTATGTTTCTATCATAATTCCTTTTGGTGTTTTCCGAATTTCCCATTATGAAGTCGTTTTTTATCTACTTCTAATCTCTGGAGTTTCAATATCATATATCTCTTGACTTGCAATTCTAATCTACCTGATCTGCAACCTCAATTACAGTTCATCTTCATTCCATTTTTCAAAAGCTTTAATCTTAATTTCTGAGATGAGAATAAGTTGATGAGAACCAATTATGAACTTCTTAGCTTAGTCATTCTAAAGTGCTTGTAATATCTATTCTAAAGTCCCTATTTTAGACCAGGGTCTTTGGTGCACAATTGCACCATCTAAAAAAAAATTCAAGTCTTTTTAATAGTTTGAATGTAATTTTAAGTTCAAATTCAAAATTAAACTAAGATATACTTGTGTCATTATCTAAGTGTAATTAGATTTAAAATTCATTAAAGAGAGATGAGAGCGAAAGAGAAGAGAGAGGAAAAGGGGTCATGAAGGCGTGAACATACAACCAAATGGGAGAGAGAAGAAGGGTCATGAAGACTCAACGTCCTTGATTTAAAACTTCTCAACGACTCTTAATGCGCTGTCACTCTTCTACAACGTCTCTCAAATCCCTGCCTATATAAGGAGCTGAAGACCTGAAGAAGATTAACAAGACTATGCTATTTTACTGTGTCATTACTCTGCCGAATCAAATAACACAAAACACTTAAGATTTACGTTTCAACTTTTGTATCTTAGAAATCCTAAAGTCATAAGAGTTTGTTCAACATTGTTCAGACCACCATTATTATATCCGGTGTAAGAACAAATTTGTTTATTGTTGTAAACAAATAGAAGTCTCTTGCCTGGAAAGCTTGAGCAGCAGAAGTCTCTTTCACTTGTGATTGAGCAATAGAAGTCTCTTGGAGTTGTCATTGAGCATTGGAAGTCTCTTGTCTGCGTGCTTGAGCAATAGAAGTCTCTTGGAGTTATCCTTGAGCATTAGAAGTCTCTTGATAGTGACCTTGAGCATTATAAGTCTCTTGCAAGTGTGCTTGGGCATTTGGAAGTCTCTTGGAAGAGTCCTTGAGCAATTGTAATATGTGAGATTATAGTGAAATCCCTTGGAAGTGCAAGGGGACTGGACTACTCCTGTGTTGTGGGAGGAACCAGTATAAATTGCTTGCGTCTGCTCTCTCTCTCTCTCTCTCTCTCTCTCATCTTTGTGTTCTGTTATATTCCGCTGCACTCAGACTCTATGTCAGAATCTGACCAATTCCAACACTCAGAAAAAGAAACCAGAAAAAGAAAACACAATGCAACCCCCCTTCTTGTGTTTTTCTCACCTTCATCATTTTAGTGAGAACTCATGTAATTCAGAAAATCAAGACATCCCATGGAGTTGCAAAGGCAAGAGAATAAAGACCAAAGGAGCTCAAGAAGGTTTTTGAAGACAGTAAAATGTTGGAAACTTATGTCACAACTCTCAAGATCAAAGCATGGAAGAAGAATACTTAAAGAACGAAGAAAGGTGATTTTTCCACATCTTTGACTGGGCCATGCGACCCAGAGCACGTCTCATGCGCCACATGAGCATGGCAGTGCCATAAGGCACATAATTCCCTGCCTCATGCGCTATAGGCGAATGGTTGCCAGAAAAACTGCTCACTCTCTTGTTTTTCAAGCTGGATTGATGGAAAAAGCGGAGAAACCCGGTTCTATCTCAAATGGAAACTTGTTTATAAATAATGACCCTTGCACACACTTTTGCACTCATAAACTTAGCAGTGCAAGGTGAATCCAAGCATTAAGGAGCAACAAGAGGATTTAAACCTCTCTTTGTTTCTAGAGAATGTTTTTCTATGTTTTTTTTGCCATGAACTACTAAGCACTCTTTGATTAGGGTTAAAATTTAAACCTCTATTAATTTGTTGGGTAGTATTAATGCAATTTATTTATTTTATTTATGATTTAAGTCTTATATATTTTCAATTATTTCGAACGTAATGCTTTTAGACCCTAGGCAAAAATAAGCCATAAATGAATCTATAAGATTTTTGGCAGAAATACGACATGGACTTATCTATGTATGATCCCTATAGGTTAAGGTATAAGACCGACTACCTTGCTTTAACCCGACAAGAACAAATTGAAAGTTGCTTAATCATCTTAATCAAATTAGGGTTTTTAAGTATGATTGTTAAATTATGATTCATCCTGTAGTACCCTAATTTTGTCCTACGCATTTTAAATCAAAAAAAAATCAAAGAGGGGAAAAAAGTCAAAAGTCAACAAAAGTCAACAGAAAAGTCAACATTTCAAAATTGAGGACTTCGCACTGCGAAGCTCACTTCGCACTGCGAAGTCTGCGATTTTTCTGCAGATTTTTGGTTTCTTTGATTTAATTCCAGAATTTGTTGCATATCATTTCCATAATTATTTTAAGTAGCATTCATGGCTAATTGGGCCAAGCAAAGCCAGAGTTGAAGGACTTGCCATTAATGCCAAGGTTGGAAGCTTTTTCTTCCAACCTAGCATGTGACAAGCAAGTGGGCTTGCCCTTGGGCAGCTCTAGTCCCTCCCAGGTGACCTGCTAACCACCACAAGGTTGCCAGCCACCTGCTTGAGGACTTTCCTCCTGCTTGCTGCCCCAAAAACCAGTCAAACCAGCTGGATTTTTCACTTGAAAAAACCATGATTGCCTACTCTGTTTTGCAGCAGCTTTTCACCCTCTCACACCAGCCATAAGTAGCCTTTTCATCCCTCAATCTCTGCACATTTACAGTGCACGTTTTCATTGATCAACCATTGAGATTGCAAGGATTGATCCCCAAGCATTAGCCAATTGCAATTCAGCTTTGTTCTTCATCATTACCTTCTAGAATAGGTTGAATTTGTGGCTGAAATCAGGCTGAGTCTTGCCCCTTGGTGCAAGGCAAGGTTGCCTCTATCCATTAGCATTTAATGCAAAGGGATTCAGCTTAATCTTGGCCACAAATCAGCTGAATTTTGGGATTGTGTAATGATGAAAAAGATTTGGTTTTGGCCTATAAATAGAAGGCAATGCCCAAGGATTCAAACACAGTTAACACAGCATTTTCAAGAGCAGAAACTCTACTCATTTTAGCCTACAAAACTCCACAAATAACCAGAAACAATCAATACACACAAAGCTTTACAAAAGTTCCAAAACCTTCACCAATATTCAAAACCTTTGTGAAAGCCTTCAATCAAATCAAATCAAGTGCAGCTGGAGCTTTGCTAAGGAGTTCTGTAAGTTTCTAAGCACTTATCTTGCATTTATAATTGTGTTTGCATAGCTATTTTGGCTCAAAACCATTTGATTCTAAAAAACCCCTTTTGAATTTCAAAGAAATCCCAAGGTTTTCAAAACATCAAAATTGGTTTGTCCAACCTTTTTCACCCCAAAAACTCAAAGTTTTCCACCCATCTATAAGGTCCTGAGTGTGTTCAGAAGTTGTTTCTGAACAAAAGTTCAGAAACAGCTTCTGAACCCAAAATTTCGCATGCTTCGCAGTGCGAAGTCATGGTCGCAGTGCGACCATGACAGAACTCAGAACCTGAGTTTTTGTGTCAAAATGACCAATTTTTGAGGTTCTAGCCCCAGAGCTCAGAACCTAAGAGTTTTTAAACCCATGTTCTTCAAACCACAACAAGGATTTTGCATAATTTTGACAAAATCACAAGTTCGTATGACCATTTTGTGGATAACTTGCAAAGCAAGTTATGTTCCCAAACTCTCAAGCAAGCATGAACAAACAAGCTATGTTCATCATTTCAATCTAAACTTGAACAATAAATATTGTTCATGATGTTCAAAACTCAAAGATGAACATACACCGTTTACGTTCGCATTTTCGCAAAATGAGACGAACTTGCGCGTTTTTTAGCAAATTTGCTAAACCTTCCCATTTTGGGTTTTCAAACCAAATGTTTTGACATACCTTGGGATTTCTAAAGGATTCAACCCAAAAACATGAATGAAAAAGGGATGGTGTGACGTATGTCTCTCCATCGCCCCGATTGTACGAATGCGTGACGTATGTCTCGTCGCTCGGACAATCGTCATTCCCCCCTTTTTTTTCAATATGTACAACCCAAACCAAACCAAATCTTGGCCCCTTGTGGTCAATCCAAACCTTTTGGTCCCCCGTTGGCCATTAGACTCAACCCCTCGACTCGTTTGAGTCCACTCGGTCAATGTTCGACTCATCCGAGTCCATTGTACCCGTTCTTGATCTCAGTGGATCAATCGAACAATCGCCCGACTCGTTTGAGTCCACTTGGTCAATGTTTGACTCGTTTGAGTCCATTGCACCTCCCTTGGTCCCATAGCGACCAATTCAACCCTTTACTTTAACGGACGTACCTTTTAACAATTCTAATGTGATTCACGAACAAACGCTTAATAAGTCTCCAAGTGCGAGCATACAAGCTACGTTCTAATCGCAAGAATTCGGTTAAAACATCGTCCATTTAAAATC
The DNA here is from genome assembly GCA_018208015.1 of Medicago ruthenica. NCBI lineage: Eukaryota > Viridiplantae > Streptophyta > Magnoliopsida > Fabales > Fabaceae > Medicago > Medicago ruthenica. The sequence goes on from CM031372.1 coordinate 49,649,301, forward strand.
AACCAACACATGTACGTTTTTCTACCAAAGAACTACATACGCTTTGAATTCTCCGACTACCGGGAGATACGTAGGAGCAAGATCGACATCTTGTCAAGCGCAATAATAAAAAAACTTTTTTTCCCTTCTTTTCTTTCGTTTGTTTTTATCTCTTTCTCCCCCCCTTTATTATATTTTTAACATAAATGAACATGCGCGCAAAGTATTAAAAAACAATTCAAGCTTTGACCAAATAGAAGGTTCCCGTTGAGTACAACGGACGTGAGGGGTGCTAATACCTTCCCCTTGCGTAATCGACTCCCGAACCCGACAATGGTTGCGATGACCAAATCCTTATCCTCATCGTCAAAGGGTTTTATTATTGTTTCCCTTTAAACAAAAAAAAAACTTAAGGGTTTATCAACGTTCCCTTTACACAAAAACTTTGGTGGCGGCTTCACAAAGGCCCTCCGAGCGTTTGCGAACGACCTCGGAGGATTTGCGCGTCTTTTTCCCGAGGAAAAAAACGAGGTGCGCACAGCTGGCGACTTCACTGGGGACCCTGTTCCCACTAGTGAGTCAAGCCTAACCTATTTGGTTTAAAGCCAATTGTTTTATTTTCTTTGCGTGCCATGTTTATTTATTTTATTCATACATGTTATATTTATGCTTTATGATTATATTTGCTTTATCTGCTTTATATTCATATTATATATATCAAATGCGGGGGTTACTTGAGTGATGTTACTCCACATTGTTCGGGTTAATGCCGGACGTGTGAGGCTCTCTACCCGAGCTTGAGAGAAAAACTAAGTTAGCTGGAGGTTGTGTGCGGAAGCCCGCGTTGACGTATGTCCGTGAGGTAGGATGCCCAACCCCGCTTAGACGAGATTCTCATATGGAATTAATTGAAGTCATGTCGACGTATGTCCATAGACAACCCTAATTCCATATGAGGTTAATGACTCTAAGGACCTCTTCTTAGGAATCTTACCTATTAGAGCTTACATGTGAGGATGGGGGAATTTTGAACCTACATATCACGCCCTTGCCCACCACCCATTTGCATTCACTCATGCTTGTTACTTTGTGTTTTGTTTTCCCATCAGGGGCAATCAACATTTATTTACTTGTTATTTTATATGCATAATTATAGTTGAAATAAAAATGACCATTGTGTTGAGAGGGAGTTTCTTTTTTCAAAATTCGAGCATTTCGCAGAGCAAAGGTATATTCGCACTGCGAAGTTGATTTTTTGGGTTCGCAGAGCAAACTTACTTCGCAGTGCGAAGCCTGCGAATTTTGTCAGCCCAGATTTCAAAGGTCACTAGCCAGCATTAATTCCCTCCAACTACTTTTTTCCACTATCTTATCTAACCGTTATTTTATTATTTAACTTAACTAAAAAAAAAAACAGTTTTTCTTTTCTCACAAAAACAACTCTTCAAAAACAAAAAAATCATACCCATTTTTTCCATTTTTCTTCTTCTTTCCTAATCCAAGTAAAAATCACTCTTCTCTGCAAGCAGTAAGGTACGATTCCTCTTCTCTATCCTGCTTTACTTCTGATTCGTGTTATGGGTCTCAGGTTTTGGCTAAAAACTTTTAAACTTCCATTTTAGGGTTTAAGGATTGTAATTAGTTCCTGTTTCTTCTTGCCATGCTAGGAATAAGTTATAATCTAGTAAATGTATGTCATGGGTAGTTAAAGTAGGCTCATTTCCTTTCCCATCTATGAGTAATCTTACACGAAATCCACTCTACCCATTTTATAGAAATTTGATCAAAACAAGTTGCCATGTTAGTTGTAAACATTACCCATGCATTTATCCTTAATCATTCATCTAACAGGCTTTGTTTAGAGTTTAGTTTAAGAGTATAGGGTAGTTATCCAGGGATTTTATGGATTTGTTCTGTCAGGGTCGCAGAGCAAAGATGAACTTCGCACTGCGACCCATCTTTCTGGGCAGCCCAGAATTTTCGCATGACTTCGCACTGCGACCGTATGTTCGCAGTGCGACTGTAGCAGAAACAGAACCTGTGTTTCTCCCATTTTTTTCCCTCCAATTCCATTCATTTCACCTCACATCGCTTTTAATCACTTGCAATCATACTGACTTTGCCCTTTTCCTTGCAGATGGCACCAAGACCAGTAGGAAAACGCTCAAGGGGTGAGGCATCCGGATCTAGACCCCAAGGGGGTTTCGATGCATCTCGCTTCCTAAGTCTTCGGAACCAAGAAAGATACGAGGAACTACTTGGCAGAACCTTCTGGCCTGAGAGGCAATTCATCATAAGTGACAGGGGCACTTGGAGGGAGTTGGCCCGATTAATAAACCACCGCCAGTGGGGAGTTTTGGTAAACCCTCCCCTTAACCTCAACTACGACATAATCCGGGAATTCTATGCAAATGCCATTCCCGTGGATCCAGAGGGGGAGTTTACGTACCAGACCATGGTGCGTGGTCGGATCATTAGATTCGATTGCGACGCCATCAACACCTATCTCCGAAACCCTTTCCAATTGGAAAATGATGAGTTGTGTGCTTTCCATAAGCACCAGAATCGTGGTAATTGGAACCACGATCTCTATGCTCAAACCATTTTCCAATCCGGAAAGAGTTATGAGCTTAATGCAGCAGGGCAGCCCACAAAGGCCCTCAGGGGCAACCTCACCACCTATGCCCAGGTCATTTTCCACCTTATCGTCCACAACATAAAACCCAAAAGCCATACCTCCTCCACCACCATGGATGTCACTCCCCTTATCTACTATATCCTCACCGGTAAACAAGTAGATGTGGCCAGGGCCATTTGCCAGGAGATTAAGATAGTGGTCGAGAGTGGCATCAAGCCACCGGCCAAGAAGATGTGTCCACTTGCTTTCCCGGGTCTTATCATGGGACTCTGCCGGGACGCCCGCGTAGTTATCCCTCCCCAGGTGTCCGAAACCATTAAGAAACCCATTACGGACGAGTACATCTCCAGACATTGCACGGGGAGGAGAGCGAGGGCACAGCAGCCACGGCCTAGGCCTCCACCAGCATCAGGGGATTGTCGCACTTGCACTTTCATATTGGAGCAGAATGCTTCTTCCCATCGATACATGACTATGATGCATGATTCCATGTATCGTCTTCAGAGGCAGCTAGGGAGGCCGACGGATCCTGATGATCAGATACCGACCCCCCAGATGTTCGCGGCTCATGGTCGTTGGCCCGGGGATAGGCCAGAGCATGCAGAGGCTGGAGGCAGTGGTACAGCAGCCGGAGGCCAGGGAGGAGGTGATGAGGAGGATGAGGACGAGGAGGACGAGGATGAGGAGACCGAGGATGATGAGGCTTTCACTCCTTGAGTGACCCTTTTTTATGATTTCTCATATTTTGTTGTTCATGTTTATGTCATTTTTCTCGTACACTTTTAGAGGTTCCTTTTGGTTGGTACTTTGTAGCTATATTGATACTCTTGCTTTATTATTCGAGTACTTTTTGCTTTTATTACCTAGCATTTGCATCATAATCATGCCTATTTATTTTTAATATGTGTGAATGTTGAAATTTTTTGTCACCTATCATTAATAATGTGAATTTGACAAATCTTTCCGCAACCGAATAAGCCAAAGTTTTAACCATAGACAAATGGTAGTGATGAATGTGATTAATTTTCGCAAGGCTAAATGCATGTTTCCTATTTCTTTCCGTGATTTAAACTTGAAAGGGAAATGTATATTCCATACCAAATTACACCATACAATTCACGTTATTTAATATGTCTGTTCTATGAACCATTTAGAACCAGCCAGATGTGAGGAATCCCCAAAGTTATCATAATACATATGCAGGAGATCGACATTTTTGTTTAGCTCGATTTTTTTATGTTAAATCTGAATTTTGTTTTTAATTACATAAAAGTGTTGACATGATCAAGGCATTTGTTTGAAAACGAGAGAAAACAATCAACCACAAACAGCCCACCCTGTGAGAAGTGAGTATTTGTTAAACCCCTTCGAGCCTAACAAATCAGAATTTTTGACTATGAACTGCCAACTTTCATAAGCTCAACTGCTTAATGAGATTGCCGGAGTTTGTAAAAAAATATTTTCCGTTCATAGTCAAAATATCACTCAATTCTGATAATTTTCCTTTCGATTTTTGAACCCTTAAAACATCATGATTAGTGTCCTTTGCCAAAAGAGAAGGGAACATTCAATTAGGGTATCGTACCGAAGCAAAGGGGGAAAAAGGGGAGGAGTTGTGAAAGTCGGACAACGTTGGATTTCTTAAATTGATCTTGACAACCCAAGAAAAGAAAGAAAGAAAGAAAAGCAAACCAAGAAAAAGAAAAAAAAGAGAGAAGAGAAAAGAAAAAGAAGATCGATAAAACCCAAGAGTTGTCGAGATCAAAAGGAAAGCATTTGTGAATCACCAAAATGGTGATTTGAACAAAGAAAGGGGTAAGTTAGAAAGAATGTTCCCTCTTGTTTGGCCATTTGAATTCAATTTCCCCACATATGACATTTCTTTTGTAGCCCAGCCAAATTACAACCCTTAAAGACCTTTTGATCAATGCTTTCATGTTTTTAAGCAACAATAATTGGATGGACATATAAATCGATCGGAATGTTAACAAAATTGCCCGATGAGTGTTCATAACCCCTCACTATTAATATTCAATTTATTTATTTACTTAAATGAGTGATAGGTTGGTTCATTAATAAACATGTTGATAATTTGAACTGTACGATATGATTTTTGTGTGGTATTTATGTCGACTTTTTCAGTACAATCTCGGAATAATAGGGGGGCATAAAATTGCGTGCGCAAATTTCATATGAATCAACCAAAACCAAAAAGCCCGACCTCGCTCGGCAACCAAAACCAAAAAGCCCGACCTCGCTCGGCAACCAAAACCAAAAAGCCCGACCTCGCTCGGCAACCAAAACCAAAAAGTCCGACTGCGTTCGGCAACCAAAACCAAAAAGTCCGACCGCGTTCGGCAACCAAAACCAAAAAGCCCGACCTCGCTCGGCAACCAAAACCAAAAAGCCCGACCTCGCTCGGCAACCAAAACCAAAAAGTCCGACCGTGTTCGGCAACCAAAACCAAAAAGCCTGACCTCGCTCGGCAACCAACAATAAGGCCCAATTTCCATTGGCACCCACGATTTTTAAACCAAAAACCAGATTGCTCCCGGTGCACAAATCATTCAAGGCTCAACCATGCTCAACACCCTCCCTGCAAATCACAAAAAAGCCCAATTTGTCTTTGATATCCTTCAAACACCTGACCAACCGGCCCAATTGGCATCAGCAATCCCAAAAACGATTAAAGGAACTACACCTTTGGGGCAGGTCACTCCCCCATTAACGAAATTCTTCCCAAGCGAAGTCTTTTACTTTTGTCGAAATTTCCATCTATGATAGTGTATATATTTTCAAAACAAAAAAATTACGTGGAATCTTTTATGTTTTTGAACAAGTAATAACAAGCACATTTTCTCTGAATTGCGAATACTTAAAAAAAAGCGTGCATCAAAATCTATCCATAGAGCAGATAAGACTCGCAGGCCAAGCATGTTTAATTGCTAAAGGGATTTCTGGAAGATCCCCATCGAATCAAGAGCCTGAAGGGACGATTCAAGCGAGGATGACCGACCAGAGCACAAGCATCCCCAGCAGAACCATCAGTTATGCTCCTCAAGCAGTCTAGCACGATTTACACATCGGCTTAACAATCCCCACGAGGTATTTATTCCTTATTAATTATCGCGGTCTCACCCCGTCCATATTTAAATATATCCCCTGAGAGTTTACCCCTGTAAGGATTACCAAATGTTTATGCCGGCCCACTTTTTATCTCGCCGGCCTAATCTTGTCTCATCAACCCCAAGGGTCAAGAGGAGCAAAATTCCCCAGTAAACACCCTAAAGCATCCAAACACCAACAAAGGCTGGATATCGATCATGCTTCCAAAATGATCCTTTATCCCCATAAGCCAAACCTCATTGATACTCCCCAGGGAGTCTCAACCCCAAACAAAAGTCCAATCATTATTGGCAAACCCACACAAATCTTCGGTCTTAGGCTCGAACTACACCGGTTTTTGATCCCATTTGGGTATGTAGGCAAAGGACTTTGTCCTTCCAAACCGACCAACCAAAAAACAAAACAAAAAGAAGAGAAAGCCCAACTGTCATGAACACAACCACAAACAAAGACCGACTCTGCTCGGCACCCAACCAACATTATTTCATTTCATGCATGCATATTTAAAACCATTCATACACATGCATTTCATTTCATAAAACATGCATCCTCAACAAGGATTCTCCAGTGAGTATCACATATTCACCAACATCCATCAACATTCAACCAGGGGCACCTATTTAGGGTAAGACCGCAGCTCGTTAGGAATCAACATTCAGAAGCAGTGCCTGAATAAGATCACCTAGTTTAGGTATCGATCTCTAGTGACATCCTAGAGTAGATCACCTCCCCCAGTGTATCGACCTTCAGTGTTAGCGGCTGAATAAGATCACAGCTCGTTAGGAATCGACATTCAGAAGCAGTACCTGAATAAGATCACCTAGCTTAGGTATCCACCTCTAGAAGCAGTACCTAGAGTAAACCTCCATCTTAGGTATCAACCTCTAGAAGCAGTACCTAGATGAGATCACCTACCTCAACGTTCCACCTCTAGTGACATCCTAGAGTAAATCACCATCCTCAGGAATCGACCTCTAGAAGCAGTGCCTAGATAAGATTACCTTCATCCCCCAGTGGATCTACCTCCAGTATTAGCGGCTGGATACGATCAACCTTTTTCAACCTTTTCATTTGCATTTCGCGAAGGACAAAATTCGGGTCCTTCTTTTTACTTAATTGATCTTCGCAAAGGGTTCATGAGATGCCCTCGGCACTCACGCACTCTATGCGAAGACACAATTAAGTAGGGGCAGCTGTAGTACCCTAATTTTGTCCTACGCATTTTAAATCAAAAAAAAAATCAAAGAGGGGAAAAAAGTCAAAAGTCAACAGAAAAGTCAACATTTCAAAATTGAGGACTTCGCACTGCGAAGCTCACTTCGCACTGCGAAGTCTGCGATTTTTCTGCAGATTTTTGGTTTCTTTGATTTAATTCCAGAATTTGTTGCATATCATTTCCATAATTATTTTAAGTAGCATTCATGGCTAATTGGGCCAAGCAAAGCCAGAGTTGAAGGACTTGCCATTAATGCCAAGGTTGGAAGCTTTTTCTTCCAACCTAGCATGTGACAAGCAAGTGGGCTTGCCCTTGGGCAGCTCTAGTCCCTCCCAGGTGACCTGCTAACCACCACAAGGTTGCCAGCCACCTGCTTGAGGACTTTCCTCCTGCTTGCTGCCCCAAAAACCAGTCAAACCAGCTGGATTTTTCACTTGAAAAAACCATGATTGCCTACTCTGTTTTGCAGCAGCTTTTCACCCTCTCACACCAGCCATAAGTAGCCTTTTCATCCCTCAATCTCTGCACATTTACAGTGCACGTTTTCATTGATCAACCATTGAGATTGCAAGGATTGATCCCCAAGCATTAGCCAATTGCAATTCAGCTTTGTTCTTCATCATTACCTTCTAGAATAGGTTGAATTTGTGGCTGAAATCAGGCTGAGTCTTGCCCCTTGGTGCAAGGCAAGGTTGCCTCTATCCATTAGCATTTAATGCAAAGGGATTCAGCTTAATCTTGGCCACAAATCAGCTGAATTTTGGGATTGTGTAATGATGAAAAAGATTTGGTTTTGGCCTATAAATAGAAGGCAATGCCCAAGGATTCAAACACAGTTAACACAGCATTTTCAAGAGCAGAAACTCTACTCATTTTAGCCTACAAAACTCCACAAATAACCAGAAACAATCAATACACACAAAGCTTTACAAAAGTTCCAAAACCTTCACCAATATTCAAAACCTTTGTGAAAGCCTTCAATCAAATCAAATCAAGTGCAGCTGGAGCTTTGCTAAGGAGTTCTGTAAGTTTCTAAGCACTTATCTTGCATTTATAATTGTGTTTGCATAGCTATTTTGGCTCAAAACCATTTGATTCTAAAAAACCCCTTTTGAATTTCAAAGAAATCCCAAGGTTTTCAAAACATCAAAATTGGTTTGTCCAACCTTTTTCACCCCAAAAACTCAAAGTTTTCCACCCATCTATAAGGTCCTGAGTGTGTTCAGAAGTTGTTTCTGAACAAAAGTTCAGAAACAGCTTCTGAACCCAAAATTTCGCATGCTTCGCAGTGCGAAGTCATGGTCGCAGTGCGACCATGACAGAACTCAGAACCTGAGTTTTTGTGTCAAAATGACCAATTTTTGAGGTTCTAGCCCCAGAGCTCAGAACCTAAGAGTTTTTAAACCCATGTTCTTCAAACCACAACAAGGATTTTGCATAATTTTGACAAAATCACAAGTTCGTATGACCATTTTGTGGATAACTTGCAAAGCAAGTTATGTTCCCAAACTCTCAAACAAGCATGAACAAACAAGCTATGTTCATCATTTCAATCTAAACTTGAACAATAAATATTGTTCATGATGTTCAAAACTCAAAGATGAACATACACCGTTTACGTTCGCATTTTCGCAAAATGAGACGAACTTGCGCGTTTTTTAGCAAATTTACTAAACCTTCCCATTTTGGGTTTTCAAACCAAATGTTTTGACATACCTTGGGATTTCTAAAGGATTCAACCCAAAAACATGAATGAAAAAGGGATGGTGTGACATATGTCTCTCCATCGCCCCGATTGTACGAATGCGTGACGTATGTCTCGTCGCTCGGACAATCGTCATTCCCCCCTTTTTTTTCAATATGTACAACCCAAACCAAACCAAATCTTGGCCCCTTGTGGTCAATCCAAACCTTTTGGTCCCCCGTTGGCCATTAGACTCAACCCCTCGACTCGTTTGAGTCCACTCGGTCAATGTTCGACTCATTCGAGTCCATTGTACCCGTTCTTGATCTCAGTGGATCAATCGAACAATCGCCCGACTCGTTTGAGTCCACTTGGTCAATGTTTGACTCGTTTGAGTCCATTGCACCTCCCTTGGTCCCATAGCGACCAATTCAACCCTTTACTCTAACGGACGTACCTTTTAACAATTCTAATGTGATTCACGAACAAACGCTTAATAAGTCTCCAAGTGCGAGCATACAAGCTACGTTCTAATCGCAAGAATTCGGTTAAAACATCGTCCATTTAAAATCAACCAACACATGTACGTTTTTCTACCAAAGAACTACGTACGCTTTGAATTCTCCGACTACCGGGAGATACGTAGGAGCAAGATCGACATCTTGTCAAGCGCAATAATAAAAAAACTTTTTTTCCCTTCTTTTCTTTCGTTTGTTTTTATCTCTTTCTCCCCCCCTTTATTATATTTTTAACATAAATGAACATGCGCGCAAAGTATTAAAAAACAATTCAAGCTTTGACCAAATAGAAGGTTCCCGTTGAGTACAACGGACGTGAGGGGTGCTAATACCTTCCCCTTGCGTAATCGACTCCCGAACCCGACAATGGTTGCGATGACCAAATCCTTATCCTCATCGTCAAAGGGTTTTATTATTGTTTCCCTTTAAACAAAAAAAAAAACTTAAGGGTTTATCAACGTTCCCTTTACACAAAAACTTTGGTGGCGGCTTCACAAAGGCCCTCCGAGCGTTTGCGAACGACCTCGGAGGATTTGCGCGTCTTTTTCCCGAGGAAAAAAACGAGGTGCGCACACATCCTTTGAGAACTTGCTTTATACCACCCTTGTCTAGGCACATTTACCATAACCAGTTCAATAGACACATCGCAGTTTCCAAACAATCGTTTATCAAGCACTTAATCATAACTGGTATCAAACCTTGCATTAATCCAATAAATAGGATAAAGGGGATTCAAAGAGTCTAATCATTCTTAAACATATGAACTAAAGTCATTTACTTTATCTGCAATTAATTACTGCTCTCATTGTGCAAACAATTCAAACTTGCAAACCATAAACTCTTTTAGTGCTTTAAATCATTATGTTTATTAAATTTCCGTGTTGAACGACAATCCATATGAAGACGATAACTTACTACTTTATTATTTGTTACAAGTTGGTATACTTGCCAAATTTGTCATCAAACACAATCCATTTTAAGTTTCTATTTGGAGCTAATTGATGAGAGTAACAACTGGAGTGTAACACCTCTCAAGCAAGGAACTAAGGAGTAGAAATATTTGCAAATTGCAATATATCTTCATTTTATTTCTTATCAATTAATTTATAGTAAATTTGAAGGTATTTCTTTGTTCAATCATATTATGACCGTATCAGTTCTCCAACTTTAGGAGTCGTCTAAATGGATGAGCTTTATTTCTAGGCGTCTTCTTTTGAATGAGGGATTTAAGCTTCGTCCACAATTTATGTGCATTGGTATAAGTTGATACATGCTCAAACAATCTTCAATCAATGTATTTTTGAATCACATCTATTACCTTCTTATTTAGGGTCTCGCAATCTTTGCCGGTGTTTCTATCAAGTTTACCTTCCTAGGTGATTGGCTTAGGCAAGTCTTTCTAGTATAAGTTATCTTCCATCATCGACTTCCAATATGTGTAATTGACAGACTTTAGCTTGAACATATTTCCACCATGAGTGATAAAACTCTATCTTGAGTTACACAAGACACTATTTTCTTCAACAATAATATTTTGTTTTTGATGTGGAAGATTAAACAATGTTGCAATTTCAAAGCATACTAAAAACTTTTTATTGCGAATATGACACATTAACATCCCAAAGCTCGAATAGATTCGATACCACTATTGGGAAATGCATGCATAATTTTCATCCTCTGTGAATTTAAATTGGCACTAAATGGAAGAAAAAATAAAAAGAATAAAATAGAAAAATCACAACAAGAATTTTCACGAATCCTCTCACTCTGAAAGGTATACCACAGGAGTTGGTCCCAGTAAAATATCTCCACTATAGAAAATTAGGATTACAATTTCTCTTATTATACAAGATGATATTTCTCAACTCTAACAAAACTATGATTGAAACAAAACTCTCTTTCTCTCAAAGAGGATTGCTAGAACTTTATTTCTCACTATCACTTATGGATTTCAACTCTTGGACGGTGTAACATCCCGATTTTTAATATTAGTTTATTAATATTAATATTATGCGATATTAGTAATACTAGAATTATTTAGAATTTATTTGTTTATTGTCTTATTATAACGTGGTTGAGTTGATGGGTTGGTTAATTATTAGAAAATAAGAGTTTATGAGAAATTAAAGAAATAGAGGTGTATGAGTAAATATGAGGTTTAAGTGAGTATATGAGTAGTGTTTAATTTGTCGAGAATAAACATGATAGAAACTAAGCCCATTAAGTGATGTGAGAAAACCAAGCCCAAACAAGAGAATATAAATAGATTTTAGTGTTATGAGAATTAGGGTTAGAGCTCATAAGGAACTTTTGAGAGAAGAGGCAAAAAGGGAGCTAGGATAGGAGAATTCTAGGAGGCTAGAATAGAAGATCGGAGAGAGACCAATTCATTGGAGAGGCTTGCTTTGGTGATTATAGAGGTAAGGTGGGAGTTCTATTCACATTTGGGATTATATGAGTAAATGGGTAGTAAAAGTGTTTGTATGATTCTTCCTATTTTCTTGTTCTTATGATGAATTGATGTTGAGTTTGTGCTCTAGTATGTTGTTGTGATTATGGGTATGTGATTTGTAACAGCCCGATTTTTAGTATTAGAATTATTTAATATTATTATTTTTTTGTTATATTTGTTAAATGTTTATTTGATGTGTGATTAGTGGGTTAGTGGAATTTTAAGTGATTGAGGGAATTTTAAGTGGAATTTTGTGATTATGTTAGAATTAGAAATTAGAGAATTTAGATGTTAGTGGTGTAAGAGTAAATTGGGGAGGTTTAAGTGAAGTAAAAGTGTATAGAATTATTTTATGAGAATTGGATATAACTAAGTCCATTAGTGAGAGTGACCCTAACCCATATTATATAAAGAGCAGTGTGTGTTGTAGAGAAACTAGGGTTGGCTCATTTGTGACAACTTTTGGGAGGCTAGAGAGAGAATAGAGACAGAGGAAGAGGCTTGGAGAGAAAGAAGAAGAACTCAAGAGCGCAAGGGGAAAAGGAAGAATCAACTTAGAAGAGCTTATTAGGGTGAAGATTTGAGGTAAGGGGAAAAATTATTTTCACCATATAGGTTTTAATAAGCAAATGGGTAGTTTGTGTGTTTTAGCTTATGATTAATTTCATGATTTTTGTTGTTAATTATGTGAAATTCGTACTCTATTTTGATGATTAATTTGATTATGTTAAAACTTGAGGAATTCATTTTTTGTTCATGTCAAAATTCATGTTTTGTTATAGTAAAATGATAACTTGGTGAATTTTGGTGATTTTGATGAATAACATGATAATTGGATGATGTTTGTTGTTTAACAAGTTGATTTTGAGCATGGGTATGCGTTTTGTTTGAGAAATCATGAAGTTCTGTTGAATAAGTTGTGGTTTAAGTGATTATTGACATGTTCATGGTGAAATTGCTTAATTAAGTGAATTTGAATAAGTTGTTGCTGTTGATTAAGTAGCTGCTATGATGCATGAGAAGAACGAAGTGATTGAATGTTTTGAACGAAGTGATTTGAATAAGTTGTTGTTGTTGTTGTTGTTATGTTTTGAATGAAATAGCTTAATTGAATGAAAATGGTTAAGTTGATGTTGGATTAAATAAGTTGTTGTTGAAATGATTGAATTAAGTGATTTTGATATTGTGTAACATGAAAAAATTGCTGCTACTGCTGTTAATCCATGATTGTTGATGAGTTGTTGGTGAAAATGTTATTTTTTGACGAAGTTTGAAATTGAGTGCAAACATAATGATTTTGATAAAAAGTGATTATGAAATGAGTTGTTAAGCTGAGTTTGTAACACATTTGATTAATTAATGTTGGGTTAATGATTTGGGTCGAGTTTGGCGAGTTTGGGATCGAAGGGTATCATTAAAAATGAGATTTTCGAGCCGAAAAACGAAGAAAAATCAGTTTTCACTGTCTGTACAAAATGCACGACCGTGCGTCCTAGATGCACGGACCGTGCGTGTATAGTGCACGACCGTGTGTTTATGTCTGTAGCCCAAAACTTCATTTTTTTTTTGCAATTTTTCAAGTTTCCAAGGCACGTGTTTGGGTCCCAAACCCCTAAACTTGATCAATGGGTGTTTAATTATGATATGTAAGGATGATTAACATGATGCATGATTAAAGGTAACTTAGAATTGGAAAGTTATGAATTAAACTTGGAAATCTATCTTTAATCGAGTTGTGAATTGTATGCAATCTTGATAATTGATTATTGGAGTGTGTATGATGTTGTAGCATGTTTATAAAGTATTTTAATGATGGATTAATGTAACTTGCTTGATTTAATCATGACATGCGAACTATGTGAATGTTGAAGAATGTAAGCATGTTGTTGTGATATAACGATGATTAAACTTGTGGAATGTATTAAAATGATGTGATGATGAAAGTTGTGGCTTAATGCATTATAGTTGTGATTAACATAATGTAATATTAAAGATAACTCATGAATGGAAAGAGGTGAAATGAACTTGTGAATTATATTTAATTGAGCCCTAAGTTGCATGTGTACTTGTTAATTGACTAATGAGGCATGAATAGTGATGAATTATGATGATCATGAGTTAGTTAGTGGTAGGTTAATGGAATCTTGTATTGATTAATCATGGTTTGTGAACTATGTGATTGATGTTGAATTAAAGCATGACGTTACTATGATTATGATGTTGTGATGATTAAGCATGATGAATGTGATGAAATGATGTTGTGATGATAACATGACTTGTATTGTATGGATGTATTGATTTGATAATGCAATAGTGACGATGTGAAGATACGTTATATGATGGAGTGAATTATATAACAACATGATGAGTGCATTGTCGAGTATATACATGGTGTCTATGCATACATAGTCAGTCGAGTTGTGAATTGATGATAACATGCCGAGGGTTTTGATAACCCAACATGCCGAGGGTTTTGATAGCCTAACATGACGAGGGTTTTGATAGCCCAACATGCCGAGGGTTTTGACAATCCAACATGCCGAGGAATTTGATAATCCAACATGCCGTGATAGACCTCTGATATCCAAACTTTGTTACCACATGCATGTAGGGTCATGTAGGACACATTGCATGAATATGATGAGTCGTATGTAGAAATGCTTTGGTGTGAACTTGTGCATTCATGTGCTAAATGTATAATTGAGGTTATTGATGAGATGTGAATGCTTTATGCTTGAATTGATGATGGGATGTGAATGATGTAAAGTTGAGTTGATGATTATTTGTTGATGACTTATAGTTGAATTGATGATTATTTGTTGATGACTTGTAGTTGAGTTGATGATTATTTGTTGATGACTTATAGTTGATTTGATGATTATTATTGATGAAATATAGCTGAGTTGAAGATTATTTATTGATGAGGATATGCTATGTAAGATGTGTAAGTCTTGTTTTAAAATGATGTAACCAAGCTGTTAATGGATTTTAAACGTGATATAAATGATGATGTTTGTAACCAGACTTTTTATGATGCATGCTTACATGATGTTGTTTTGCCTGAACTTACATGCTTTTATTGATCCTTTATGTTGAACGTATATCTTACCCTCGAGTGGCTTTGTTGTCGTCTGCATCCTCGTGGTGTAGTCGTGCAGGTTGAGGATTAGCTTGCTTGGTGGGTGTTGTTGAGGATGGTGTCATGCCTACTTATTTATATGTTTTTGAGGATGTATAGATTTGGTGCTTTGATCTAGGAATTTTAGGGATTGCATTATTTTACTTGTTGAATTATTTTTGACAGATCTTTATGATCATATTGTGATGTATTTATGCTGAGATTTTTATGATGTGACCCGAGATGATATTTGTTGAGATGTTTATTCCGCTATGATCTGAGTATATTATGATGAAATTTTTATTTTGTGAAATTAGCATGAGATGTTTGATGTATGGTAACACCTTGATGTGCGATAGTTGATTTGTTTATTATTTAAATAATAGTCTCGGGGATCGGGGTGTTACATATGTGTGAATCCATGGTGTTGATATGCTAAATCCATGATTTGATTGTGTTAATGTGGTGTTTTTGAGTTTTATGTTAAAATGAGTGAAATTCAGGAAATTTGATGCATGATTGATGTTTTGATGTATTGTAAGTGCTTATTTAAAGTGTTTTGATCATGAGTAATTTTTTTGGATGATTTGGGTGTGTTGGGGTTGATTTATGAGCCTTGGAGAAGCTTAAATGGTGAAAACCGCGTTTTGAAATAAGCTGAAAAACTGCAATTTTGTTGTCTCTTGGCAAAACACACGGTCTGGGCAAAACACACGGTTTGCCCAGTAAAAACGCACGGACCGTGTGTTTCTTGCTGTCCATTTTATTGCTATCTCAGATTTTCAACTTTGTGTTGCGAATTGGGTTTAGGTGTCTTTATGAAAGTTGTAGATATGAATGTTAGCTTTCATTTGCCTTTGGTTTGACTCCATTTAGATTTCTAGAACTTGAGTTATAATCAAAATACTACACATTGGTCATGCTGCATTTTTCATGTAATTTCAGCACAACCTTTATAGTGGCCTATGAGAATTAATTATTTGAAGACGTGTGAACGAGTGTGTTATTTATTTGATGAATGTTTGATGATGTATGGTTATGAATACTTGTTTCACATATGATGTATGATTGTTGAGTTATTTAACGAAGTGTAAATGATGAATTACTTGACTAAGTATAAGTTGTGAATTATGTAAAGATGTTAAATTGAGGTGATTAATTGAAGATTTTATATAATAAAGTAATTATATAACGATGTGTTGAGATGACGATGTGTTATATAATGAAGTGATTATATAACAATGTGTTGATATGATGATGTGTTATATAATGAAGTGATTATATAACGATGTGTTGATAGGATGGTGTGTTATATAATGAAATGATTATATGACGACGTGTTGATATGATGTTGTGTGATATGACAATGAGTTATTTAATAATGTGTAAATGTCAAGTCGAGTTATGCATTGTTGATGTCTTATATGGTGTCCATGCATTCATAGTCAGTCCTATTTGACGATGTGAAAAACGATGATATGGCGATGGGGGATAAATCAGAAACATACCTCTGATATCAAAAAACCGGCACCACATGCATATAGAGTCGAGTTAGGTACATTGCATGCATAATTGCAAGTCTATTTGAAGATGCGAAATTTGACAATGTGTTATGTGAAGATGTGAATATTTGATGATGTGCAATTTGGCGATGTGTTAAGTGAAGATGTGAATATTTGATGATGTGCAATTTGACGATGTGTTATACGATGATGTGAATATTTGAAGATGTGATATTCAATGATGTGCTTTTATTGTAGTGATGTGTGAATGATGTACCCTTTGTTAAATGTCAACTTAATGTCTCTAATTGTCATTGATGTTTGTATATGCGTATAAGATGTTGGTTGAGATTTATTAACTTTATGACATGAATATATATGTATATGCGGAATGTGAATATTGTCTGATTGTGATGAATATTTGTATATATGATGTATTGTTTACCTTGAAGCTATACATGCATTTGTATTTTCCTTTATGTTGAGTATTTCTCACCCTCTTGTTGTGGATGTGCCGCCTACGCCCTTGGGGTGTAGATCCGCAAGAAGAGGAAGCTTAGTAGCTGTGAGTTTCTGAGGATGGGTTTGAATCCCACTCGCTTTGTTTTGCTTTGAGAGTCTTTAGAGTAGATGCTCTGATTGTGACACTTAAGATTTTAGGGATTTTATCTTTATCTTCATGCTTTGTTAGGATTATTTTGAATCTCGTTTTGATGTTAAAACTGTGATGTATTTTTGAGGTGTTTTGAGATAACTATTCTGCTGTGACGTTTCATTTGTTTTGAATTAAAACCTTAGTTTTGATGTGATATGTGACACCCTTGGGTGCTTTGTTATTAATTATCTAATTTCCGTTGAATAATAGTTGTTGGGTTTAGGGTGTTACATATGGGATGATGAAACTCCTTACATTTTGTTAGCTTGTATTTTCGACAGGCTCCATTAAATGTAGTCAATAAAGTTTAACTTGTCATTTCCAGGAAAAGTGTTGCTTTCGACATTAAAAAGGCTAACAAGATTGTATACTATTTCGATAGAGTCAAAGACTTAGCAAAAGGGAGAATTGGTAGACAAAAGCATTCGACAAATATGAATTGGGTTGATTTTGGAGAATGTCAGGTAACTGATGTCGAAGAAAGAAGATTCAAATTCAAAATTAGAAGATTCTCCAGTTGGATGACGTTAGTGGCAGTTAGTTTGGATATGAGTATACAATTAGTTTTTTCTTAGTATAAATAAGAGTTTTGCATGAGGAAAACGGGGTCACAAATCACATGCATAGAATTTAGAAACTCAAAGTATCCATGTCAAAGAGAGAAACGAGTAGCAAATCATTGTATGATCCTTGTGAACACATACTTATCTTTCTGCAACTTTATGTTTAAGTAATTCCTTCAAGAAACTTTTTCGACAAGTTCAATTTCATAGAACTTGAATACTTTTTTCTTCTTTTACATAACTTATTCAAAAACACCATGAACATTCAAATATTTCTGAGAACTTTTAACACACATATGTCCTGAGATTCCTGGTTGATCTCGCAAGCAACATTATTTGTAACCAGCGGTTGTTTACCAAAATTCAGCGTAAACAAATTGGCACGCCCAGTGGGACCTTTGTGTGTCAAATTTTGAATTTTTTTTTTAAAACTTTTCTCTGAAATTCTTAGTTCTTGGTTTCTAAAAACTTGTGAATTTATCTTTGTATGCGATTGAGAGGTGGTAAGCCTCTCCCTGAGATGGTTCGTCCTAATTCAAGTTCTGCTTCTACGTCCAATGTGTAGTCTAATGCACAAAGTTCACAAGAAATACCAGCTATTCGTGCAATTCCTGCAAATGTGGTGGGAGTAACAGCCCATATACCATCTTCGACGAATATGGGAGTAACTACTCATGTGGTTGTTTTGACAACTGCAACGTCGATGCAGGCTAGCCCAGTGGCTTCTAGGCCACTAACCTAAGGATCAGATAGAAATCCACTGATTGGTCCAATTGGTACCCCTATGCCTTCTATGCCTCAATTTACGTTGGCAATGGCAAATAGGGATCATCCTTATGGTATGCCAACATCATTGATGGCAGGCCTTCAGACGAACGCATCTATGTTTGCAGATAATGCAAATACGTCATTATCTCCACTACATGGGTCTACAATAAGCGTTCCTGGTCTAAACGCTCAACCTGCGTTGCCCACATCATCTTTGTTGTCCCTTAGACAACAAATGGATGAAAGTAACCACGAAATGGTAAATATGTTAACGCAACAAATTGGAACAATGTTTAATCCTATGATTCAGAACACGAACCAAAATTACCAAATATTGGCTACACATGTGGGGAGGATTGCAGATTTTTTCGCCCCTATCCAACCCCAAAATCGTAGGCCTCTACAGATAGGCGAAAGGATAAACAATGAGGGAAATTAGGCACAACATGTTCCCCAAGTTGTTGAACAACCTGTTCAAGGGGCAGTCGATCGAGCCCTGAACTTGTTCTAGTTAATAGAAACCAAAATTAAGACGAGGTAGTTAAGCAAGTCCAACAGAATAATTTTGGAGCCCAAAATAATATAGCCAACCTTGTCGAGACAATTCTAGTCCAAAATGGCCTCAATGTAGGTTTGCACATACCAAACTTTGAGTCGGTCTTGTATGAGTATGTCTTGCAAACTGAACTCCCAAGGGGATGGAATGTCCCCAAATTCACAAAATTTGCTGGAGATATCAGTGAATCCACTGTTGAACATGTGGCTCGTTATTTAACTGAGGCTTGAGATATAGCGAATAATGAAAATATAAGAATGAAATATTTCCCAAGTTCTCTGACAAAAAATGCCTTCACTTGGTTTACAACCTTACCTCCACATTCCATGTTTAGTTGGAATCAGTTAGAGAAGGCTTTTCATGAGCAATTTTACATGGGGCAATCTAAAATTAGCCTTAAAGAATTGGCTTGCTTTCGACACAAAACCCCTGAAACTATTGATGACTATTTAAATAGATTCAGACTACTCAAAGCAAAGTGCTTTAGCCAAGTGCCTGAACATGAGTTAGTCGAAATGACCGCTGATTGGCTAGATTATTCTATTCAAAAGAAATTAGATACCCAAATAATATACAACAGGTCTTGACCATATCTTATTGGATTATTTTAAAAGAGATGCTCAAAATGACAGATATAAAGTTATGGTATATTATATAAATACAGTAAATTGTGTACCTTGCTGATCGATGGATCATTTGGAGCGATCGAGGAGATCTTGAGAGAAGCCTTGGTGAAGTTAGGGTTGTCAGTCCCTTCCTGATCCCTTTGTTTTACAAGAGATGAGTGTGTGTTCTGATATAATGAGTCTTGAGTGTTTCATATGTTTACATCATTTATTGTCTCAAATTAATGTGTTATGTCCTCTGTCGTCTTATTTTCATTGTCAACATGTTTCTTGTTAATTTAATTAAGCGGCTGGCTTTGCCAATTATGGTCTTAATCAGTATGTTCCTTTAAAGATGTTCAATTTAGTTTTGGATTTTCTACATTTTCTCATCTTGGGGGATTAAGCTTGTATTTCTTTTACTTAAGGTTTCTAATTTGCTTTGAACATTTTGGTTCCTTTAATTAAAAGAAAATTAGTAGAAAATTAATTTTTTAAGACTCAATAGACTGAGTACAAAAAATCGAGTATACAATATCTTATAAAGTTCACAAAAAATAAGTATAGAAACTAAAATCAATGATAGCATACCACTACAACAAAAAAATTAAAAATCTTGGGGAGACCGTAGTCTTTGCTGATCCCCCTTCTAGCTCCGTCCGTGCTTACATGAGAAAACAACTCAATCCGTTATGGATTGTTTCCGGTTACAGCTCCATAAATATTATTTATTTACATTATCTTATATTTATATAATTAAAGTTAATCCATAAATCTAACGTAGCTAACTACTAACAAGGTCCACCCTAACTTCTACTTCATGAACTTTTTTTTAATGAAGTTAAACTAGTCCATCAAAATTAACACTAGAGAGAATCAAACATGAGACATAGAAAAAAAAACACGCGTCAAGGTCCTAAGTCAACACTATTAGACCTACCCAAGTGATTTTTAAGAACAAATTATTTTATATATTTTGATACAAATTATTATTTTATATTCAACTAAGGTCTTTTTTTTTTGTTGGTCAAAATATTCAACTAAGGTCTATGTTATTTTCAGCATCACAAAATGAATTAGCGAATAGTTTCAAGCAAACCACAATCATCAAATGTATGATAGTGACGGCTAGATATATCACATGCATGATGTAGTCCACATCACTTGTATTGTATATACGACGGGCAGCCACAGCCACTTGACAATTTTATTGGCAGCTTAGGTATGCTATAAGATTTTCTCCTTCTTTATCTATTATAGATAGATAGATATGCTATAAGATTAAGAAGTCTAGTTAGCATATTCCTAAATGATTGAGAATATTACCCATAACTTTGTTATTTTATTGAATTTTAATTTATCATTTATGTGACTTGGGGTCATCACAGAAATATGTGGAAATTCGTATAGACAGAAGAATTAAGAGACAGAAACTATTTGTGGTGAAAAACAAAGATAATGAGAGGACGAAAACTGTTGTTAATTAATTAATATGAGGTACATGGATGAGAGAGAAGGAGCATTTCAAATAAATACACATCCCATATTTTAGATGTTTTTATAAGCAAAGTATATTACTAATAGTATTATCAATACTTTAACCTATCAGTGGTTTAAAATCTCATACTCCCTGAAGACATCAAATGAGATTAAACCACTAATAGTAAAATTTCACACTCGAATTTTTTGTCCAGGTGGCATTTAACATAGGAAAGCATAAAACTTTCCCACCATGGGAAAGTAAATATTGACCATTAGATTTAAGATCTTATCATAATCTCTCCACACTATATTTTTTCCCACTTTATGCTTTCCCACCTAGACACTCAACACCAAATATTTTCCTCTTCTTACTCTCCTTCAAACCATTGTCGGTGAGAAAAAAAAAAGATTTTCCAAAAACCATTCCCTAAATTTTAATGGCAAAATTTCACAATTAAAATGATGAACCTAAATCATTAAACAAAAAATTTTCACGGGCATATGTTTCTCTCCACAGTAAAAAAAAATAAACATAAATAAAAATTAAAACATAACATCATAGAAGAAATTTCAATTAGAATTTAAAAAAGTTACAAGCTTTGTTAATGGGGCATGTGCTTCTCTTTAACCCTTGAACGCAATTCCCCCAAACTAAAAAAACCAAACCCAAATTCAATCTAAGGTTTTTTTCTTTATTTTGCAATTCGTTCTTGGGATTTCGGGTCCTTATGTTAGTTTTATTATTTGATTTTTCTCGATCTGTGAAATTTTTATCAATTTAAATTTGAAAGACGGTGAAGCAAGCATAAGAGGTTGTGGATCAGCTCCGATGTCTTTAAACATGAAGGAGACTCTTGGTTTGTTTTGAAGAGAAGTAATTTTTGGCTTTTGTGTTTGATAGCTTCATAGAACTTCTGAGAAAAGAACAATATTTTTTGTTTCACGAGTAGGAGAGGAAGAAAGAGAATTGAGACAGTTGGTGGTGATTGGTGAGTGTGAAAAAAGATTTGGTGTTGAGTATCTATGATAAAACCATGTTCTCTACTTTATCTAATGGTCAATATTTACTTTCCCATGGTGGGAAAGTTTTATGCTTTCCCATGTAAAATGCCACCTTTTGTCCATCCTATTTAAAAATCATCCTACGATAACATCTTGACGCGACAAAGGCAAAGAAATTTGAGAAAACCTCATAATAAACCTTCGGTAGTAACCTGCTAAGCCCAAGAAGCTTCTAACTTCAGTCACATTCGATGGTCTGGCCCAATTGAGGACAGCTTCAACTTTCGATGAATCCACTGACACTCCTCCTTGAGAGATAACATGACCCAAAAACTTGATTTCTGACAACCAAAATTCACATTTACTGAATTTGGCATACAATTGTTTTTCTCTGAGTATGTTCAAAACGATCTCCAGATGATGGGCGTGTTCCTGAGGGTCCTTTGAATAAATCAAAATATCATCGATGAAAATTACCACAAACTGATCCAGATAAGGCTGAAAAATTCTGTTCATGTTGTCGCGTCGAATTTCGGATGTCAAGCTATTGAGGAGCGTTGAATCACTAATTTTAAATCACAACTGAACTTTTAATTTTTCGGGGAAAAAGGAAAAAAGTTCGAAATTACCTTTAAGAAAGAGATTTTGGATTCGAGAGTCGATTATGCGAGGGGAAGGTATTAGCACCCCTCACATCCGTTGTACTCAACAGGAACCTCTTAGTCGACTCAGGCTTAAAATGTTTTCAAAGTTTTGCTTGCGTGTTTGAACATATATAAAGGAAAAAGAAAATATGATAAAGGGAGAAAAGATAAAATACGATGAAGGGGAAAAAGAAAGTTTTTTATTAAAGGGCTTGACAAGATATGAATCCTGCTCCTACGTATCTCCCGGTAGACGGAGAATTCAAAGCGTACGTAGTTCTTTGGTAGAAAAAATTTGTATGTTGGTTCGTTTTAATTAAAAGGATTTGATCGCGCCCGAGCGAAAAAGTTTTACTTAAAAATGCAAAAAACAACGAGGTCTACTATCGTTATGTTGATAGGTTAATAAAGACCGATAAAAAGGCCTCTTACCTACTACCGTTATGAGGGTAGCTTAAAAAAGGTAAGAAGGGTTTGGTAAAAAAGATGGATTCGCACTCGGGCGTGAACAAAGGTTTGAAACGCGCAAAGGCGTAAAAAGTTTAAATGACAAAAAGATGGACGCACATTAAGGCGAAGGTATTCGCACAAGGCGTAAAAGTTTAAAAAACAAAAGACGGACGCACATTAAGGCGATGGTATTCGCACAAGGCGTAAAAGTTTTAAAAACGCGCAAAGGCGCGAAAAGTTCGAATTGGCCACGAGGGCCAAGAAAAGTTTTAAAATGGTCACGGGGGACCAAAGAAAGGTGAGATTGGTCATGAGGGACCAATAAAAGGATAAGCGCATTGGGCGCCTCGAAAATGGAATGACGATTGTCCGAACGACGAGACATACGTCACGCATTCGTGCAACCGGGGTTTGGAGAGACATACGTCAAACCATTCCTTTTTCATTCAAGTTTTTGTTTTGTTGAAACTCAAAGAAATCTCAAAGGGACAAAACACTTAGTTAGAAACTTAAAGGAAAGTTGTTAAAAGAAATCACGAACAAATTTGTTGTTCGAGTTTATTGAAAATCATGAACATAGCTTGTTTGCTTAAGTTATTGGAACTCAAGAACAAGTGTTATTCAAGTTTGAAAGATGAACAAAATTATGAAAATATGCATAAGTTTGGAAAATGCACAAGTTCGGCTCAATTTTTAGTTTGGTTTTAAAAAGTGAGCAAGTTCGGCTCAAGTTTGTGTTTTGATTGAAAATCATGAACAATGTCATTGTTCAAGTTTAATTTTGAAGAAAAAGAACTTAGCTTATTGCTCAAGCTTGATTTTGAAAGTTTTGAACATAACTTGTTTTGCAAGTTACTCAAAAAGTATAGCACAAACTTGTGAAATTTCCAATATCATGCAAAACTTTTGATATGGTTTGAACAAAAAATGAATTTTAACCCTCTTAGGTTCTGAATCATCAGTTAGAACCTTAAAAAAAATTTGGCCTTTGGAAGCCTGAATTCATGTTCTGAGTTCTGTCTACTTCGCAGAGCAACTAGAACTTGGCTCTGCGAACCCAGGTTCTGTCATGGTCGCACTGCGACCATTACTTTGCTCTGCGAACTATGCGAAAAAATGAGCTCAGAAGCTGCTTCTGAACAGAGGATCAGAAGCTGCTCCTGAGCAAGCTTCAGAACCTAAAGGGGGTTAAAAAGCTTTGCAAATTTGGAAGAAAAAGAGTATAACAACTCAGTTTTAGTGTTTTGCAACTTTGAAATTTCTTTTGAGTTTCAAAAGGGTTTTTTTTGCACAAAACGAAATTAACTATGTAAATGATGCAAACAGCTAATCAAAATGAAAGATAAGTACTTTAGGATACTTACAGAACTCCTAGCAATGCTTGTGCAAGTGATAGGAAGTGGCTTGGTTGATTGTCTTTGCAAGGTTAGAATGTTGGAGGTTATGGATAAAAAGCTTTGATGTTCCAATTGATTTTTGCTATGAGTTGAACTCTATTCTTGCTCTCAAAATGCTGTAATTGCTGTGTGTATAATGGTTTTTCAGTGTATATATTCGTCTCGGAATGGTTATGCATTGCATTCCTTTTATAGGCCAAAATGAAATCCAATGCAATGATGAAGAAATCTCTAGAACCAGCTGATTTGTGGGCTAAAGACCAGGCTATTTGGCTTTGCATTTAATGCAAAAGTGAAGAGGGGACATTGCCTTGCAACCTTGGTCAAGATCTTGGCCAAATCCAGCCATTAATGCAGCTGATCTTTGAATGCAATGATGAGGAAAAAAAACTGAAAAACAGGGCAGCTTGCAATTGTGTGGTTCTTGGGATCAATCCTTGCAATCTTGAGAGGTCAAGCAAGGAAAACGTGTACTGCCATGTACAGAGGTTGGGGGAAAACAAAAAGAGCATGTGGGCTGGTGTGAGGAGGAAGAAAAACAGCTGAAAACAGGGTAAGCAAAAACAGCTTTTTTGTAAGTAAAACCATCTAAGTTTGACTGGTTTGAGGGGAGAAAGGAGGAAGCAAAGAGAACAAGCAGCTGGCTGGCAAGCTCAGGGTTAGAGACAGGTCAATTGGGAGGGATTAGAGCTGACCAAGGGCAGTCCACTTGCTTGAGCACATGCTAGGTTGGAAGAAAAGCCATCTTACCTCAACCTTTAATGTCACACATTTGATTCTTGCTTTGCTGCATTTAATCAGCCACAATTGGCAATAACAATAATAATAATAATGATAGAGGTTAACAATAATAACTATAAATGAAAACAAAAGAGATAAATCAAAAGATTTAAAATCTGCAGAAAATTCGCAGAGTTCGCAGTGCGAAGGTAACTTTGCTCTGCGAACTCCCTTTTTTTTTTGTATTTTCTTTAAAAATAAATAAAAATAATAAAAATAATGGCAATAATGAAAGTGATAATGGAAATAAAAATAGTAATGATAATAGTAATAACGATAAAAAATAAAAATAATAAATGATGAAAAGGATAATAATATTAATAATTAAAAATAAATGATAATAGTAGATACTAATAATAAAACATTTATAAAAAAGAAGATAATAATAATAATATTAAAAAAAGGCAATAGCAATAGTATTAATAAGGATAATGATAATATTAATAATAATGATGATGGTGATACATATTAATAAATAAAAGTCTAAAAATGAAGATAAATAATAAAAGGTAAATAAAAATAAGAAAAAATGAACATTAAAATGGAATGATGAATAATAATATGATAATGAACAAAGAAAAAATATGAGTCAAAAAATGGGGGTATGACACATGTAGTCCATAAACACTGCTGGGGCATTAGTCACTCCAAATGGCATAACTAGGAATTCGTAATGTCCATAACGTGTTCTGAACGCTGTCTTGGATACATCTGATGATTTGATACGAATCTGGTGGTATCCTGATCTGAGGTCAATCTTAGAAAATACCGTTGCTCCCTTGAGCTGATCCAGAAGATCATCAATCCTTGGAAGAGGATACTTATTCTTGATAGTTACCTTGTTCAACTGGCGGTAGTCTATGCACAATCTCATACTACCATCCTTCTTCTTAACCAACAAAACTGGTGCACCCCAAGGTGACACACTAGGCCTGATAAAATGTTTCTGAATTAAGTCCTCTAACTGGGACTTCAATTCCTTAAGCTCTGCTGGTGACATCCTATACGGTGCCACAGATACTAGTTCCGATCCTGGAATGAGGTCTATAGAGAACTCAACTTCACGTTCTGGGGTTAAACTGATTATCTCAGACGGAAAAACATCTAGATAATTATTAACAACTGGTATGTCACTGGGACCTAGCTCTGATTCTGAAGTCACAGTAACCATCACATAAAAACCCCTATCCTAAGCACATATAAACTGAATTAACTGATGGGTGCGATTAATCAATTCGGATAAAGCCACACCTTCAGTTGTATCACTTGTTGGCATAAAGATGCTCTTTTCGGCACATCCTATATAAACATGGTTAGCAGAGAGCCAATCCATCCCTAGAATCACATCAAGTTGCACCATGGGGAGACACACCAAATCTATGTAGTACGTCTTACTGGATACCGTGATAGGACAATTTATGCATACATGACTTGCTACAATTCCGCCTTTTGTAGCGGTAGATACCGTCATAGGAGGAATCAATGATGACATTGGTAATCGAAGAGTTTCTACACACTTATAAGAAATAAAAGAACACGATGCACCACAATAAAAAAGAACTCTAACTGGATTCTGACCAAGATAGCACATACCAGCAATTAAATCTTCGTTGGCCAAAGCTTTCCGACCATCCAGGGAATACACCTTGCCCCTGCTAGTGGTAGTACCCTCAGCTCCACTTCTATTCTTCCTTCTGGACAATTTGCCAAAACATGCCCCGGTTGCCTGCACCCGTAACACACACCTGCGCCCTTCATGCATTCTCCAAAGTGTAATTTCCCACAAGTTTTACAAGTAGGATTTGTCTGTGGAGAGTATGGTTTCTTTCCTCTCTGAGTGGAACCCTTTGGTTTCAACTTATCATGGTATTTATCTTGAAATCTGCTTTTCTTTTTCTCGAAAGCTACAACCCTTTCCTTAGTGGTCTTTGCAAAACCCGCTTCCGCAATCAAACTCTCATGAACCAGCTCGTCATAACCTGTGTTCCTCTGAAGGCTCACGGCGGTGTCAATTTCGCCCCTCAAGCCTCACTTATATTGATTCATTTTCCAGTTTTCATTATCAGCGTACTCATTGTGAGTAGAATAATATGACAACTCCTCGAATTTCTTAGTGAACTCTGTAACGGACATGTTACCCTGTTTCAATTCGAGAAATTCATGTTCCTTCTTCACCTTGTAGGACAAAGGTACATATTTCTCCAGCATCACTTCCTTGAAGTTTAACCAGTTCACTTCTATACCACTTGCCAACATTCTGCGCTGAGCAGACTCCCACCAATCTTCCGCTGCGCCTCTGAATTGATTAGTGGCATACACCACTTTATCAGCTTCTGAACACTCAGCCATTCGGAAGATCTTTTCCATCTGTTTTATCCACTTTCTGGCTTCCTGGGGATCACCTTCTCCATTGAACTCCGGAGGGTGATGTCTATTAAATTCCCGGAACACGGGATTACCAACCACTGGAGGCGGTGGAGGCTGCTGTTGGAACCCTTGTCCCTGGTGCATCATTTCCATCCATTGATGCTGGGACTGGGCCTGCTGTTGGGCTTGTTGTTGCATCATAAGCATCATCTGCTGATGTTGAAGTGCAGTCTGAGCTTGTTGCTCCTGATATTGCTGTTGCAACGCTTGCTGCTGTTGCATCATCTGAGCCCAGAAATCCATGTTAGGGTCTCCTCCTGCTTCTTCATTAGCCTGATTCCTTCTAGGCCTTCCTGAACCTCTTCTCCTCCCAGACATCTTACCCTAATTGTCATATACAAGTCAAAGTGATCAGTTTCAACCAGATATAACATTTAGAATAATGTCCTAGATCCAAGAGATCCACATAATTGGATTGTATTTTAATGACCCAAGGCACGATCTGAATCAACCAGGCTCTGATACCAAATTGTAACACCCATATAAAGATTGCCTAGGATCTTATACGAGTATTAGAATTTTGTACTGGATACATTAATTTACAATACTGAAAGTTATTTCAAAATATTACATCACATAGTAATAATACATCCTAGTGCTTACACATATCCTTTTTCTGATAATATACATCATGTTACATCAATATACAAGACCGAGTACACGTCATCAAAGGTAATACATAAACCAGCATGATCAATCCGTAGCCTTCTCCTTACCTTTGCGTCGTGCTTCCTGTGAACCTGCACCAGAAGGAAAGGGATGAGACATAATGTCTCAGTGAGCTCCAGCCCTACCTACTGTTGGCAACCTCAGGGAACCTAGGGTCGCCATGCCTACTCTGGCAATCTCGGGGATCCTATGATCGCCAAGCTCTAACCTTTCCCATAAAGGGTTTTATCTGATAACTGTATAGCCATAATAACTTAGACTATATCCTGATAACTTAGTGATCTAGGGAACTCCTATGATCACCATCTGATACCTATCTGAGGCATATCCTGCATGTTAACATAAATAGTATAAACTGTAACATACATGTTAGTTGTTAGCGTGTAACAAACATTATTATCTGAGTTCATTTTACGGAATGCCCCCGAGTGAAGTAACCCCGAAGCACATTCCTCTGATAACCAGTGAAAATTCCTATCTGAGGCTAATCACCAGACTCCTCTTATCGTTGTGTATATCTGATACACAACTTAACTTACATGTGTATATTTGATACACCATTCTGAACATATGCATATTTGATGCATCGTTTGAAACTATGCATATCTGATGCATTCATTACATAAATAAACATGTGTTACTTAACCTATAATATAAGGTTCTAAGCTTATCGTTCTCATAAGCCACCTAAACATGTTGGGTATTTGAACCCCCCCTTAGGCCTATGTGAGGCCTCGAATGTACTGACACATTCCTATTATCCTTGTATTCTAAACCGAATACATCTCTATTCCTGCTTACCTAACATAGGTTCTTGACATATTATTGTCATATGTCGTACTTAGGGATTTACTATCCCACTTACTTGATGATTTCCTACTCATCTAACCCTTACCCTCGTACTCTTAAAGCATCGCTGAACCCTTGTTCATTTATTCCTTATGTGTTATATGCCCCTCGGATATGCTCACAATGGTGTTTTCCTTAGAACTTAAGGTTTTTATTGAAAATGGTTACCAAATGCCTCGCCTGACGCGTACACAGCTCACTGAACGAAGCAGAACAGCCCTGAAGGTCTGCCTTAACTCGCCCAGCGAGCTGTATCTCGCCATGGCGAGTTGATACTGGGAAAAATGTTGAAAACTCGCTGCAAGCTCGCCCCGAGCTCGCCGGGCGAGTTTGACAGCACATAAAATGTTCAAAACGTGATTTTCCACCATTCTTGACTTATCCAATCATACCCAAGCATCATAACAACATTAGGAATGATTTACAACTATAAATTGATTGATATAAACGTGATTGAACAAGGAATTGGCAAGCAAAAGGGATTAGGGCACAAAATTGTAAACTTTGCTCAATATACAAAATACACATCAAATTCTCTCAAAGTGGGTTCTAAAACCCTAGGGAGCTCACCTTAATCCTTAACTGATGCTTTGCTAAGCTCTCAACTTCAAAACTCTAACTTGTTCTTAATCCTTTCCTTGATTCTCCTTTACTTCTCTTGCTCCAAGTTTTCCCCAAAAACTGTGCTTGCTTGAAATACAAGAGTTTAGGAAGAAGGTTGATGGATTAAGGGTTGATGATGATGAAGGGCGAAAATCTAGAGAGAGGGGAGAAGAAAATTCTGATTTTTAGAGAGAGAGTGGACTTGAAGAAAATGAATGGAAAGTCTTGGTCCAAACAAAAATAGTCCTTATAACGCGAATTTACACTTACGCCCCTTAATGCTCGAAACTTATCTGATACTAATAAAAGTTACGTTTAAGCGGGATATTACAGACGGGCACGGTGCCCGTCTGTCTGTTCTTTTTATTACCCTAATGCGTATAAATTACAAACAATAGTTTTTTTTTGAAATTTTGATTAAAATTAGGTATAGATAGTAGATACTCGCTCCGTCCCAAAATATAAGCAAAAATGAGTCAACATAAGTTGATGTATTTGGTAGAAATTTTGAACCAAATACATTAACTTTTGTTGACCAATTTTTGCTTATATTTTGGGACGGAGGGAGTATTTTGCACTTTCATATTGTAACAAACTATACTTATAATTTTCAATGATTCCAATAATATAACAAATATAATATCTTTAAAAAAATTATAACAAATATAAATTCTTATCTTTTTGAATGACACCAACAAAATATCATTCTTATGGTCAAATTTGTTTAAGGGTATAATTGGAAGAAGATAAAGCCGCCTAAAACAGTCTACTTTCTTTGTATATAGTATAAATATATAGATATAATAGATAAGATCAAAATAAGGTTTTTCATAGTGTTCCTCCTATTGTTGTGGATTGTTCCTATTTTAATTGGATTTAACTAATTTTTTAATTGATAATTAAACTAAAAATGATAAAATGGTTTAAATGAAGGTGTCAAATTGGAAAGGAAAAATTCATCCGAAAAGGGTGTATTCCCTTTATATATTGGTGTGTATATAAGTGTGTGTCCAAATCTTGTGTCAAAAATCTTGTGACCATATAAGTTTTTAAAAAGTTTTTTTTTTTAATTAATTTGATGTTGACGTAATGACATGCTATTAAATTATAATTATCTTTTTATCTATGATTTTTTTAATAACAAATGTTAGTAACTAGTTTTTGAATTTAAAATTTACTTATTTGTTCGGGTTTGTTTTCTTATCAATTGACTAAAACATGTTGACCTACTCAACCTCATTTTACCATCTACGGTTTTACCAAAATTTCAAATAACTAATAAAACTGAAATATAAACACAATTAGTGTCACAGTTTGATTATGAAAACCTTGCAATTTTGATATTGATATTACAACTGGAATACATTGCGTCTCTCAATTTTAGACCTGAATATACATGGATCATGAATCAACCACTGTCCACTTCAAGTTGCAGTTCCAAATTCAAATATGTGGCTAGCAACAGATATGGCAACTACTCATTACAAGTCGTACCACTTTACCCAACTAAGCTAAACGCTTATCATGTACTATTGCTTTTTGTTGCGTCTTAGTCTCGCATTATTACTAGTCCAATTGAGTAGGGCACTTCACTTCATTTTTTGCCTTTACTTAGCCATCTCTCTCACACCCTTTCATTTGTTGGGACCTTCTTTCCAAACTCCATTCTCTCCTTTATTGCAAATTTGAAGATGCATGATTATCGATATAGACATTTGTTTCAAATGATAAATGTTGTAGATTGTTCAAGTTCATGGTAGCAACAAGGAGATGGGTGGCCAAGAAGTTGAAGCAAACAATTTGAGGTGAAATCTAACATGAGATTAATGTCTCTCTCGTATGTGATTAGACCTATCAAATGAATTGGTCTGATTCGGCTCAGTTGCATAAATTGGCCATGTCTGCCAAACCCGATTGTTTTGGACTACACACTATTGAGCTCAATTCGTCCACAATGAGTTATGTGGGCTATTGTGTTAGCCTGGCCTTTTTTTTTTTAGTTTTTTTACTCATTTTATTGTAATATTCTATTTTGTTATATTGATTTCTCACAACTATCTATTTGTGGAGATATAATTAAATGTAAGTGCAATTATATTTACATAACACTATATTTAAATTCCTATAAAAAAACACTGAATATAAATTAATACTATTTTTTTGGAAAGGTTAAAAATATAAATTATGTATTGAAAATTGTGTCAATTTATTTCTTAAATAGTTGAAAATTAATTTTTCTCAATAAATATTTGCTATTTGTGGAATCTTAACATGTGCGCTTAGGACACATGTTAGCATGAACTTTTTTTCTTTCAAAATTCAGATGAATGTGTTGAAAATATGCCGATCCAAAACTCAATGAGTTAACTTGCCCGACTCAATTTTTACATGGTATGAAGCCAAAAAGGACCGGTTATCTTTAGACTTGATTTTTTACGATCCAGGCCAAAAACAATTATGGACTAAATTTATTAACAACAAGTCTCTGCACAAGACGAACAGAGACTGACAAAACAAAATCAAACTTAGCAAAGACCGCCTATAGGCGAAACACCAAAAAGAAAAATCATACTCCTCGTACAACAAAACCGCTGATAAGGACACCACCCACCCGAGGCTACCATCAAAGCCAATGTCAACCCCCAAATCAGCACCAAACCCCCACATAACTAGGGATGGCAAAGAGGGCGAACCCGCTCCGCCCCGTCAATAACTCGTCTAAAAAGGCACGGAGCAAGGCGGGTTAACTAGAGATGTAGGGTTGAAAATCTCACCCCGCACCGTTTTATGGCGGACCGGCGGGTTGACCAGTCAATGTTTTTAAAGAAAATATTAATTAAAAACTTCACATAAACAATGTAAAAATATATAAATTTAAAACCAATTCAAGGAAATCTTAATATAAAACTAACGACTCCACTTAAAATATGAAAATAATCATTCAAACATATAAGTTATATCATCTAAAAATCTATAATAAATCAATAAGACATTCAAAATAAAAATTTAATGAGTTATCAATTAACTAAGTGTTAAAAATATGAGGCTAAAATCATGAAAGAAAAGTGATAAAATTAATTGAATTTTTTCCCCCACTATATATCGGAGGAGAAAATTGGAAAATTGATTGAGAATTATAAATAAAAAGAAGTGAAAAACAGAGTTTCTTTTTAATACGTATCAACCCAACGGGCCAACCCGCCCCGCTCCGTCACAGCCCCACTTTTTAGCGGGTTAGGCGGAGCGGGCACCATACTAGTGACGGGTTCAAAATCTTAGCCCACCCCGCTTAAAAAGGCGGGTTAAACTAGTCAACCCGACGAGTCCAACCCATTTTGTCATCCCTACACATAACATCGTCAATCAAAACTTGAGACCAAACTTCAAACTCCATCGCGAATGACCACATAACCAAAATACAAACATCTATCATCCGCTACTTACACCAAAAAACATCATAACCGACCAACACTTTTATAAATAGCACCTCAACTTCTCCTCACCACAATTGTAACCATTATCTAATCCTCTACAACTACCTGAGCCTTCCAATCAAAACTAGCAATAGTGCCACTACCACATGCAAAAGGTTTTAATCGACTCGCATGTGTTGCTATTTCCTCAATCACATACTTGATATCTTGAAGGCTTGGACAACAACAACCATGTTCCTTATAAGCTGCCGGCGGCTCAAAGGAACGACAAAGGAGGAAGATTAAACGCGGAGGAGTGGCCACCGGAAGGAGGTCAACCTACTCGACAAAAAGTGATGGTGGTGCGAAGGAAGGAGCTCCACATCGCACCACGAGACTCACCATCTACATCTTGAAAAAAATGGGTTTAGATAAGATAGGGAGGGATAGAGGAGGGTGGATTTTCTAGTCATAAGTCAGAGAAAAAATGATTAGAGAGAGAAAGTTTATTTATTTTTTGTTTGTTTTTATTAATGAAGTGATTATATGTCATTTATTAGCGAGATCGTCATTGTCTTGTGTTAGTTCCTAAATTCATTATTATATGTCATTCTGATTTGAGACCGTAATTATTAATGAAACGAGTTGATTTTGTTTATGTAAAAAAGAAAAACTTCTTTGTGGTCTATCACATTTATCATTATTTGTTTTAGAAACCAAAATTAGTATCCTTTTATTTTTGGTCAAAGAAAAGTTTCTCCTTTTTTTAATTTATTTTATTTTGGTTAATTTTAAAAGCTTTAAACAGATACAACTAATCTATCCTCTAAAAAAACAAAATGCAACTACTTTATTTCAAATTATTATTTTCGGTCAATTTTTTTTTTCATCTAACAAAAAAAGAAAGAAGTAAAAAAAAATAAGGATAATAATGACATGTGATAGAAAACCTAAAAAAAAATAAATAATGACATATGAGAATGAGATAGAAAGAAAGATTCAATTCAAAGACATACGCAAAGCTTTGCTTTTGGCCAATTTCATTTCAAATTTGAGAATCATCACTTGCGTGTACGACAAAGATGACAAATTTCATCATCCAAAATTTCCAAACCGCACTACCAAATTACCATATATACATTCTCAAATCTAAATAATCTCTCTCAAATCTTTGGTGGAGAAATTATTATTAATCCAACAAAAACAAACATGACATAAACCTAACTACACCTAATAAAAAAAAGCTATTTCTACTTTTTTTTCTTCTTCATTATTATCATACAACTGGAACTGGACCATGATTCATTTGCGATGCAACCGTTAACCCACCGTCCCAAATTTTAACCACGTTTCCGTTAAGCTCCGTTAAATCTTGACACGTGTACCACCCATTCTCATTCTCTCCCTTTCTCAACCTTAACACCTTCTCCCAACATTTCCACCACTCACCTTCAACTTCCGGTTCCCACCCTTCAGCAACCGGCAATAGCCCGTGACAATTACTACTACTCTTGTCGAATCCACATTGCATGTCCTCTTCGTAATACAACGTAAACTTCCCCTTCCTCGCACCGTCAACATCATCAAAAACATCTGATAATGTTTTTGGTGGTGTCTCAGTTTCTGACGTTACATTTTCAACTGTAACGGTGGAAATTAAGACACTCTGGTCTGGTTTTATTTCCACCGGAGATGTAACAGAAGAAACTGAGACACCCTGATCCGGTTTTACTGAAACCGGGTCTAGTGATTTGGGACAACCAGATGAACGAATCTTCCAGAAGCTGAGAGCGGCAGTGATAGCAAGCCAAGTCCATAAGTTGTTGAGAATTGTGATTAAACCAAAGTTTAAGTAGTTGAAGGCTAAAGCCTCAACGTTGGAATCTAACAAGAGGTTCATTATCTTTATTGTTTTGGTTAGGTTTGTGGTGTGTGTGTTTGAGAGGAATGAATTGAATAAGAGAGAGGGATTGAGGAGGGTGAAGATATAAGGAGTGGGAGGAAGAGATAAATGAGGGTGGGTGGGATCTCTAATAAGATGCCTAGAATCGATAAGTAAGATGCCATTTATTCTAAGGTATATTACATTTGCTGACACACATACATGCATTCTTCTTTGCTCACCACAATAAATAAATAATATTCATAAAACAAGTAAATGTTAAAATAAGTAAAAAATATATTTTTTCCGTCCAGAAATATAGAATATTTTTTAATTTAGATTTTCTCCTCAACAATAAATAAAAATGTAAAATAAGTGCTCTATATTATTTCACGTAAAAAAAATACAGAGTAATTCCTTCCTTAAATGTAGGATATTTTTGAATTTAAATTTTCTTTTTTTATATGAATTTATTTTCTATTTTCAAATATAATTATTTAATTTTGGTTAAATTGATTATCTGGTCCCTTAATTTATTTTTGTGCTTCAAATTGGTCTAATAACAATTAAAATGTTCAATTTAGTTACTTATCTATTCTACCGTTAACCATTTAGGTCATCTTATTCAGTTTTTGACAAAAAAAATGTTAGTTTTGTCCATGTGACATTTGATGTGTCAAAATCACGAGGTGACTTGAAAAATCTGATTGAGAACAATAAAAGGGAGGGAGTGGAAAATTAGGGTTCTTGTTCCTTTACTCTTCTTCCTTGTTGTGCCCAACCTTTTTTTTCCTTTATCTTTATCGAACCTTCTTCATTTTTTTTCTTATAAAACATGATGAATCAGGCATCAAAAACTCAGTCACAACAATGGGCACATGAACATATGAAGACCATCAGAAGGATCAAGAGAAGCAAAGAAGACTACGGTAGAAGATCTGAAGAAAGGTCAACCAGAAGTCAACGTCTTAAGAAGACGGATACCACACAGAAGCTGGTGAGTTACCTCAATAGACTCTGTGAAGGTCATTAGACTCATAAGCAGACCACAAACTTGGATGACCCCTCAGATTTGTGAAAATCCTGGGGGACCCAGTGTAACCGCCCTGAAACCGAGAACATAATTAAACAAACAAAGCATTCATATTTCACATATCGGACATTAATACTTCAACATACTTCTCATATTAATTTCATGATATAAAAATTTCATTAAGTATTCTCATAGCACAACGGAATAATATCATCAACGACTCATAAATGTCATGTCTCAGTCATAACATATAAATCAACATAATATCTCAAAAAAGTTTGATCATAAGATCACATGGCATAACATAGACAAAACCCCAAGTCCTAATCAGAGCTCCTAAGCTAGACTCCACAGCGGATAAACTCAAGTAGGCAAACGCCGTCCTCGACTTACTCACGAGTAAGCTACTCCTCAACTTGCAAGTCTACATCCACAAGGGTTGAACCCACGAATGAGGCAAAAATAAAGCCACTAAGGCCACACATCAAGTCAAGTATTCAAACATCATCACTTAATCCATAACATGTATCATCATCATTTACTCAAGTCTCAAACATCATCACTAATACATAACATGTATCATCTTCATTAGCATCGTCAATAGCATCATCAATAGCATTATTCATCTTCATTCTCATCAACCCTAACTCATTACTTGTTTACTAAGTCAATGGTTTCATCATAACTCATTTTCAAGACAATTCACAAGTCCAATTGTAATCAATTAACCTCTAAGTCTCCTTATACTTACATCCAAGTTAATCAATCATAAACATCTTTGTTACACTCTTGCAAATCAAGTTTAAAGGTTTGGGAACCATTTAGGGTCATTGAATACCTCAAAAAGTCATAAAATTAGGGTTTCGGAACTCAGGCAGGATGGCACGGTCGTGCCAAAAAGTGCACGGTCGTGCCCTCCCAGGCAGCAAGATCATGCACGGCCGTGCTATATAGGTGAACGGTCGTGCTCCTCATGCAGGTCAGGGGTGACAGATTTTCCGTTCCATTTTTGTGAAAATACCGTTTTTCAAAATCGTTTTCGACCCAATTCGCACCAAATTCATCCTAACACCTTAAACAAGACACACCCTATCACCTACCACTTATCATGGTTTAAAACAACTTAATCTTAAGCACTTCAACTCAACTTAATCGGATTAAATCAAAGTTCGTCTCAAAAACCCGTTTTCTCCCAAAACAACTTAAAATCCCAAACAGAACTTTACAGCAACCATTCCAACTTCCTAATCATATCAACATGTTCATAATCACTTAATTAATAACATGAACCAACTTAAAATTGATTAAATCAACAATTCACTCAAATTCACCAATTTAAGCAATTTTCACTTAAACAACAACAACCACAATCCCAACTTAACCCAAACAACATAACTTCATGATTTCATAACCCAAACACATAATCATACTCATAATCAACTTAATTAAACATAAACAACACCAATTATCATGTTTCTCATCAAATTCACCAAATTTCACAAAGTTCACAAATAACATAATCAACCATGAATTTTAATGAAGTAAAAACATGAAATCAACAACTTAACATATACTTAATTCAGTCATCAACAAAGAACACGAAAATCAACACAATTAGTCATAATTCATGAAATTAAGCTATAAGCTAAAAGCTCCCAAACACCCAATTTCTTCTTAAACCCATATGTTAATCATAATCTCCCCTCTTACCTTAATTTCTTCACTTCTCTTGCTACTTCTAGTGCAATCCTCTCCTTCCCCTTTGATTCTCTAGC
Source organism: Medicago ruthenica (assembly GCA_018208015.1). NCBI lineage: Eukaryota > Viridiplantae > Streptophyta > Magnoliopsida > Fabales > Fabaceae > Medicago > Medicago ruthenica. Next base: position 49,687,087 of record CM031372.1, read on the forward strand.
TTTCCTCTTCTCCAAGTCTTCTCTCTCTCTCTCTATCTCTCTCTCTCTTGCCTCTCAAAAGTTTTGTGATATAATGAATAACCTAATTCACCACCACTAACTAGTGTATTTATAATACGTTTCTAGGGTTACTCTCACTAATGGGATTAGTCATAATTGTCTCACAATTATTTTCTCTACGCTTTTACTTCACTTAAATCCCTTATTACTTATACACCACTATCCTAAAAAATTCAAATTCTAAACTTCTAACATATTACAAATATGTCACTACCTCTCAAATTACCAAAATACCCTTTAACTCCCAAAATTCAATAAATCATCAAAATAAACAATTAAACACACACACTACTAAGAAAAACTAAAATTAGTGACGAAAAAAATAAAATCCCTCACAAATTCCTTGGTCACAAAATTTAGTGATGAAATTAGAGAGGGATTTCATGTTTTCCCTCACTAAATTTCCCTCACTGATTTTTGTTTTTTTTATTAGTGACATAAACAATTAAATAAATAAATCCTAAAAATCGTGATCTTACAACTCTACCCCCTTAAAGAATTTTCGCCCTCGAAAATTACCTAAAGGAAACAACTCCGGATACGACTGCTTCATCTCACTCTCCAACTCTCAACTTATGCTCTCTCGTAGGACCTCCCCAAATGACCTTCACTAAAACGATCTCCTTCCCACACAACTGATTAACCTCTCATCCTTCAATATTCAACGGCATAGTCTCAACGGTCAAATTTTCTCTTACTTCCAAATCATCCACTTGGATCACATGTGATGGATCATACACATACTTCCGCAACTGAGACACATGAAACACATCATGAAGATTCGACAACGACGACGATAACGCAATCCGATACGCCACAACTCCAACTCTCTCCACAATCTGATAAGGTCCAACAAAACGCGGCGTCAACTTCTTCGACTTCAAAGCTCTCCCAACTCCCGTAACTGGATTCACTCTCAAAAACACATGATCTCCGGCTTGAAACTCAATATCCTTCCTCCTCTTATCATGATAACTCTTCTGCCTACTCTGAGATGCCTTCATCTTCTCCTGAATCATCTTAACTTTCTCTGTAGTTTGCTGAACTACCTCTGGTCCAATCAAAGCACTCTCACATGACTCAAACCAACACAACGGTGTTCTACATCTCCTACCGTACAATGCTTCAAAAGGTGCCATACCAATACTCTAATGAAAACTGTTGTTGTAGGTAAACTCAATCAACGGTAAACATTCACTCCAACTTAAACCTTGCTCCAAAACACAAGCTCTCAACAAATCTTCCAAAGACTGAATAATCCTCTCCGACTGACCATCAGTTTGAGGATGATAAGCAAAACTCAATCTCAACTTAGTCCCCAAAGCTTCTTGCAAACTCCCCCAAAACTTCGATGTAAACCTCGGATTCCTATCTGACACAATGCTAGACGGAATACCATGCAACTTCACAATCTGCTAAATGTAGATTTCGGCCAACTTCTCCAAAGACATACTAACCTTAATAGGAATAAAATGCGCTGACTTCGTCAACCAATCAATGATCACCCAAATCGAACCGCAACCCTTCGCAGTCTTCGGTAAACCACTCACAAAATCCATAGAAATGCTATCCCATTTCCACTCCGGCACAAACAACGGTTGCATCACTCCAGACGACTTCTGATGTTCAACCTTGGACTTCTGACAAACCAAACAAGCATAAACAAACTCAGTGATATCCTTCTTCATTTTTGGCCACCAAAACAACTTCTTTAGATCTTGATACATCTTCGTCGCTCCAGGATGAATACTCAAACTACTCCGATGACCTTCTTCCAAAATTTTGCTCTTCAGCGCGGGTACATCCGGCACACAAACTCTACCACGAAATCTCAAAATTCCCTTCCCATCCAATCCAAAATCTACCTCATTGCCTTGGTTAACCAACACCAAACGATCCACAAGTTGCAAATCCACTTTCTGCCCCTCCTTGATCACTTCAAGAATGTTACTCGTCAGCTTCAACACCCCAACTTCACACCATTCGGAGTCAGCTCACTCACCAAACTAAGATCTCGAAACGGCTCGATAAACTCCAACTCTTTCACCATAAGCGCCGACATGTGCAACGAATTCCTACTCAAAGCGTCCGCTACCGCATTAGCCTTACTGGGATGATAACTCAAATCAAAGTCATAATCCTTCAAGAATTCCATCCAACGCCTCTGCATCATATTCAACTCCTTCTGATCAAACATGTACTTCAAACTCTTATGATCACTGAACACCTCAAACTTTGAACCAAAGAGATAATGCCTCCAAATCTTAAGCGCAAACACCATTGCCGCTAATTCCAAATCATGGGTAGGATAAATCCTTTCATGAACTTTCAACTGTCTCGATGCGTATGCAACCACTTGACCACCTGGCATAAGCACACCGCCTAATCCCATCTTCGATGCATCACAATACACCACAAAAGAATCCTTTGCGTTCGGCAAAATCAAAACAGGCGCAATCGTCAACCTCTTCTTCAATTCTTGGAAACTCTCTTCACACTTTGAATCCCACACAAAAGCTTGACCCTTAAGATTCAACTGCGTCAACGGCAAAGCCAACTCAAAAAACCTTCAATAAACCTCTGATAATAACTGGCCAAACCTAAAAAGCTTCTAATATAAAAAACAGACTTCAGAATCTCCCACTGTAACACCGCATCGACATTCGACGGATAAACTGCTATTCCACCTCTAGAAATAACATGTCCAAGAAAACTCACTTCTCGCAGCCATAACTCACACTTCGACAACTTAGCATACAACTTCTTCTCTCTCAAAGTATGCAACACGATCCTCAAATGCTCTGCCTGCTCCTTTTCAGACTTCGAATATACCAAGACATCGTCTATAAACACCACCACGAACTGATCCAAATAAGGAAGGAAAATCCTATTCATGTATTCCATGAATACACCGAGTGCATTAGTCACACCAAAGGGTATCACAGAATACTCATAGTGTCCATACCTCGTTCGAAACGCAGTCTTAGGCACATCCTCCGACTTTACTCGTATCTAGTGATATCCAGATCTCAAATAAATCTTACTAAACACCTGAGCACCAACCAACTGATCCATCAGATCATCTATCCTTGGAAGAGGATATTTGTTCTTAATGGTCACCTTGTTCAACTGCCGATAATCCACACACAGCCTCATGCTACCATCCTTTTTTTTGACTAACAACACTGGCGCTCCCCACAGCGAAACACTCGGCCTGATGAACTTCTTCTCTAATAACTCCTCAAATTGTTTCTTCAGCTCACCCAACCCAGAAGCAGACCTCCGATACGCCGGCGCCGATATAGGACTAGTTCCAGGTACAACATCAATCACAAACTCTACTTCTCTCTCCGGTGGTAAGTCGGTAATGTCATCTAGAAAAACATCCGCAAACTCATTCACTACCGGCAAATCACTAACTTGAACTTCACTTCTAACCTTCAACGAAGAAAACATAACAAATACTTGAGCCGTTCCGTCCAACGACGCTCCTAGTTGCCTTGCAGACAAAAACTTCCCTGCATCACGCTCCTCCAGCATAGGAAAAGTCACACTCTAGGTTAAACAGTTAATGTTAACACCAAAAGTTAGCAACCAATCCATTCCAAAAATCACATCAATATGCTCCAAAGGCAAACAAACCAAATTCAACTTCAAATCCACATCACCACAATTAACAGGACAATCAACGCAAACCAAGGAAGTGGTCACCGAGCCATTTGTTGGGGTATTAATGACCATTCCTCTCGACATATGGGACAAAACTAAATTCAACCTCTTAGCACACTCAAGCGAAATAAACGAACGCATCGCACCAGTATCAATAATAGCAAGCAAAGGAGTGTGGTTAATAAAACATATACCTCTGATCAAATTGTCTGGCTCAGCTCCTTCCTCCACACTCAATGCAAAAACTTTCCCACTCGCCTTCTCCTTCTTCGGCTTAGTACACTTGGTACTAATGTGACCCGCTTCACCGCAGTTGTAGCATACCACCTCTTTGCTCTTGCTCTCGAAAGCTCTATGCCCCACCTTCCCACACTTGAAGCAAGTTACTGCAACACTAGTGCACTCCGCAGCACGATGCCCCATAGTACCACACTTGTAACACTTCAAACCACCTCCGCTATGAGTAGCTCCATCACTAGCATTATTCATCCCTTTTCTCCGCCATAAGGCTTCCCACGATCACTTCCCTTTCCCTTCTTCTGGTTCAAGCTCTTGTAATAACTTGACTTAGCCTTGCTATCTTCGTCAAGTATACGACACTTGTTCACCAAAGTGGAAAACACCTTAATCTCCTGGTACCCGATCAACATCTTAATCTCCGGACGAAAACCACTTTCAAACTTAATGCATTTAGATGCCTCCGCTCCAAAAGCATTGTAGTGCTGGAAAAAATGAGAAAGACTTGAAATTCCTGGCAACCTGACTGAAATATGCTGTGCACAATGTTGGCACAACTGTCCGAGCGCGTGTCTACTCAGAACTACAATTAAAAAAAGCACAACGTAACAAAGCACAAATTAAAAGGAACACAGCGGAAATATAAAGTACACAGTGAGTTTGTTAACCCAGTTCGGAGCAACTCTCCTACTCTGGGGGATACCAATCCAGGAATGATTCCACTATTATAGTTCTAGTGAAAAGACCAACGCAGACCCACTACTTGACTTTGCACCTAGACCCTACCAGTGGCAACTCTACCTAGGAACTCCTAGATATGAGACCCCGTCTCAATTCCTACGAACAACACACACAGTATTGTTAACAAACACACAAAACATAAAACACAACCAAGAGAAACACACGCTAAAAACACATACTTACTCCGTACTTAAAAGCTTAGGAGCAGCTTACAAATTACAACTCAAAACAAACTCAGTCCTTAGCTTGAATCAGGGAGATACAAGCAAGGCTCACAATTAACAAACAAAACCCTAAAAACCTTAAAACACACGCTTTACTAACACACACGGTTTTTAGTTACCCAACTAGGGTTTGCCTTCATGAATATATAGTACTGAGATACCACGGGTCTGGGCTTCAAAATAGAGCATGGACATTGACCGGTCCAGCTGAAAAACGATCTTCTAGAAATAATAAAAAGCTTCCAAATATAGAACAATATCTTGTGGAACGAATGGCAAGGCAAATAAAACTTCAATCAAATCTTCAATCAGATACACACGCCTTGTTCAGCAAACTAGAGGAAAATAAATCTTCAGGCAAATCTTTGAAAGATTGCGTACACAAATATAAAGCGCTAGCTTGCGCGAAAACACAGGTTACGAAAAGCTGTTCCATATGCTACCGCATCTGTCCCAGCATCTGGCTAGTAGATGTTTTTGCAAAATGTAGCCAATCTACAAAAACCCAACAATCTCCCCCTTTGGCAAAATTTTGGCTAAAACACTCTAGAGCCAGTTCTTTGGGAGATACACAGAAAAAATTTCCTTCACGTCAACATAAGCACACAACAAGGAAAGAAAATATCGTAGCATAAAAAGAGATTACTTCCAAGCGAGAAATAGTCAAGATGGCTTGCAAGTAGAATCAGAGGCATGCACCAGATAACACAAACATCTAGCCTCACAGGAACAACCAGAGAGAAATAAACTCTCATATAGTGGAATCACATAGATAAGGGAAAAAATAAATTTCCACACACCAAGAATAAAAAACTCAAGAGCAGAGCTCAGCTCCCCCTCAAAACATGCATGTACCAATACTCCCCCTCAACATATACTACACTCCCCCTCAACACATGTAACCATACATAAGATAAGCTTCAAAACAGATAGGTCAGAAATCAATGACATAAATCCACATACATCAATTCATTCTAATCCACATACATCAATTCATTCTACTCCCCCTTTTTAGCCAAAGATTCTGACAACCAACAGATAGGGCATACTCATAGACAGTGCATAGAACCATAAAGTGTGCAGAGAAACCACATAGAATGCATAGTACAGACCATAAGCACACAAGGTGCATAAGAATTCAGGGCATAGCCCAGTCACCAAAAAAAAGAGTACATCAAAAGGGTTCAGAACAAAACAAGAAAATCAGAAATCCTCAGAATCATCAGAGGCATCCTCAGAGTCACCAGCAGAAGCAACAGCCTTATCTCCTCCTTCTTCCTCATCCTGCTCACCCTCAGCATCAGCTTCAGCCTTCAAAGCAGCAATGATCTTATCAATCTTCACCTTCCTAGCTCCAAGGGCTGCACTTGTCTCAGTAAGATCAGCTATCATCTGCTTTCTGGAGAGCACACCAGATGTCCGGACAGAAGTACCAGCTACATCAGCATCATGTGTCTCAGACAGAAAACTGCAATCCAAAGCCATAGGACCAGGCCTCTTGCAGGGCTCATCACTACTGATCAAAATATCAGGGTGTTGCTGAAGAATAATACCACACAGGAGGGTAGGAAAAGCAATTGGGAACTTAATAGCAAAAGATTTGGCATGTTCCAAAACTTGGTAATAGATGTAAGCTCCATAATCAAAGGGAGACTTGGTCCCTACAGCATAGATAAACTTGGCCAACCCAGATGCAACAGAATTGGAGTGAGTGGTTGGAGTCCAATTTTGAGCACAGATCCTATTCAAAACAGCATACATAGGAGACAGTTGAGCAGAAGACAAATGCTTTGGCCAATGTCTAATCTTGTTATCAGTAATTGTCCTGCAGATTGTGTCCTCAGTGACCTCAAGCTCAGGGGTCTCCTCAGTAGACCTCTCAAGGTATGCATTGACCACCATAGGAGAAAAATTCACACACTTACCACGAACAAAAACTTTCCTATACTCAGGGTTTCTTGTGTCATCACACTCATCAGAAACATTTACCAAAAACTCCCTGACCAGCTTATCATAGCAAGGACCCAAATTTCTCACAGTCTTCATAAGACCAGCAAACTCCAATACATCAACAAGCTTTTGACACTTGAACACATCTTCTTTAAGATTTCTTTCAAGACCCAGTCTTCTGTGGTATATGAACTTCCACCTAGAGGAACCATTTTCCAAATGAAAGGAAACATTATCCAGAGGGGCAGGAGGAATAGTCAGAGGTATCTTCATACCCTTCATTGTTTTTCTGGAAGCCCCACCAGATGTGGCAGCTTCAGGCTCAGCAACCTCAAACTCAGAGTCACTGGAGGGAGGGTCTTTTCTTTTTAAGCTCTTCTTCTTGTGACCACTTTGAGCCACCTTCTTGCTTCCAGCTTTGGGGGGACCATACACAGGTCTCTTCCCAGCCTTTACAGTTTTCTTCTTCCTATCCTTTTCTCCTTCACTAACAACAGTAGCAGATTTTTCAGATTTGCTCCTTGTCCTGCGAGCAACACCAATAGCACCAGTTTCTGCCTGAGGTCTTTCTTCAGGCACAGCTTCCTCAACAACAATAGGGTCAGCACAGTCTAAAATAGCAGTCTCAGTAGTATCTATAACATCTTGAGTCTCAGTCCCTTCATCTTCAGACTCTGAGGACTCACTCTCAGCAATACTCACAGAACCAGAAATATTAGGAACCACCACATCAGGCTCCTCTCTAGCTTGTGACAAAGATGCGGGAGCATCTGTCACAGCATTCTTTGCTGAGGCAGGGGAATCAGCAGGTGTCTCAGACACGGCCTCATCAGCATCATTCTTTTCACCAGAACCAGCAGTAACATCTTTCTCGATAGGAGAATTCGAAGAATCACCAACTAATTTTTCATCTACCTTAGGATTATCAGAACCTAGGGTTTCGGTCATGGCTACAGTACTCGCAACAGCGACATTTTCAGATTCAGTGACAGAAGGTTCAGCATGTGGTTCAACAACAGTCGATACAAAAGGGTTGTCCTTAAGGTACAGATCATCCATACTAAGACCTACTCTTTGAACAGCAGGAGTGGTAGAAGATTTACCTTTTGATTTTGATCTGGTGTTCACAGCGGTTGAGGAGGCAGCCTTGCTAGATTTGGCAGGTGTCTTTCTTCGTGGTGCAGATGCCCTAGTGCGACGCTTCTTTGTAGGAGCGCTAGGGATAGTGGTGAGAGGTTGCGCATCAGTGATGACGGCTTCAGCAGCTTGATCATGTGTAGTTTGGTGAGAAGAAGAATCAGCCATGGCGATGATTTGGAATGTGAGAGTATGAGAAGTGAATGAATTTTGAATGAAGGTGTGCGCGGTAAGAGAGGCAATGAGAGGTTGAGAGAAGTTAAGACAAAGATAATGATGATAACGTGCAAGAGTTTTGAAAAAGGCAAGTGTGCAATAACCTCCTTGAGTGACGTGCAATAAGCGGTTGACAAGGGAAAAAATAATAGCTGCACGCCCCTTGCACATTAATTGCTACAATTCTTCAACTAAGCATATCCCCAACTTCCGTCTTAATTTTTCAAATTGATTAGCATCAAGGGCTTTGGTAAAAATATCTGCTAATTGCTCTTCAGTTGAAACATGTTCAAGAGTAACAATTTTGTCTTCAACAAGATCCCTTATAAAATGATGTCTAATGTCAATGTGTTTGGTCCTGCTATGTTGAATAGGATTTTTGGAGATATTAATTGCACTCAGATTGTCACAATATAATGTCATAGCATCTGTCTTGACATTGTACTCACTCAGCATCTGTCTCATCCACAACAATTGAGAACAACTACTACCAGCTGCTATGTACTCAGCTTCAGCTGTAGACAAAGAAATGCAATTTTGCTTCTTACTGAACCAGGATATAAGGTTATTGCCTAGAAAGAAACATCCACCAGAGGTACTCTTTCTATCATCTGCACTTCCAGCCCAGTCAGCATCACAATATCCAAACAACACAGTGCTTTCCCCATGAGAATACAACATACCATAATCACTAGTACCATTCACATACTTCAGAATTCTCTTTACCTGAGTCAGGTGACTTATTTTTGGTTCAGCTTGGTACCTGGCACACACTCCAACTGCAAATGTAATATCTGGCCTACTTGCTGTAAGATATAGAAGACTTCCTATCATACTCCTATACATGCTTTGGTCAACATCCACACCTTTCTCATCCTTTGATAATTTTACATGTGTGGGAGCAGGAGTTCTTTTATGAGCAGCATTTTCCATCCCAAATTTCTTGACTATATTTTTAGCATACTTACTTTGAGAGATAAATATAGTATCCTCCATTTGTTTCACTTGAAGACCAAGGAAGAACTTTAGCTCACCTACAAGACTCATCTCAAATTCAGATTGCATTTGCTGAACAAAATGCTCTATCATCTGGTCAGACATCCCTCCAAAGACTATGTCATCAACATATATTTGAGCAATCATCAACTGTCCATTTTCATCTTTCACAAACAGGGTCTTGTCATTTCCTCCCTTCCTATAGCCATGGTTGATTAGAAACTCAGCAAGTCTCTCATACCAAGCTCTAGGAGCTTGCTTCAGGCCATATAGAGCTTTCTTCAATTTGTACACATGGTTTGGAAAACTAGGATCAATGAAGCCTTTAGGCTGTTCCACATAAACCTCTTCATTTAAGTACCCATTGAGAAAGGCACTCTTGACATCCATCTGATACAACTTGAATTTTAGTATGCATGCAATCCCAAGTAACAATCTAATAGATTCCAACCTAGCTACAGGAGCAAAAGTCTCATCAAAGTCTACACCTTCAATTTGAGAATATCCTTGTGCAACCAGTCTGGCTTTGTTTCTAGTGATAGTACCATTTTCATCAGACTTGTTTTTATAAACCCACTTGGTACCTATAACATTCACATTATCTGGTCTAGGAACTAGGTCCCACACATTACTTCTCTTGAACTGATTTAACTCTTCTTGCATAGCATTAATCCAGAACTCATCAGTTAGAGCTTCCTTAACATTCTTTGGTTCAAGTTTAGAAATAAAGCAAGAATTTGATACCTCATCATAGTTCCTTCTAGTTGTGATCCCTTGGTTAGGATCGCCAATGACTTGATCTATGGGATGATTTTTTTTAACTCTGATAGATGGTCCTTTGTTGGGAGCAGTCTTCTCTGGGCCAGTTACTTCAGAATCTTGCTTATCACTTGCTTCATCTGCTTTCTTTGCTTCCTGTAGGTCAGAAGCTGCGTCAAATGTAGCATCATCTGGCATAGCATTATTTCCTTCATCATCTACAACAACATTTATGGATTCCATCACTGTCTTGGTTCTGGAGTTGTATACTCTATAGGCTCTGCTGTTTGTAGAATAGCCTAGAAAGATTCCCTCTTCACTTTTAGCATCCATCTTTCTTCTTGGTTCCCTGTCAGCTAGAATATAACATTTACTACCAAACACATGAAAATGCTTCACTGTTGGCTTCCTGTCCTTCCATAGCTCGTACAAGGTTGTAGATGTACCTTTTCTCAAAGTCACTCTATTATGAATATAGCAGGCTGTGTTCATGGCTTCAGCCCAAAAGAACAATGGCAGCTTCTTTGCATGTAGCATAACCCTGGCAGATTCTTGCAAAGTTCTGTTCTTTCTCTCAACTATCCCATTTTGTTGAGGAGTAATGGGTGCAGAGAACTCATGAAATATTCCTTCAGAAATACAGAAATCAGAGAACTTACCATTCTCAAACTCCTTCCCATGGTCACTTCTGATTCTAGCAATTCCACAATCCTTTTCTCTCTGAAGTTGTAAGCAAAGATCCTTGAATTTTTCAAAGGTGTCTGACTTCTCCTTAATGAAATTTATCCATGTATATCTAGAAAAATCATCAACAACAACAAAAGCATACTTCTTACCACCTAAGCTTTCGACTTGCATGGGTCCCATTAAGTCCATGTGCAATAGCTCAAGAACTCTGGATGTGGACAGATGTTGCAGCTTCTGGTGAGGCATCTTGGTCTGTTTTCCTATCTGGCATTCTCCACATATACTTCCTTCCTGAATTTGGAGTTTTGGTAAACCTCTGATGGCTCCTTCAGCAATAGCTTTCTTCATGCTTCTGAGATTCAGATGTCCAAGCTTTTGGTGCCATAGCTTAACTTCATCTTCTTTGGTTATTAGACAATTAGATAACTTTGCTTTATCTTGAGAGACCCACAAGTAGCAATTGTCCTTTGATCTAACACCTTTCATCAGGATGTCCCCTTCACTGTTAGCCACTAAGCATTCACTCTTAGTAAAGTTGACCTTCATTCCTTGATCGCACAGTTGACTAATACTAATTAAGTTTGCAGTTAATCCTTTCACAAGAAGCACCTTATCAAGTTTGGGTAGACCCTCTTCCACAAGATTTCCTACACCCTTTATTTCTCCTTTGGCTCCATCTCCAAAAGTCACAAAACTTGTAGCATAAGGCTTAACATCAGTCAAATAATTTTTATCACCAGTCATATGTCTGGAACATCCACTGTCAAAGTACCAATCATTTCTGGATGACACTCTCAGAGATGTATGAGCAATTTGAGCAATCTCATCAGCTTCTGGTTCTATTTTTCTCGGATCCATAGTGTTGCTTGTGAAATTATCATTTTTTTGCTTCCACTGTTTTTTGATGATCTTTACTGTGGGATCAGGTCTTGGTGAATAGGTCCTGTCAGGGTAACCATGTAATTTAAAACAGAAAGGTCTGATATGTCCTTTTCTTCCACAGTAATGACATACCCAAGCATAATTCCTTCCTTTTGATCTGGTCCTATATCCTGATGCCTGTTGTCTCACCTGATGCTGGGGCATCTGTCTTGACATAGTATGATCATGAGTACTAACAGGTGCCACAAACTGTCTCACTGGTAATAGTTTCTGCTGAGGCATAGAACTGTAGTCAAACCCAATACCTTTAGAATCTCCAGGTTTCTGTCCTATTTCCAGGATTTCGTCTAAAACATCAGTACCTTTGTTCATCATCCGCAGTTGCTTGTTCATATTGCCAATCCTGGAAGTAAGTAAGATAACCTCATCATTGAGGTCAGAGTTTATTTTCAGAAGTTTGTCTTTCTCAGCTTGCAGGAGAGCGATGGTCCCTCTTTGTTTTTCTAAAGTTTTACAAACTTCCTCACTTTTGAGATATAGCTCCTTGTAAGAATCAGCAAGTTCATCATATGTTAGCTCTTCATCACTAGATTCATTGTCAGATGTGCACACTCCAGTCAAGGCATTCACATGTTTTGCAGTTTCAGGTTCTTCTTCTGATTCATCCTCATCAGTCCAAGACACAGTCATCACCTTCTTTTGTTTCTTCAGATACGTTGCACACTCAGTTCTGATGTGACCAAAACCTTCGCATTCATGGCATTGCACCCCTTTGCTTTGATTGATTTTGTCATCAGTTCTAGGTTTCCTCTGATTGTTGACATTTTTATAGATGCTGCGACTGTTGTCCGGAGCATTTGTCCTGGGGCGTCTGTCCATCCTCTTCACAACTTTATTAAATTGTTTGCCCAACAACACAATATCTTCAGAGATGCTCTCATCAGTATCTAAATTACTCTCCACATCATCTTCATCAGTGTTGGAGATGAAAGCAATGTTCTTGTCTTTCTTTTCAGATCTTTCATTTACCTTTAATTCAAAAGTTTGAAGAGATCCAATCAACTCATCAACTTTCATATCTCCAATATCTTGGGCCTCCTCGATAGCACATACTTTCATATCAAATTTCTTAGGCAGGGACCTGAGAATTTTGCTTACCAGTTTTTCATCGGATATCTTTTCCCCCAAGGATTCAAACGTGTTAGCATATTCTAGCACATTCATGTGAAAGTCATGAATACTCTCTCCTTCTTTCATTCTCAAATTCTCAAACTGTGTTGTTAGCATTTGTAGCCTTGACTTCTTGACCTTTTGAGTACCTTCATGAGCTGTTCTTAGGATATCCCAAGCTTCCTTTGCAATAGTACATTGTTTAATCAACCTGAACATGTTCTTGTCAACACCATTAAACAAAGCATTCAGGGCTTTAGAGTTTCCAATAGCTGCAGTGTCTTCTTCTGTAGACCACTCCTCTTCTGGTTTCAACTTATCAGTATCAACATTATTCGCATCTTTTATTTTAGGAGGGACCCATGCCTTGATCACAGCCTTCCAAGCTCTGCTGTCTAGAGATTTCAAGAAAGCTGTCATGCGTGATTTCCAAATGTCATAGTTTGACCCATCCAACAAGGGTGGTCTGTTCACCAGTCCTCCTTCTTTATCCATTGAGCCAGAAACTTCTTTCCCTGGAGCTCACCCACACAGAACAGGGTGCCTGCTTTGATGCCAATTGAAATTCCTGGCAACCTGACTGAAATATGCTGTGCACAATGTTGGCACAACTGTCCGAGCGCGTGTCTACTCAGAACTACAATTAAAAAAAGCACAACGTAACAAAGCACAAATTAAAAGGAACACAGCGGAAATATAAAGTACACAGTGAGTTTGTTAACCCAGTTCGGAGCAACTCTCCTACTCTGGGGGATACCAATCCAGGAATGATTCCACTATTATAGTTCTAGTGAAAAGACCAACGCAGACCCACTACTTGACTTTGCACCTAGACCCTACCAGTGGCAACTCTACCTAGGAACTCCTAGATATGAGACCCCGTCTCAATTCCTACGAACAACACACACAGTATTGTTAACAAACACACAAAACATAAAACACAACCAAGAGAAACACACGCTAAAAACACATACTTACTCCGTACTTAAAAGCTTAGGAGCAGCTTACAAATTACAACTCAAAACAAACTCAGTCCTTAGCTTGAATCAGGGAGATACAAGCAAGGCTCACAATTAACAAACAAAACCCTAAAAACCTTAAAACACACGCTTTACTAACACACACGGTTTTTAGTTACCCAACTAGGGTTTGCCTTCATGAATATATAGTACTGAGATACCACGGGTCTGGGCTTCAAAATAGAGCATGGACATTGACCGGTCCAGCTGAAAAACGATCTTCTAGAAATAATAAAAAGCTTCCAAATATAGAACAATATCTTGTGGAACGAATGGCAAGGCAAATAAAACTTCAATCAAATCTTCAATCAGATACACACGCCTTGTTCAGCAAACTAGAGGAAAATAAATCTTCAGGCAAATCTTTGAAAGATTGCGTACACAAATATAAAGCGCTAGCTTGCGCGAAAACACAGGTTACGAAAAGCTGTTCCATATGCTACCGCATCTGTCCCAGCATCTGGCTAGTAGATGTTTTTGCAAAATGTAGCCAATCTACAAAAACCCAACAAGACTCTTAAATTTCACCGCATACTCTACTACCGACATACCCTTGTTTTAACTCCAGAAATTCAATTTCCTTCTTGCTTCGAACTTCCTCCGGAAAATACTTCCCATGAAACTCTTCCTTGAATACTATCCATGAAATCTCTACTCCACCGGCCTCCATACTCTACTGAGTGTTCAACCACCAGAACTCAACTTCCTTCGCAAGCATGTGCGTAGCCAACCGCACCTTCTGAGCATCATTAGTTACCATCGCTCTGAAATCCTCTCGATCTCCATCATCCAAGTTTGGGCTCCCTCGGGGTCGTGACTTCCCTTGAACTTCGGTGGCTGGTTCCTCAAGAAACGGTCTAAACGTAACTCATCAGCTCCTCCCTAATGATTCTGATGAGCGTGAGCAGCAGCATTAGCTTGGGCTAGTGCTTGTGCCATCACGGTCATCGCCTCGGCAATCGCGACATCGTTATGTCCCGCCAACCATATACTACACAACAACAAGCACCACCTAGTTAGACAAGAAAAGCGCCGACAATATATACACATACATGTCGCACACAACAGGATAATCACCAAGTGTTGGCCCGGACTAGACCGACCTGCTCTGATACCAAATTTAAAGCCCCAATTCCCGTGAACATAATTAAACAGACAAAGCATGCATATTTCACATATCGGGACATTAATACTTCAACATACTTCTCATATTAATTTCAAGATATAAAAATTTCATTAAGTATTCTCATAGCACAGTGGAATAATATCATCAACGGCTCATAAATGTCATGTCTCGGTCATAACATATAAATCAACATAATATCTCAACAAAGTTTGATCCTAAGATCACATGGCATAACATAGACAAAACCCTAAGTCCTAATTAGAGCTCGTAAGCTACACTCCAAAGCGGATAAACTCAAGTAGGCAAACGCCGTCCTCGACTTACGCACGAGTAAGCTACTCCTCAACCTGCAAGTCTACATCCACATGGGTTGAACCCACAGATGAGGCGACAATAAAGCCACTAGAGGGTAAGATATGTGCTAAACATAGGAGAATAATAAACGCATGTATGTAAGACAAGCAACATCAACAATCATCACATATACATTTAAATAAACAAGCCTGGTTACATAACTCAACATACTTATCACATTCATATTCAATTATAATCTCAATCGCAATCTCCAATCATATATCAACACTCAAGATTCATCAAGTATCATCAATTCATTTACAATTAAATCACAATCTTATACAATCACCAATTAAGCATTTAACACCTTAATGCATAAGTTCACGCCAAAACATTACCAAACACGACTCTTGTGAATGTAATGCACCTAACACGACTCTCTATGTTTAACGGTACCGCCACCGATGAACTCCTTGAGATCTAAAACCCTGTAATGAATTCATCATACAATCACCGATGAAATACCCGAGATCTAAAACCCCGCAATGTGTTGGAACAAAATGTGTTTAACAAGTCTCTTATAAAGTAAGGGGGAGATTGTTGAAACATTTATGTGTAAACATATCTCTCTTTGTGGTTTTGATGATAACAAAGTATTAAAGAGAAAATTGGTTATTTGCTAATGCTTTGTTCAAGTGATTTCAGAACCAGGTGTTTCATGATTGATTATTAAGAATGGTTATGAAAGAACAAGCTGAGAGCAAGGAAGGAAAGCTAAGAAGCAAGATTGCAAAGCTAGAAGGAAACTGGGTCTGAAGAAGTGCTCCTGAAGTAAGAGCTTCTGAAGTGGTTCTGGAGAAGTGCTCCTGAAGTAGAGCTTCTGAAGTGGTCCTGAAGTGGTGCTCCTGAAGTGCAGCTTCTGGGTCTGAAGGCAGCTTCTGAAGTCTGGGTGCTTCTGATGAAGTCAACGCAAAGTCAACTCCTGAAGCCAGCTTCTGATCCGTACAAGGCAGCTTCTGATCCGTACAACTGAAGCAGCTTCTGATGCACTGTTCACAGAGAAGCTTCTGAAGCTGATGTGGCTTGGAAAGTGACCAGTGTGCGCACCTCGTTTTTTTCCTGAGAAAAAGACGCGCAAATCCTCCGAGGTCGTTCGTAAACGCTCGGAGGGCCTTTGTGAAGCCGCCACCAAAGTTTTTGTGTAAAGGGAACGTTGATAAACCCTTAAGTTTTTTTTTGTTTAAAGGGAAACGATAATAAAACCCTTTGACGATGAGGAAAGGATGGTCATCGCAACCATTGTCGGGTTCGGGAGTCGATTACGCAAGGGGAAGGTATTAGCACCCCTCACGTCCGTTGTACTCAACGGGAACCTTCTATTTGGCTAAAGCTTGAATTGTTTTTAAATGTTTTGCGCGCATGCTTATCCATGTCAAAGAGAAAATATACTAAAAGGGGGAAAAAGAGATAAAAACAAACGAAAGAAAAGAAAAAAAGTTTTTTTATTATTATTGCGCTTGACAAGATGTCGATCTTGCTCCTACGTATCTCCCGGTAGTCGGAGAATTCAAAGCGTACGTAGTTCTTTGGTAGAAAAACGTACATGTGTTGGTTAATTTTAAATGGACGATGTTTTAACCGAATTCTTGCGATTAAAACGTAGCTTGTATGCTCGCGCTTGGGAGACTTATTAAGCGTTTGTTCACGAATCGCATTAGAATTGTTAAAAGGTACGTCCGTTAGGGTAAAAGGGTTTGAATTGGTCGCTATGGGACCAAGAGAGGTGCAATGGACTCAAACGAGTCAATCATTGACCGAGTGGACTCCAACGAGTCGGGCGATTGTTCGATTGATCCACTAAGATCAAGAACAGGTACAATGGACTCGGACGAGTCGAACATTGACCGAGTGACTTAAACAAGTCGAGGGATCGAATCTAATGGCCACGGGGGACCAAAAGGTTTGGATTGACCACAAGGGGCCAAGATTTGGTTTGGTTAGGGTTGTATATATTGAAAATGGAATGACGATTGCCCGAACGACGAGACATACGTCACGCATTCGTACAATCGGGGCAATGGAGAGACATACGTCACACCATCCCTTTTTCATTCAAGTTTTTGGGTAGAATTCTTTTAGAAATCCCAAGGTATATCAAAACATTTGGTTTGAAAACCCAAAATGAAGGGATTTTAGCAAATTGTTAGAAAAACGCACAAGTTCGGCTCGTTTTGCGAACAATTTTGAAAAGCGAACAAATTTGGCGTATGTTCATGCTTGAGTTTTGAAAATCATGAACAATATTTATTGTTCAAGTTTAGATTGAAATGATGAACATAGCTTGTTTGTTCATGCTGTTTTGAAAGTTTGGGAACATAACTTGTTTTGCAAGTTATCCACAAAATGTCATACGAACTTGTGATTTTGTCAAGATTGTGCAAAATCCTTGTTATGGTTTGAAAAACATGGGTTTAAAAACTCTTAGGTTCTGAGCTCTGGGGCTAGAACCTCAAAAATTGCCCATTTGGGCACCTAAACTCAGATTCTGAGTTCTGTCATGGTCGCACTGCGACCATGACTTCGCACTGCGAAGCATGCGAATTTTTGAGTTCAGAAGCTGTTTCTGAACTTTTTTTCAGAAACAACTTCTGAACACACTCAGGACCTTTTAGGTGAGTGAAAAGCTTTGAGTTTTTGGGATGAAAAAGGCTGGACAAACCAGTTTTGGTGTTTTGAAAACCTTGGGATTTCTTTGAAATTCAAAAGGGGTTTTTAGAAACAAGAGGTTTTGAACCAAAATTGCTATGCAAACACAATTGAAAATGCAAAACAAAAGCTTGGAAACTTACAGAACTCCTTAGCAAAGCTCCAGCTGCAATGGATTTGAATTGATTGAAGGTTCTTGCAAGGTTTTTGAATGTTGGTGATGATTTTGGAACTTTGTAATGCTTTGTGTTTGATTGGTTTTTTTCTGGTTGTTTGTGAGTATTTGTAAGCTGGAATGAGTAGTGTTTTATGCTCTTGAATGCTGTTATCAGAAGTGTTTTTTGAAGTCCTTGAAATCTTGGGCATTGCCTTCTATTTATAGGCCAAAACCAAATCTATTTCATCATTAGAAAATCCCAAAATCCAGCTGATTGTGGGCTAGGATCAGGCTGAATCCCTTTGCATTAAATGCTAATGGATAGAGGCAACCTTGCCTTGTGCCAAGGGGCAAGTCTTTGACTGATTTCAGCCACAAAATCAACTAATTCTAGAAGGTAATGATGAGAAACATGGCTGAATTGCAAATGGCTAAGCTTGGGGATCAATCCTTGCAATCTCAAGGGTTGATCAATAAAAACGTGCACTGTAATGTGCAGAGATTGAGGGATGAAAAAGGCTATCTATGGCTGGTGTGAGGGGTGAAAAGCTGCTGCAAAAACAGGGTAGGCACTCATGGCTTTTCAAGTGAGAAAATCCAGCTAGTTTGACTGGTTTTGGGGAAGCAAGCAGGAGGAAAGTCATCAAGCAGGTGGCTGGCAACCTTGGGGTGGTTAACAGGTCACTTGGGAGGGACAAAAGCTGCCCAAGGGCAAGCCCACTTGCTTGTCACATGCTAGGTTGGAAGAAAAAACTTCCAACCTTGGCATTAATGGCAAGTCTTTTAATTCTGGTTTTGCTTGGCCCAAATAGCCATGAATGCTGACTAAAATATATATAGAAATGCTATGCAACAAAATCTGGAATTAAATCTAAGAAACCAAAAATCTGCAGAAAAATCGCAGACTTCGCAGTGCGAAGTCATCATTTTTGAAATGTTGACTTTTCTGTTGACTTTTGTTGACTTTGACTTTTTTCTCCCTCTTTGGTTTTTTTGGTTTTTTGTTTTAAAAGGCTTAGGACAAAATTGGGGTACTACAGCTGCCCCTACTTAATTGTGTCTTTGTATAGAGTGCGTGAGTGCCGAGGGCATCTCATGAACTCTTTGCGAAGACCAATTAAGTAAAAGAAGGACCCGAATTTTGTCCTTCGCGAAATGAAAAGATTGCAGTAAAAGTAAAATATGCACATGCAATGATTTTGAAAGAGTTGATCGTATCCAGCCGCTAACACTGGAGGTAGATCCACTGGGGATAAAGGTAATCGTATCCAGCCGCTTACACTGAAGGTAGATTCCTGAGGATGGGTGTGATCTTATCTAGCCGCTTACACTAGAGGTCGATACACTGAGCTAGGTAATCTTATTCAGCCGCTTACACTGAAGGTCGATTCCTAACGAGTATGTGATCTTATTCAGCCGCTAACACTGAAGGTCGAACACTGGGGGAGGTGATCTTATCTAGCCGCTTACACTAGAGGTCGATACCTAAGCTAGGTAATCTTATTCAGCCGCTTACACTGAAGGTCGATTCCTAACGAGTATGTGATCTTATTCAGCCGCTAACACTGAAGGTCGAACACTGGGGGAGGTGATCTTATCTAGCCGCTTACACTAGAGGTCGATACCTAAGCTAGGTAATCTTATTCAGCCGCTTACACTGAAGGTCGATTCCTAACGAGTATGTGATCTTATTCAGCCGCTAACACTGAAGGTCGAACACTGGGGGAGGTGATCTTATCTAGCCGCTTACACTAGAGGTCGATACCTAAGCTAGGTAATCTTATTCAGCCGCTTACACTGAAGGTCGATTCCTAACGAGTTGTGGTCTTACCCAAAATAGGTGCCCCTGGTTGAACCGGAAAACATGATTGTATGATGTATGTTATGCAGTATGATATGCAGTGTGATATGCAATGCACTATGATATGAGATAGACTCAAACAAAGATTCCTGCTGGGGAATAGGGGACAGTTGGTGAAGGAGGTTCACTGGGGAACGCTTACTTAACTGTTGATGGATGTTGGTGAACATGTGATGCTCACTGGAGAATCCTTGTTGAGGATGCATGACATGATTTATGAAATGCATGTGTATGAATGATTTGTATATGCATGCATGAATGATATTGACATGATGCATGAATTACGTTATGCATGATATGCATGATATGCTGGTTGGGTGCCGAGCAAGGTCGGTCTTGGTTGTGGTTGCGCCAATGATGATTGGGCTCTCTTTTTTTGTTTGGTTGGTTTTTGGTTGGTTGGTTTGGAAGGACAAGGTCCTTTGCCTACATACCCGAATGGGATCAAAACCGGTGTAGTTCGGGCTTGCCCCGGGGATTTGTGTTGGTCTGCCAATGATGATTGGATCCTTTGTTTGTTTGGGGTTGAGACTCCCTGGGGAATGTCAAAAGGTTTGGCTTCATGGGGATATAAGGATCATTTTGGAAGCATGATCGATATCCAGCCTTGGTTGATGTTTGGATGCTTAGGGTGCTTACTGGGGAATTTGTTCCTCTTAACCCTTGGGGCTTTTGCGCTCCGCGTGCCGTGAGTTACGCACTTGCCTTTGCTGAAGAGCATAAGTCCTTTGGTGCAATATTTGGTGGGAATTACCGCAATTCCTTCGAAATTTACACAAATTCAAATAAAACAACGTTTGTTTGCTTTTTTTTTCTTTTTTTGGAAGAAATTTCTTTTGTTTATTTCCCATGTTTTAAAGCATTTTCATCATGAATAAAACAAAATTTTATGCGCTACTGAGAACATAAAATAACAAAAGAAAATTTATTCAATGCAGATTTGACTTCTTAAATGGGTAAAAAATACACAAAGTGAGAAGTGAGATAGAGAAAGACAAGAAAAAGCAAAAAGAAAATTGTTGGTTTTGGCACAACACATGCTATTTCCTTATGACTTCGAGATTTTTGTTTTTGGAAGATGCTGACGAGACCGATTCTTCTCCTCTTGAATCTTGTCCGGAGCTTGGATGCTGCAGTCATTGCCTTTCTTCTTTTGTTAACCCCTAACTTTTGCCTGGACCGCTCTTTCGAGTTTTCAATCCACCGGGGTATATTTCCTTTTTTGATGTCCTTAATTTTTGCCTAGACCGCCTTTTCAGGTTTTCGATCTAGCAGGACACTCTCTATTGCCTAAACCGACCTTTCAGGTTTTCGATTTAGCGAGCTTCTCTTTTTTTTCTTTTAGGCATAATACCTCTTGACTGCATCGGAGTTTATTGAGAGTGGGAACTCTTCTCCGTCCATAGTGGTGATGATCAGGGCTCTGCCTGAGAAAGCTTTCTTTACCACGTACGGCCCATCATAGCTGGGAGTCCACTTTCCGCGGGGATCTTTATGGATAGGTAATATCTTCTTGAGCACTAGGTCTCCTTCTTTGAATTCTCGAGGACGGACCTTCTTGTCGAATGCCCTCTTGAGTCTCCTTTGATAGGGTTGTCCGTGACATATTGCCGTCAGGCGCTTTTCTTCTATGAGATTCAGTTGGTCGAACCTTGTTTGGACCCATTCAGCTTCCTCTAGCTTGGTTTCCATCAAGACCCTTAACGAAGGAATTTCCACCTCTACGGGAAGAACAGCTTCCATACCGTATACTAAGGAGAAAGGGGTTGCCCCAGTTGAAGTGCGAATAGCTGTTCTGTAGCCATGTAGCGCAAAGGGAAGCATCTCATGCCAATCCTTATATGTTGTTACCATCTTTTGGATGATCTTCTTTATGTTCTTATTGGCTGCTTCTACCGCACCATTCATCTTTGGTCGGTAAGGGGAGGAATTATGGTGCTCAATCTTGAAATCTTTGCACAACTCCTTCATTGTCTTGTTGTTCAGGTTTGCCCCATTATCGGTGATGATTTTGTGGGGAGTGCCGTAACGGCAAATGATTTCCTTCTTGATGAATCGGGCTACCACTTGTTTGGTTACGTTTGCATACGAAGCTGCTTCTACCCATTTGGTGAAGTAGTCGATGGCAACGAGGATGAAGCGATGTCCATTTGACGCTTTGGGCTCGATCATTCCAATCATGTCTATGCCCCACATAGAGAATGGCCAAGGTGAAGTCATGACGTTCAGTGGAGTTGGTGGCACATGCACCTTGTCGGCGTAAATCTGGCACTTGTGACAAGTCTTGGCGTAGTGGAAACAATCAGCTTCCATGGTTAACCAATAATAGCCCGCCCTTAAGATTTTCTTTGCCATTGCATGCCCATTGGCATGGGTTCCAAAAGATCCCTCGTGGATTTCTTTGATGAGCATGTCCGCTTCATGTTTATCCACACATCTGAGCAGGACCATGTCATAGTTTCTTTTGTAGAGGGTATTTCCACTGAGGAAGAACTGGGATGCCAATCTTCTGAGGGTCCTCTTGTCGGTGTGTGAGACATTTCCTGGATACTCTTGCTCTTCGAGGTATCGCTTGATGTCGTAGAACCAAGGTTTGTCGTCAAGTCCCTCTTCGACTGATGCACATACAACTGGTTTGTCTCTACGATCCATCCTTATGATTGGTGCTTCGTTGTAAGAATTTACTTGGTACATTGATGATAATGTAGCCAAAGCATCTGCCACCTGGTTTTCTTCTCGAGGTATATGATGGAAGTTGATTTCATCAAAATGCTTAATCAACTCTACAACCCGGGCTCGGTAGGGAATTAAATTGGGATGTTTTGTCTCCCATTCTCCTTTGACTTGATAGATGACTAAGGCTGAGTCACCGTATACTTCAAGGTTTTTGATCCTTAGATCAATTGCTGCTTCGAGGCCTAGGATACATGCTTCATATTCTGCCATGTTATTGGTGCAGTCAAAGCATAACCTTGCTGTGAATGGTTGGTATCCATTTCTTGGGGAGATTAAAACTGCTCCGATACCGTGCCCCATGGCATTTGAGGCGCCGTCGAAAGCGAGCTTCCATTGAGCTTTCGGTTCTGGCCCCTCATCATCGCTTGTGACCTTTTCGCCATTCAAAGCTACGACATCTTCGTCTGGGAAGTCGAATTGTATGGGCTGATAATCCTCCAATGGTTGGTGAGCAAGGTGCTCGGATAAAACACTCCCTTTGATGGCTTTTTGAGCAACATATTGGATGTCGTACTCAGACAGCAGCATTTGCCAACGGGCTATCTTCCCTGTGAGGGCAGGCTTTTCGAAGATGTACTTGATGGGATCCATCTTCGATATCAACCAAGTTGTATGGGTCACCATGTATTGCCTTAGGTGTCGAGCAGCCCATGCTAAAGCGCAGCAAGTCTTTTCAAGTGAAGTATACCTTGTTTCACAGTCGGTAAACTTCTTGCTTAGGTAGTAGATTGCGTGCTCTTTTCTTCCCGTTTCATCTTGTTGTCCTAGCACACAACCCATTGATCCTTCAAGTACGGTTAGGTATAAGATGAGGGGTTTACCCGGAACCGGAGGTATTAAAATTGGTGGTTCTTGCAGGTATTGTTTGATCTTGTCAAATGCCTCTTGGCAATCCTCATTCCAATGAACGGCTTGGTTTTTCCTTAGCAGTTTGAAGATTGGTTCGCAGGTAGCTGTCATGTGTGAGATGAACCTAGCGATGTAGTTCAATCTTCCTAAGAAACCTCAGACCTCTTTCTCGGTATTTGGCGCTGGCATTTCTTGGATGGCCTTTACCTTGTCGGGATCCACTTCGATACCTCTTTGGCTGACGATGAAGCCCAATAACTTCCCGGATCTAACGCCAAATGTGCACTTGTTAGGATTTAAGCGCAGCTTGAATTTTCTTAGACGTTCGAAAAGATTTTGTAGATGGACTAGATGATCCTCCTCCGTTTGGGATTTGGCAATCATGTCGTCGACATAGACCTCTATTTCCTTATGGATCATGTCATGGAAAAGAGTCACCATTGCTCTTTGGTATGTTGCCCCGACATTTGTTAATCCGAAAGGCATTAACTTATAGCAGAAAGTCCCCCATGGAGTGATGAATGTAGTTTTCTCCATGTCCTCTGGAGCCATCTTGATTTGGTTATATCCTGAGAAGCCATCCATAAAGGAAAAGACTGAGAATTGGGCTGTGTTGTCCACCAATATGTCGATGTGCGGTAGCGGGAAATCATCCTTTGGGCTTGCTCTATTCAAGTCCCGATAATCCACACACATTCTAACTTTGCCATCCTTTTTCGGAACTGGCACAATGTTGGCAACCCATGTTGGATACTTGGTTACGGCTAAGAAGCCGGCATCGAATTGCTTTTTGACCTCTTCTCTGATCTTGAGAGCCATATCGGGTCGAGTTCTTCTCAATTTCTGCTTCACTGGCGGGCATTCCGGCTTGAGTGGCAGCTTGTGTACAACGATGCTAGGGTCTAAACCCGGCATATCTTGGTACGACCAAGAGAATACGTCCACGTACTCTTGCAGAAGCTTAATCAACTTTCCTTTCACATCCTCGTGCAGGGAGGCTCCTATCTTGACCTCTTTCTTATCCTTTTCGGTCCCCAAGTTGACCTTTTCAACTGATTCTTGGTGAGGTTGTATTACCCTATCCCCTTGATTTGCAATTCTAGACAATTCTTCAGGCGGTTCATAATCGTCCTCTTCATCATCTTCCGTTTGATTAATCGGGAAATCGAAGTCATAAGGGATTAAGGCAGTGTTGTTTTTGGAGGGTGGATGTGTAGATCTGCATGAGTATGATTTTTTTTTTTTAGGCTTTTTGTAGAAATTTTTTTTTAAAACAAATGCAAAAAGGAAAAAAGACTCAAATGGACATAAAAGAGTGATTTTATTCATGATCGTAAATAACTTTTAAAACATGGGGCCCCACACGACTAATCATTTGCCTTGGGCAGAGCTAAATGATTTTTTTTTTTTAAAAGTAAAAAAAACAAACAAACATGGTTTATTACTTGATCATGGTAACGATCTCGGGAATTGCGATAGCCCTCCAATTGTTCAAAGCTTCATCCGAAGCGCAACGGTACACCAAATCAGGCACGTCTTCCTCTACGTCTTCAAGTAGGGCCACTTGATCTTCATGGATAAACCCCGCACTGATGAATGTTTCCGAAATGGGGAGGATCCCTTGCTTCGGAGGCTTTGAGAAAGTTTCGGCTGATGGATGATACCCGAACCCGAAGCGATTTTTCTTCTCCGGTATGTCCACTAACTTGCCCCATCCGGTAGGTCGGCTTTCTTCTAGGGCCTCTCTTATTGCCCTCCACGATGACATGGCTGTCCTAGCCTCTTCCTTGGGCTTCGAGCTCAAAGTCACGACATTCGCCACTTCCAAAGATTGGAATGGGACATCCACAGCTTCTTCATCCGTTTCTATATAACGGAAAGATGAGAGATGGCTTACCATCATGTCCTCTTGCCCGGAAACTACAATCATTTGGTTATCAATGATGAACTTCAGTTTCTGGTGCAGAGTAGAGGTAATGGCTCCGGCCGCATGGATCCATGGTCGTCCGAGAAGACAACTGTATGTTGGATTAATATCCATGACTTGGAAGGTTATGGTGAAAACCTTAGGCCCGATTTGGACTGGTAAGTCGATCTCCCCTATGACGGCTCTTCTTGACCCATCGAAAGCTTTTACAACCAAGGCGCTGGGCTTCACTACTGTCCCTTCACATGATAGCTTGAGGATGGTAGTCTTGGGCATGACATTCAATGATGACCCCGTGTCCACTAGCACTCTTGAGAGGATGTGGTCCATGCATTTCACGGAGATATGTAAGGCGCGGTTATGAATGTGCCCCTCGTCGGGTAGTTCATCGCCATTGAAACCCAAGTACCTACTTGAGGTAATATTTCCGACTATCCCGTCGAATTGGTCCACAGGAATGTCCTTGGTGACATGTGCTGTAACATCCGGTGGCTCCCAATGGGCTGGCCTCCCTATCTTTCAAGGGCCGAGATGTACTCATGACCTTCTCCACCCCCCATGTGGAGTTTTTGCCTTCCGTGGGAATCGAACCCTGTACCTGGGGCCTAAGTACAAGTTCTTTGCATTCCCACTACCAATTGAGCTAACAAGTTCTTTGCATTCCCACTACCAATTGAGCTACTTAGCTCAATTGGTAGTGGGAATGCAAAGAACTTGTACTTAGGCCCCAGGTACAGGGTTCGATTCCCACGGAAGGCAAAAACTCCACATGGGGGGTGGAGAAGGTCATGAGTACATCTCGGCCCTTGAAAGATAGGGAGGCCAGCCCATTGGGAGCCACCGGATGTTACAAAAAAGGCGATGTAACACCCATACTAACTTTAACTAGTATATTAGCATGTGCGTTAAACTGATACTGGATACATTTAAAATTTTCAATAATAATATCACATCACAATTGAATGAATACAAGTTTACTCGTTTGTACAAATAAACCAATACTATTACAAAACTTATACAAATATCCATTAAGCTCCTGCGCTGGTACACAACGAGCAACTGTACTCCATCCAGTATCTCTGTGAAGAATCCCATCACGAACCTCTGACTTACCTGTATACCTGCACCAGAAGGAATGGGATGAGACATAATGTCTCAGTGAGCTCCAGCCCAACCAACCGTTGGCAACCACAGGGAACCTAGGGTCGCCATGCCTACCTTGGCAATCTTGGGGATTTCCTATGATCGCCAAGTCTTTACTTTATCCTCAAAGGGTATTCATCTGCCTATGACTATGAATCTGTCTGTAATTATATCTCTAACTATGACTATAACTGTAAACCGCCTATAACTGTAACTGTAACCTATCTGTAACTATAACTCAGTGATCAAGGGGAAACCTAGGACCACTTTCTGTTAACTGTCTATAACTATAACTATAACTGTGACTGTAACCGTAACTTTGACTATAACTGTGAAGCATAAAACATATAAACAGTTCTATAGCAGTTTTATGTTAGCTGTTAGCGTTGAACAAACATTTAATCTGAGTTCATTTTACGGAGTGCGGCCCGGGTGGAGTAACCCCGAGGACAGCTCCCTATAAACCGGTGAAATTCCTATCATATCAGGCTAACACCGGACTCCCTATGAAATTGCATGTGGATAACCCTCTCGGAGAAATCCCATCCGGCGAATCCCGGAGTCTGCTGAACATGCCTTTGACTTTGAAATTTTATTCTTTAACTTTGATCATATGAATATACATAACTGTTACTTTAAACATATAACAATCCTGTAACACGTAACCTATAACACGAGGTTCTTGGATTATCGTTCTCATAAGCCACCTATAATTGTTGGAGAACCAACACTATAAACTTAACTATAACTTCAAATGCCGAAGCATTCCTATTACTCTTGTATTCTAAACTGAATACATCTATAATCATGTTTACCTAAAATAGGTTCTTGACTTATCAAAGTCGTATGCTTTTCCTAAGAGTTATCAACTCACAAGTAATGGAATCAATCCATTAAATTCCTATTCTCATACTATAATCCATGCTTTCCTATCAAAGGATTCGACATATCGTTATCATATGCCGTTCTTAGGACTTTCCTATTCATATAACCATTGTTCTTGCATTTTCTATGCCTTGCGTATTCCTTGCTCCTATAATCTTTCAACCATTGGAAGCCTTTTTGGATGGGTTAAAATGGTGGATAATGTTTCTAAAATGTTTCTGGAGAAAACGGGAGTGAAAAACCATGCCCACGCGCACCAGAATGCCCAAAACAGCAAAGCTGTCAAGTGCTGTCCTGATGCTGTCGCTATAGCCACGGCCTGTCGCTACAGCGACTGTAGGTAAAAGTCTGAAAAAGCACTGCTCGCTTGTAGCGACGGCTGGTCGCTTGAAGCGACCGTAGGCAGAAATCCAAGCTGTTTGGTCGCTGTAGCGACGGCTGGTCGCTGTAGCGACCATGACAGGTCAAAACTTGTTAAAAATCATGTTTTTCCACCATTTTTGCTCAATCCAAGTTACCCAAACATCCCAAACATGTCAAGAATGATTTTCTATTATAAATTGATAGTTTAAAACGTATATGAGCAAGGAATTAGCAAGTAAAAGGAATTAGGGTAAAAACACTATAAAACTTGACATAAGAAGAATTTCACTATAATTCTCTCAAAGGGAGTTCTAAAAACCCCTAAGGAGCTCACCTCAAACTGATTTGGTGCTGGTTATGCTCAAGCTTCAAGACCCTAGCTCATTTCTTGCTCTTCTCTTGCTTTTCCTTAACTTTTCTCTTGTTCCAACTTTCCCCAAACTATTCTTGCTTGAAATACACATGATCTAGGGAGAGATTTGATGGATTATGGGAAGATGATGATGAGGGACGATTTTCTAGAGAGAGGGAGGAGAAAATCAGCTCCTAGAGAGAGAAGGGAAATGATAAATATGAAAATTTCATGTTTATCCCCTTTTTAAATAATCCTTCTTCCAAAATTACAACATTGCCATTGCGTTCGTTTAATTCCTGTAACACTGTTAAAGTCACGTTTAAGCGGGATATTACACTCTACCCCCCTTAAAAGAAATTTCGTCCTCGAAATTTAGATAATCCTTATGAGATCCTGAAAAGATAAATCCTTTCTACCTCTTTCTCTACTATGAAAATCTCCGATTCCTTTTTCTTATTGGGATTCCATGGCAACTCTAATGTCTGACATGTATATTAGTCATGCGTTTCGATAAAACCATACTGATTAAAACATTGTTCTTTAGCCACAATTCCCATCTCTGTAGGTCAAAAACATATGACAATCTCTTTCCAGCCGAAAGGTCTGATGCATGGTACATAATTCTCACCTGTTAGGACTTATGGTTATCTGAACCAACATGTCCATCTATCTGACTATGATCCCTGTTCGACATATTCCTTGTAAATCCAATGTAAAATTATTAAATCTTGGATTTCTTTTACTGAATTCTATCAGTTCTTCTTTCATTGACCATTCCATTTTAACCTGAAGACATCGGGTCAATCCGATTTTCCTCGATTATTCCAACTTTCCGAGGAATCTATTACATTACTTTCAGTTGCAAAGAACTCTTGTCTTTAACTTTCGCCTCGTAAGACGACCTTTTACTGTTACATTCGTATCATTCTTCGTATAAATTTATTCTTACACTGAATGGCATCTGATATAGAGTAATCTCAAACGGAAGTAAAGTCTATTATAATTACCTCCGCAATTCAAAAGCAAGGAGGTGGCTGAACTTAAGGTACAAGTTCCCTTCTTTCTATCATCCTGGTGTAACTATTATCACATCCATGAGCACTGCTCACATTCCCACTGCGGGAATCCTTAAGGCTCGAGAAATCATATGAGCCACTCATGCTCCGATTTATTTAATCCACGATAACGCGTAGTTAAGGTCTTAGGAGCTTCCTTCTTGGACTCTGACAATCTTGCATCATTAAAGATGTTCTTACTCATGGGATTGATACTTTCTTTAACAATAATTTTCAAACTTATGAAAGTCTTGTATAAGTGACGTGTGGCATAAGCCGTCTCACATATCCTCATATAATACAGTCCATAGCACATAGCTTCCATACATGATCGAGTACGTGTACACTACTATCGGGTACACAGTACGCCGCATCATCATTGTCCAACTAACGGGACGTCATACTTAGTCAAAATACACTTGAGACAAAACCATGCCAACTAAGGTCACTCTTCTTGCTCTTAACCCATGCTTGTACTCTTGAGTATCAACAATCCCATACGTAACTATGATTACGTCCCATTGACATTATAACTTATTTCGTTCATGAACATTCTCTGTTTTCTAAAAGAAAACTCTATTCTGATTGCTATTCAAAATAGCACTCTTAAACTCTGAATCCTTTATTTCATAACTTCAATTTACGTGGCCTTGTACTATAAACTATGAATAATCTTCTGATCTGTGTAATACATTTCATTCCTTTAACTATGAACATTAAGTTCAAGAATTCCTGAATTCCACAACTAAGTTTTGTTCAGTAACAACAAACCTGTTATGCATATGACTTTCCTGTTAAAACATTACCGACTGCGTACCACGATTACTAATACATGTCTCATGACTGTAAAAATGTTACACTACTATCTAAGTAGCAAAATCTCTGCCTGATCAGTATACATAATATTATTCATAACCTGTTACATGCGACATGCTAGCATAACGTGGGTACGATGTGGAATAACCTCATAATCAATTCTCTTGGTAAAACTTATTATTCAGATCAACTTGGAGGTACTGAGTTAAAACAGCTAGATTACGGTAATAAATGTGGCTTCCTTCGCCCTTTACTTATTGTGCTAAAAACACATCCTTTAAATTTCTCAACCGCTTCGATTCCCTTATCTCATGAGTTTCGAGGCCCGAAGCATTCCTCGACTTATCTCTTAAAATTTCCTGTTAGAACTGATGATAAGTTCAAGTCATCACTACTTACACATATTCTGTAACTTGAAAATTAATCTCTGAATACCCTTCCTGTAATTCATCTGACAAGGACTTCACAACATCCTTCTTCTCTAAATTCAGCCTTGAATTGTCTGTTAACTCATTATTGGATTACTTCTCCGCTGCGCAACTCTGATTTAAACAATTTACCTTGGGATAGAAATAATACACCACTATTACCATATAAAATCTCCTTGGCCAATCCTTTGACTTTATAACTTTGTAGTTACCATACACAACCATCTTACATATAATTTCTCTCGTGGTTTAATCCACCTGTTTAACTTACTAATTAATCGACACTTGACTTTATGTTTCCTTTCGGATATAAACCATATTTTTACTTTCAAGAAAATATGCCGAAACCTGTAAACAATCTTTAGCAATAATTACGAGCTCAACAATGCTCCTATCAAAACAACTTATACGCTGGTTCTAGCTTTACTCTTCATATTATGAATCGAGTTCCGTCCTATAATTATCCGCAAGGATTTCACATTCATGGCCCTTTTTCAATATAACTTAGATCCACATAACTCTATCATATCTCTTGGTTACTCCTCGGATTGCTCCGGGAATAATCCGTCTGGATAAAACTCAACTTTTACCGGCTCTCCTGTAAATTCTAACACGTGATACACCTCTTCGAGTACCCTATTAATAAATCTGTAAGCTTCAATACTTAATATTTTCCATTGGATCCTTCCTATAACTTATTACTGTATTCACAATTCCATTCTAATCTCGTTATCTGAATAATAGTCCATATGTCTTCTTGACCGTTGCCCTCTTCATGGTTTCGAACAACCCAAGGTATATATTTTCTACCATCTTTAACACATACCAACAAAAAGGTGATCTTTGTCGGCTTACCCGAATACTTGTGTAAGGAACCCATCGAAAGAAAACATAGGACTCCTTAACTCCTTAACTTCACCCATAACTTTAACTATAACTTGTACGTTAGTGACGATCTTCCTGCTTAATCCTCGTAGCCAGTCTGCTATAATCCGTCAACATAAGATTCAATCTTTACTTCATACCCTTACAGGGGGTTTCCTTCACTTACCGTTAAGCTCGCGTTCCTCATACCAAGTATCTTGATGACCCACAATAAAGGAAGGTAATCTGTTTCATCTGTCCAATATTTCGCTTAATCCATAAATAAATCTCTTACCTGCCGGATATTAAAATCTCATCCTGTCCAGGTGCGTAAGTCCTTCCATCCTTACACACTATATCCTTACTGGAAGTCCATAGCTTCCCATAATTAACTGATCATTCCTTATGCCAAGTCGCTGGGTTTGGTACCATAATTCTTTACCTCAGTTTCCGGAATTAAAATTCTAATCAACCCTTCACTTTAACTTTCCAAATTACGGTTCCCGTTAGGATTCCAAATCATTCTTCAGAGTATTCTATAATTCTTTACTCTACACATCTCCTCGGAGAAGGCATCGTTCAATGATGCGTCCAACTAGTTAAGGTACCTGACCTTACTCTTTAATACCTCTTATATTCCTGAAACTTTGCCGTTAACTGGCTCAGTTACTTCACTGTTAGAGAACTATCCTTTGACATTAAACACTTTGCCAAATTCGTCTTAGAATCTGACGCCTTAACCTTCACCCTCCGTACACTTCTTTCCTCCTTGGTCACATTCAGCTCTCGGATATTTGTCCTAACTGTCATATACTAGACTGAGTTGATCAGGCTCAACTAGATGTGACATTTAGAACAACATCCGGAACCCAATGATTCCACTACTTTTATTGAATCTTAAATGACCCATGGCACGGTCTGAATCGACCTGCTCTGATACCAATTGTAACACCCATACTAACTTTAACTAGTATATTAGCATGTGCGTTAAACTGATACTGGATACATTTAAAATTTTCAATAATAATATCACATCACAATTGAATGAATACAAGTTTACTCGTTTGTACAAATAAACCAATACTATTACAAAACTTATACAAATATCCATTAAGCTCCTGCGCTGGTACACAACGAGCAACTGTACTCCATCCAGTATCTCTGTGAAGAATCCCATCACGAACCTCTGACTTACCTGTATACCTGCACCAGAAGGAATGGGATGAGACATAATGTCTCAGTGAGCTCCAGCCCAACCAACCGTTGGCAACCACAGGGAACCTAGGGTCGCCATGCCTACCTTGGCAATCTTGGGGATTTCCTATGATCGCCAAGTCTTTACTTTATCCTCAAAGGGTATTCATCTGCCTATGACTATGAATCTGTCTGTAATTATATCTCTAACTATGACTATAACTGTAAACCGCCTATAACTGTAACTGTAACCTATCTGTAACTATAACTCAGTGATCAAGGGGAAACCTAGGACCACTTTCTGTTAACTGTCTATAACTATAACTATAACTGTGACTGTAACCGTAACTTTGACTATAACTGTGAAGCATAAAACATATAAACAGTTCTATAGCAGTTTTATGTTAGCTGTTAGCGTTGAACAAACATTTAATCTGAGTTCATTTTACGGAGTGTGGCCCGGGTGGAGTAACCCCGAGGACAGCTCCCTATAAACCGGTGAAATTCCTATCATATCAGGCTAACACCGGACTCCCTATGAAATTGCATGTGGATAACCCTCTCGGAGAAATCCCATCCGGCGAATCCCGGAGTCTGCTGAACATGCCTTTGACTTTGAAATTTTATTCTTTAACTTTGATCATATGAATATACATAACTGTTACTTTAAACATATAACAATCCTGTAACACGTAACCTATAACACGAGGTTCTTGGATTATCGTTCTCATAAGCCACCTATAATTGTTGGAGAACCAACACTATAAACTTAACTATAACTTCAAATGCCGAAGCATTCCTATTACTCTTGTATTCTAAACTGAATACATCTATAATCATGTTTACCTAAAATAGGTTCTTGACTTATCAAAGTCGTATGCTTTTCCTAAGAGTTATCAACTCACAAGTAATGGAATCAATCCATTAAATTCCTATTCTCATACTATAATCCATGCTTTCCTATCAAAGGATTCGACATATCGTTATCATATGCCGTTCTTAGGACTTTCCTATTCATATAACCATTGTTCTTGCATTTTCTATGCCTTGCGTATTCCTTGCTCCTATAATCTTTCAACCATTGGAAGCCTTTTTGGATGGGTTAAAATGGTGGATAATGTTTCTAAAATGTTTCTGGAGAAAACGGGAGTGAAAAACCATGCCCACGCGCACCAGAATGCCCAAAACAGCAAAGCTGTCAAGTGCTGTCCTGATGCTGTCGCTATAGCCACGGCCTGTCGCTACAGCGACTGTAG
Organism: Medicago ruthenica; assembly: GCA_018208015.1. NCBI lineage: Eukaryota > Viridiplantae > Streptophyta > Magnoliopsida > Fabales > Fabaceae > Medicago > Medicago ruthenica. The sequence goes on from CM031372.1 coordinate 49,720,849, forward strand.
GTAAAAGTCTGAAAAAGCACTGCTCGCTTGTAGCGACGGCTGGTCGCTTGAAGCGACCGTAGGCAGAAATCCAAGCTGTTTGGTCGCTGTAGCGACGGCTGGTCGCTGTAGCGACCATGACAGGTCAAAACTTGTTAAAAATCATGTTTTTCCACCATTTTTGCTCAATCCAAGTTACCCAAACATCCCAAACATGTCAAGAATGATTTTCTATTATAAATTGATAGTTTAAAACGTATATGAGCAAGGAATTAGCAAGTAAAAGGAATTAGGGTAAAAACACTATAAAACTTGACATAAGAAGAATTTCACTATAATTCTCTCAAAGGGAGTTCTAAAAACCCCTAAGGAGCTCACCTCAAACTGATTTGGTGCTGGTTATGCTCAAGCTTCAAGACCCTAGCTCATTTCTTGCTCTTCTCTTGCTTTTCCTTAACTTTTCTCTTGTTCCAACTTTCCCCAAACTATTCTTGCTTGAAATACACATGATCTAGGGAGAGATTTGATGGATTATGGGAAGATGATGATGAGGGACGATTTTCTAGAGAGAGGGAGGAGAAAATCAGCTCCTAGAGAGAGAAGGGAAATGATAAATATGAAAATTTCATGTTTATCCCCTTTTTAAATAATCCTTCTTCCAAAATTACAACATTGCCATTGCGTTCGTTTAATTCCTGTAACACTGTTAAAGTCACGTTTAAGCGGGATATTACATGTGCCTCACTGAGGATCCGCAGCAGTGCTTCTCGGTGTGCTTCCGAGCTTAGTAGTAAGGATAACATGGAGATCTTGGAGGGAGTTTGACCTAGCTGGTCAATGATTTTATACTCGCTCTTTTGAATTATCCTTAGGAACTCTTCGGCCTCTTTTTGCGGGATTGTCTTTTGAGAAGGCCCCGCTTGGTTCTCTTCTTCCTCCACGCTCTTTTCTTTGAGCGGTTCTCTTGGTAGTACGGCTGGCGTCTTCCCGAGTTCTTTCGGAGCGAAGACTCTACCACTTCTGGTTATTCCTGCAACACCGGTAATGTTAGTGATGCTGGGCTCAATCTTGGCTAGTGGTTTTCCTTCCACATAGGCCACAGGTTGGTAATTCCATGGTACCCTCTTCGTGCTTTCAAAAGAGAAGGGTGCAGGTACGTGGAATGTTATGGGCTGTATAGGCATTGGTACCTCTCTCCTTTGGTATGGGATTTTGAGAGGTTTTGGGTCGTTAGACTCTAAGGTAGCAACGTCCGTGCCATCCTTTATATAACCAATTTGGATCCAACCTTGGTCCATTAGCTCTTGAAGACAGCTCTTCAACTTTTCGCACTCGTTCGGGTTGACTTTGCAGGCTTCACAGTTGGCGTGCATTTCCTCGAACAAACCAAAGCCAGTTAAACGCTCCCTTATGGTTGACAGGGGGGTCTTAACATTGGCTACCCTCTTGATTGGACCAAAGTCCTCTTGTTCCTCCACCGCATTTACAGAGGGACCCGCATGCCCCGACAATGGGTTATTCTTTACATTGGGGTTTTCCTCTTTGAAGGACAACAGCTTCTTGTCAATAAGATCCTGCACCTTGTGTTTGAAAACCCTACAGTTCTCGACATTGTGTCCCACGGTTCCTGCGTGGTAGTCACATTTGGCATTCGCGTCGTACCAATGTGGATATGGTGGCGACATTGGTGGTAGTAGTCTTGTCTCGACCATACCCTTTTGGATTAGGTATGGCAAGATTTGACCATAAGGCATAGGTACAGGATCAAACTGCCTATTATAATAACTGTTCCTCGAGCCCGCTTGATTCCTTGCTGGGTATCCGCCTTGTTGTTGTTGCTGTTGATTTTGAGGCAATACTACCGGTTGTCGAGGTGGAGTTGCGGGAATCACTTGAGGTGAGTAACGCCCTTGAGCCGTTGCTGCTGCCACATAAGGATAGTGGTAGTGAGGCATTTGATTTGGTGGTGGGCAAGATGGTTCCACTAGAACGGCATTTGTCTCCCCCTCCTTCTTTTTGTGGAAGTTGCTGGGGGGTTTTCTAGCTCCACTTTGAGCTTCTAGAGAGCCTTGGATTTTTCCTCTCTTTACTCCGTCCTCTATTCTTTCACCAACCATGACTAGATCGGAGAAACCAGCAGACGTGCTTCCAATCATCTTGTCGTAATATGGGCCTTGAAGTGTGCCCATAAAGGTGTCGACAAGCTCTCTTTCCAAGAGTGGTGGTTGTACACGAGAAGCTAGTTCTCTCCACCGCTGTGCGTACTCCTTGAAGGACTCGTTGCTTCTTTGTAGGAGGTTTTGTAGTTGCATCCTATTTGGAGCCATGTCCAAATTATATTTGTATTGCTTTAGGAAGGCATCGGCTAGATCCTTCCAAGTTTGGACATGGGTACGCTCGAGCTGCATGTACCAATCCAAGGACGCTCCGCTTAAACTATCTTGAAACACATGCACCATGAGTTTCTCGTTCATTGCGTAAGCTGCCATCTTCCTACAGAACATCCTTAGATGGTTCCGAGGGCATTGAATTCCTTTGTACTTCTCGAAGTCCGGTGCTTTGAACTTCGGAGGGATTACCACGTCGGGCACTAGGCACATGTCCAAAGCATTGTGGGCGCCATATGAACTGAATCCTTCGACAGCTTTCAACCTTTCTTCCAAAACTCGATACATTTGGGTGGTATCATTGTCTTGGTGGGTGGTGTCGGGAGCAGACTGCCTTAGCTGACTATTTTCCACATCATGGGGAATCACCTCATGTTGAGTAGTGGAAGTTCCTTGAGGACGACGCTCTTCATTCCTTACAGGGATTGTGAGCGGTGGTGGAGGTGGTCCATGGCCCTCATTTTCGAATGGTGGGGTATAATTCAGAGGTAAACCATAAGGAGGCCATTGCACATTGGCCGCATCTGTTGTTGGGCGAGGGTTACTCTCTCGTGCCGATAGAGCTTGCATTAACTCTAGCATCTGATCCATCTTCCCCTTCATTCCATCAACCTCTTCTCTCAAAGCCGCTTGGGTTTGTTCCAAATTGTCCATGATCCTTTGTTTGTTAGCTCGTGTTCCGTACGAGTGTTGGAGATCTGATTCTTGGACCGAGGGCGTTCGGGGTTTTCGGGCTATGATTGCTTTGAACTGTTTTTAGGGAAATGAATGAGTTTTTTTTTTTTTTTTTTTTGAAAAAAAATGCATGAAGATGCATGTGGATGTATGTATGAGTATGCAAAATATGCGTTTTTTTTTTATTTTGCTTTATGGAGGAGTTTAAAGGTGCACAATTAATATTAGCAATTCGAAATATTAAAGACCGGGAAATTGATAATGCTTCAAAATATATTTGATTAGATAACATTTGTTTACAAAGTGTAACTAATGCTATTACAAATCAAATAGCCGCTCGCTTCTCGGCTTTGCTCATCTCCTCCCTATAGAAATCTTTGGTGTCCTTGCAGAACTTCATAAACTTCTGGATCTCCATAGGGATGACAAAGTAGGGCATGACCATCTCGGCCTCCGCTAGCCTCTTTGGAAGTTGGGTGATTACCAAGTTCGAGAATGCAACCAATTTAGTGAAATCCTCACTTAATCGGGTGGCGTCTTGCCATACATACTCAATCACTTCCTTGCGCTGGTCTAGCTTGATTCTTGCACTTCTAATTTCATCATGTAGTTGTGCAATGTGGTCCCCGTGAGCTCTTGCAATCTTGTCGAAGTACTCTTCGAATTTCTTGATGTCTTCTTCGAGACGATTGCACTTTAGCCTCCCTTGATGAGAAAGGCTCTCATGTCTTTGCCGTTGGACGCGTTCGGCTTGAAGCTGCTCTTTGTAGTCTTTAACTACTTCTTGGAGCTGTTGATTTTTCTCTTGAAATTTCAACCTCCATTTTCGTTGAGCTTCGATGGTTAGTTCGCCAAACTTCTTGAGCTCTTGGTTGGAATGTAAGATTCTTTCCAACTCTTCGTCCTTGGCCACAAGGTTGGCATCCGCACTCACCAAGCCGCCTCCTATCCAATCTCTCTTCCCTTCGGAGATTCTTAGCCGTTTTTGGCACACTAGGAGAGAGTTTGTTACTTCATCACGATCTCTCTTCGTCCTAGTAATTTCTCCTAAAGCTTGGAGGTGCTTCAATTCTAAGTCTCCGTTTTTGTTTTGGAGTTCTCGAATTTTAGCTTTGAGTTCCTCCACTTCTTTGTTGGGAATGGTTGCAATAGGTTTAGGTGTAGGAGATTTTGGAGTGTTTGTGACCACGAAGGGTAGCTTGATTGCTTTGACCCTCTCCTTCACCCATTGAGTATAAAGGGGTTTGGCGACACAGTTTCTCTTGCCGACCCTTCCTTTGCGCACTTGGCTCCATGCTCCCCGGATTCTTTCTAGCAATGCCGGGTCTTGATCGCCTTCCCTTAAGTAGAAAGCTTCCAACAAAAGGTCATTAGGTTTATCCTCCATTGAAAAACTTAGTTGTCAGAGAGAGAGAACCGGATTGTAATTAATACATCCCTTAGTACCAATGAGGGGTACGTTGGGGAAGTCCCCGCAACTGAGGATAATTTCCGGGTCCTCTAAGTTTGGTGAAAACCAATGGATGTCCTTCTCGGCGAGGGTTGTCATCCGTTGCGACCATTTGAGCTTGGCCTGGTTTTCCACAAAGTCTCGGTTTCTTGGCATGTGGGACATCATCCAAATTTGCACCACGGGAGTGCAACAAGTAATTTTGCGTCCCCTTGCTTGCTCATGCCTAGAGTAGAGGGTATGATAAAAATCCGCCAAGATTGTGGGAACCGGATTTTTAGTCATAAATACCTCTAGAGCCAGAAAGTCTACGAAATCATCCATGTTGGGGAATAAAACAATTCCGTAGACTAAAAGGGCTAAGATGGCGTTGAATGCCCTTCCCTCTTTGTTGGCTAACATTTCCCGAGCTTTGGCTTCCAAAAACTTTCTTGAAAATCCCTTAAGGTTCCCTCTAACTTCCAAGTTAGATGCCACTTCTTGGGTGTCGAGGTATAAGGATTCGGCGATGGCTTCAAATGTGGGATCCTTTCCCGGACCGAGATAGAGTTCATGACCCTTCATGCTACAACCCAAAATCTTCTCAAACTCTTCCAAAGTTGGCGCTAGTTGGAAGTCTTGAAATGTGAAGCACCGTAGAGGTGGGTCGAAGAATTGCGCCAAAGTGGTTAAGGCCGTTGAATCTATTCTCACGGGTAGGAGATCAAGGATTAGCCCATAGCTTGCCTCGAAAATGTTCTTGTTGACCGAAGAGAGCCTCTTGCTTAGAGCTAATAAGCTTTCCACCCTAGGAGCTTTAATTTTGAAGGCGAGCGTATTTTTGTTCCCGGAATCCATATTTCTTTTTGCTAATATTTGTTTGTTCTTTTTAAACTCCTATAAAGCAAAATGATGCGAAAATTACTTTCATGAATGCAAATGATATGCAAGGGTATGGTTTATGAAGGTTCGGAACTTCCCCCCATCCTCACATGTAGGCTCTAAATGGTGAAATCTCCTAAGAAGAGGTCCTTAGAGTCATAGACCTCACATGGAATTAGGGTTGTCTATGGACATACGTCGACATGACTTCAATTAATTCCACGTGAAAATCTCATCTAAGCGGGGTTGGGCATCCTACCTCACGGACATACGTCAACGCGGGCTTCCGCACACAACCTCCTTCTAACTTAGTTTTTTTCTCAAGCTCGGGTAGAGAGCCTCACACGTCCGGCATTAACCCGAACAATGTGGAGTAACATCACTCAAGTAACCCCCGCATTTGATATATATATGATATGAATATAAAGCAAAATAAAGCAAATATAAACATAAAGCATAAATATGACATGTATGAATAAAATAATAAGCATGGCGCGCGAAGAAAATAAAAACAATTGGCTTAAAAACCAAATAGGTTAGGCTTGACTTGCTAGTGGGAAAAGGGTCCCCAGTGAAGTCGCCAGCTGTGCGCACCTCGTTTTTTTCCTGAGAAAAAGACGCGCAAATCCTCCGAGGTCGTTCGTAAACGCTCGGAGGGCCTTTGTGAAGCCGCCACCAAAGTTTTTGTGTAAAGGGAAGGTTGATAAACCCTTAAGTTTTTTTTTGTTTAAAGGGAAACGATAATAAAACCCTTTGACGATGAGGAAAGGATGGTCATCGCAACCATTGTCGGGTTCGGGAGTCGATTACGCAAGGGGAAGGTATTAGCACCCCTCACGTCCGTTGTACTCAACGGGAACCTTCTATTTGGCTAAAGCTTGAATTGTTTTTAAATGTTTTGCGCGCATGCTTATCCATGTCAAAGAGAAAATATACTAAAAGGGGGAAAAAGAGATAAAAACAAACGAAAGAAAAGAAAAAAAGTTTTTTTTATTATTATTGCGCTTGACAAGATGTCGATCTTGCTCCTACGTATCTCCCGGTAGTCGGAGAATTCAAAGCGTACGTAGTTCTTTGGTAGAAAAACGTACATGTGTTGGTTAATTTTAAATGGACGATGTTTTAACCGAATTCTTGCGATTAAAACGTAGCTTGTATGCTCGCGCTTGGGAGACTTATTAAGCGTTTGTTCACGAATCGCATTAGAATTGTTAAAAGGTACGTCCGTTAGGGTAAAAGGGTTTGAATTGGTCGCTATGGGACCAAGAGAGGTGCAATGGACTCAAACGAGTCAATCATTGACCGAGTGGACTCCAACGAGTCGGGCGATTGTTCGATTGATCCACTAAGATCAAGAACAGGTACAATGGACTCGGACGAGTCGAACATTGACCGAGTGACTTAAACAAGTCGAGGGATCGAATCTAATGGCCACGGGGGACCAAAAGGTTTGGATTGACCACAAGGGGCCAAGATTTGGTTTGGTTAGGGTTGTATATATTGAAAATGGAATGACGATTGCCCGAACGACGAGACATACGTCACGCATTCGTACAATCGGGGCAATGGAGAGACATACGTCACACCATCCCTTTTTCATTCAAGTTTTTGGGTAGAATTCTTTTAGAAATCCCAAGGTATATCAAAACATTTGGTTTGAAAACCCAAAATGAAGGGATTTTAGCAAATTGTTAGAAAAACGCACAAGTTCGGCTCGTTTTGCGAACAATTTTGAAAAGCGAACAAATTTGGCGTATGTTCATGCTTGAGTTTTGAAAATCATGAACAATATTTATTGTTCAAGTTTAGATTGAAATGATGAACATAGCTTGTTTGTTCATGCTGTTTTGAAAGTTTGGGAACATAACTTGTTTTGCAAGTTATCCACAAAATGTCATACGAACTTGTGATTTTGTCAAGATTGTGCAAAATCCTTGTTATGGTTTGAAAAACATGGGTTTAAAAACTCTTAGGTTCTGAGCTCTGGGGCTAGAACCTCAAAAATTGCCCATTTGGGCACCTAAACTCAGATTCTGAGTTCTGTCATGGTCGCACTGCGACCATGACTTCGCACTGCGAAGCATGCGAATTTTTGAGTTCAGAAGCTGTTTCTGAACTTTTGTTCAGAAAAAACTTCTGAACACACTCAGGACCTTTTAGGTGAGTGAAAAGCTTTGAGTTTTTGGGATGAAAAAGGCTGGACAAACCAGTTTTGGTGTTTTGAAAACCTTGGGATTTCTTTGAAATTCAAAAGGGGTTTTTAGAAACAAGAGGTTTTGAACCAAAATTGCTATGCAAACACAATTGAAAATGCAAAACAAAAGCTTGGAAACTTACAGAACTCCTTAGCAAAGCTCCAGCTGCAATGGACTTGAATTGATTGAAGGTTCTTGCAAGGTTTTTGAATGTTGGTGATGATTTTGGAACTTTGTAATGCTTTGTGTTTGATTGGTTTTTTTCTGGTTGTTTGTGAGTATTTGTAAGCTGGAATGAGTAGTGTTTTATGCTCTTGAATGCTGTTATCAGAAGTGTTTTTTGAAGTCCTTGAAATCTTGGGCATTGCCTTCTATTTATAGGCCAAAACCAAATCTATTTCATCATTAGAAAATCCCAAAATCCAGCTGATTGTGGGCTAGGATCAGGCTGAATCCCTTTGCATTAAATGCTAATGGATAGAGGCAACCTTGCCTTGTGCCAAGGGGCAAGTCTTTGACTGATTTCAGCCACAAAATCAACTAATTCTAGAAGGTAATGATGAGAAACATGGCTGAATTGCAAATGGCTAAGCTTGGGGATCAATCCTTGCAATCTCAAGGGTTGATCAATAAAAACGTGCACTGTAATGTGCAGAGATTGAGGGATGAAAAAGGCTATCTATGGCTGGTGTGAGGGGTGAAAAGCTGCTGCAAAAACAGGGTAGGCACTCATGGCTTTTCAAGTGAGAAAATCCAGCTAGTTTGACTGGTTTTGGGGAAGCAAGCAGGAGGAAAGTCATCAAGCAGGTGGCTGGCAACCTTGGGGTGGTTAACAGGTCACTTGGGAGGGACAAAAGCTGCCCAAGGGCAAGCCCACTTGCTTGTCACATGCTAGGTTGGAAGAAAAAGCTTCCAACCTTGGCATTAATGGCAAGTCTTTCAATTCTGGTTTTGCTTGGCCCAAATAGCCATGAATGCTGACTAAAATAAATATAGAAATGCTATGCAACAAAATCTGGAATTAAATCTAAGAAACCAAAAATCTGCAGAAAAATCGCAGACTTCGTAGTGCGAAGTGAGCTTCGCAGTGCGAAGTCATCATTTTTGAAATGTTGACTTTTCTGTTGACTTTTGTTGACTTTGACTTTTTTCTCCCTCTTTGATTTTTTTGGTTTTTTGTTTTAAAAGGCTTAGGACAAAATTGGGGTACTACAACCAGTACTGTGCGCATTTAATGCCTGGATGTGTCAGAACAACTCAATGGAACAGTTGTCTCCCTGACCCAAACATTCTCCAGCTTTTAAGGTAGGCCATTTCAAAAATGGCAACTGCTCTGTTCTGTTTGATAAAGTGCAGCACACTTTTGCAGAAAGTCTAGCCTAGCTTGCAACGGCTCTTTCCTCAAATTCAAGCAAATCTTCAACAGCTCTTTTCTCTCTATAAAAGGAAGAAGATTTGAAGAAGAAATTGTCTAAGACTCTTGAAAACAAAGAACTGAACTCTTGCTCTGTTTTGCTGTCAAAAATACGCAAGTTACCCAACCTCTTAGAAATTCTTTTATCTTTGTAACTTAGAATTTCTTAAGGTTAAGAGTCTTAACCTGTGTTGTATTTAGAGAACACCTCTGATATTTGATCAAGTGTTCATCCCAAACTATTTCATTTGTAAACCAGTTTGGTCCTCAAAGTCTCAGTCTGTATACTGAGCATTTGTAACCTCATTCCTTTGTGGTCTGAGTCAGAAGCCTCTTGACTTAGTGTCTTGAGCATTGAGAAGTCTCTTGACTAAGTGTCTTGAGCATTGGAAGCCTCTTTCTTAGTGATTGAGCAGTGGAAGCCTCTTCCTTTGTGGTTGAGCACTAGAAGCCTCTTCCTTGGTGGTTGAGCAACTGGAAGTCTCTTTCTTAAGTGATTGAGCAAGTGTAATCTTCAGATTATAGTGAAACTCTCTTGTTGGAAAACAAGGGGACTGGACTACTTCTCACATTGAGAAGGAACCAGTATAATTTCTGTGTGTCTCTCTTCCCTTACCTCTTTAACTTGTTTAATCCGCTGCATTTAATTCTGATAACAGTTCAGAACCTGCTTCTGAACTAGTGTTAAGATTCTGAAAAGAATAGAACAAGTTTTTGAGTCACACAATTCAACCCCCCTTCTTGTGTGTGTATGTTTTTCTCACCTTCACAATGAAATCACCATACCACCACACCAGACTGACTTATGAATGCATGGACCCACAAAGAGACTCGACAATGCTCACCAAACATACTCATCATTTGTTATACGATTCACTTCGTCATATAACGTATCATCACCAAATCATCACCTAACACATTATCAAATCACTAAGGCCACACATCAAGTCAAGTATTCAAACATCATCACTTAATCCATAACATGTATCATCATCATTTACTCAAACATCGTCACTTAATACATAACATGTATCATCATCATTAGCATCATCAATAGCATCATCAATAACATCATTCATCTTCATTCTCATCAACCCTAACTCATTACTTGTTTACTAAGTCAATGGTTTCATCATAACTTAATTTCAAGACAATTCACAAGTTCAATTGTAATCAATTAACCTCTAAGTCTCCTTATACTTACATCCAAGTTAATCAATCATAAACATCTTTATTACACTTTTTCTAATCAAGTTTATGAAGGTGAGAAAAACACAAGAGGGAGGGGGGGGGGGGGTGAATTGTGTTGGCTTTTTCTTTCTCAAAAACTAAGAGTTAGTTCAGCTTCTGATGGTGATCAGAGTCTGAAACTAAATTCAGAGTTCAGATGCAGTGGATTGAAGGTAAATGAGAGAGAGAGAGAGAAAGAGAGAGAGAAAGACACAAGAAATTATCCTGGTTCCTTCCACAACCCGGAAGTAGTCCAATCCCCTTGTCACTTACAAGATATTTTTCACTATAATCAACACGATTACAAATTGCTCAAGCACACATGCAAGAGACTTCCAAATGCTCAAACACACAATAAGAGACTTCTAATTGCTCAAGCACACAAGCAAGAGACTTCCGATTGCTCAAGCACAAGAGCAAGACACTTTTAAACAAACAGAGTTACAAAGAAATATGTTTGAATTGAACACTTAATATACTATCAGTGGTGTTCACAAAATACAACACAGTTTTCAGACTCTAGACTTAAGAAATTCTAAGATAAGAAAGTTTGTAAGAATTTCTAAGTAATTGATGTGTAGAGAATTTGGCAGAGTATTAGCACTTTTCAGAGTCTTGTAATTTCTTATATTTCTTCAAGTCTCCAGTCCTTTATATAGAGGAGTAGAGAGACATTGAGAAGGTGTCAGATCATTAATAGAGTCATTGTATTTGAAGCTTGATCCAACGTTGATTTGTTCCTTGATTTGGATTGCGTACCATGAAGAATACCGTTTGAATCCTTTCCTTAAAATTGATTGGATGTTTTGTCCAAGGAGACAAAGTTGCAGAGAACGTTTCTGATTCTGAGAAGTTGCAGAGGTCGTGGTTGTACTATGTCCTTGATGACAGTGACACCATTTGACTTCTAATGCTTCAGAGTCTGAGTCTTCAGCTTCTGATCCTAAGCTTCTGATCCTTCAAACTTCAGCTTCTGATCCATTAGCTTCTGATCCTTCAGACTTTAGAGTCTGAGTCTTCAGCTTCTAATCCTCAGCTTCTCAAGACTTCAACTTCAGACTTGCAACACAAGCTTCCAATAAAATATTTCCTTGCTCTTAAACTTGCACCTTGAGAACCAAAACTTGATTTATACTTGAAAAATTTTTAGTCTATGGTCGTGCACACTTGAAATAAGTATTAGCATATCCAATTTTCTTTTTAATACCTTGTTATCATCAAAACTCAAAAGAGGCATTGTTTACACATTTTGTTCCAACAATCTTCCCTTTTTTGATGATGACAAACACAAGTATTAATAGAAAATTGTTTTTAATTTAATTAACAAGTTGACTATAGGGTCTGAGGTTTGTAAGCTCCCCCTGAGTTCTATCCAGGTTAATTAAACTCAGTTTTTAATCAATAAAGAGTAACACTCAGAATTATCTCATAGTTAGAGGTTCAGAGGCTAAGAGATGAGAGGCTCTTCTAAATCCATCTTCAAAGCTTCAAGATCTAGAGGCTTCTGAACATCCTTGCCTAGGAATGAGTTCTGGAGTCCATACTTCAGAATCTCAGGAACTTCAGAGTCCATCTCTACTTCTAATGAAGAGGCATCTATAAGCATTTTAGAGGGGTTTCTTCTTAAATCCACTGTTTCCATGCTCCTGACAACTTCTGATGAAGAGGCATCTATAAGCAGTCTAGAGTCTGACACTACACCATTTATTGCCTCTGGCAACACTTTTTTAGGCAACATGTAAAAATTGTTGCCTAAAAGTTGCTAACGCAACGATTTATGGCTGTTGCCATAAATATTTTGGCAACCCCTGATAATTGTTCCCTAAAACACTTGTGGGGACGTTTTCGGAGCGTTACTCTATTATTTTTTTGGCAACAACTATCAACTGTCCCCTTAGATGCTTTTGGGGACGTTTTTAATGTGTCACTATACCATTTCTTTGGCAATATTTGATAATCGTCCCCTTAAATACTTTAGAGGACAAGTTTAAATTGTTGCATTATTTCTAACAAAGGCTACATTTCTTCAATGTTGCATAAAAAGTTCAGCTCACACAACAATATAACATTAATACCACCAACAATATAACATTAATATAAGAATTTTTTTTAAGGATATAATTAAAATTATAAAAAATTCATCCCAAAATCTCAATCCCTCTCATATATAATATTGATAATATTGTTCCTATTGTATTGGGATATTTCCTATTTTAATGGGATCTAATTTTTTTAATTAAAATTTAAAATAATATTATTTAAGGATAAAATAGTAAATAAAATAGTTTAAAATGAAGGGTAAAATAGGTAATGAAAAAGTCAGCCCAAACTCATGTATTTTAAGTCTATTTTTTTATATATAGTATAGATAAAAATAAAATAACGATCATTTTTTTATTGATAATATTTATAGTGACATATATTTGATCTAGTTTTTTACATTTTTTTTATGGATAAAGAAAAAAAACTGGACATACACCCATATTGTGTTTCTTACACGATATATTTTGTGTGATAACAAAAATAATATTGTGTTTTTACATTTTTTTATATTTGAATTCACTCTCATCCATTATCTTTTTTAAATGATAAGGAAAAAATCGTACATATACAATTTGTTATATTTTGTTTTAATATTTGAATTTACTTTTATCTATTTGTTATATGTGTTATTTGTATTGAAAGTGAATGGTAATTTTGGAAGGAGAAAAAACCTGCCCAAAAGAGCCGAAATAGGTCATTTTCTTTATATATAGTATAGATAATATAGATATGGTATATGTATTATTGTTCCTATTGTAGTGTTATTTTAATGAGATTTCATATTTTAAATAAAAATTTAAAATATTGATTAGAATTATTTTGATTAAAATATAGGTATAGATAATAGATATTTTTCACTTTTATATTGTAACAAGCTATACATATATATATATATATATATATATATATATATATATATATATATATATTTTCCAATGATACCAACAATATAATAAATATAATATAAATTCTTATATGTTTATTCCTTCAAACAAAAAATTCTTATATTTTTGAATGATATTAACAAAATAACATTATTATAGTCAAATTTGTTTAAGGGTATAACTGAAAGAAAAAAAAAGTCAGCCAAAAATAAATTATTTTCTTTATATATAATATATATATATATATATATATATATATATATATATATATAATATTGTTCCTATTATAGTGGGATATTGCTATTTTAGTGGGATTAAATTTTTTAAATAAAATTCAAAATAATATTATTTTTCAAGAATCCCAATAATATAGGATTTTTAAAACAAATTTTTTAAGAGTATAAATAGAATAAGGAAGAATGCAGCCCAAAACAATCATGTATTCTCTTTATTAGGGGTTTTTTAAGGTGTTTTTATTATTATTATTATTATTATTATTATTATTATTATTATTATTATTATTATTATTATTATTATTATTATTATTATTATTAGACTTAGTGATTGGAAAACTCATTGTCATTTTATCCCTTTTCTCTCTGTATACGTGTTTCTCCGTTTTTTCCTTCAACAAACGTAACCACCACCATCCCCCAACTTTCCGGTGTCAATCTGGCCGGCTTGTTCAGTAATCGGAAGAAATAACATCATTTTCTTTATCCTTTCGACGAGAGCTTTTCATAAATCCAATTAATATTGTGAATGAAGCAACTTTTCCGCGACCATTTTCTTCCTTTTCCGCGGTAATGGCTTTTCCGGCCACCATACCTTTATGTTTTCTTTTTCTTTTATGTTTCATTCATCTTTTTAACTATTGCCTTCATTTTTATGGCAGCATAAAAAGTTTATGCAAAATCCCTGTGTTAAGGTTCCTGAGGCCGCCATTAACTTCATTTTTCCAAGGTAAGTGTTCTCTTTTCATAACTTTTTTAATTTAAGCTTTCAAAACTTAAAATATCAAATTTTTTAAAACCCTAATATTCGTTTCCCTCAAATACGAATTTGGCACATGTTTGGGTAAAATTTTGGTTACTAGGATTTTGATTTGATTCTTGTTCTTACTTTATTAAGCTCTAATTTTTCTTCTTCTTCTTTTAATTCTAAAATTTCATTTTTACAAGGCATTTCTTTAGACTAAATTATTTCTATTTTGTGTTTAAGTTCTTGATCTTAGGTACTTTGGAATTGTTGATGGTTGAGAAAAAGTTTGAGAGTATTAACAAAGTTATTAGAGGTTTTAGTTGATATCGAGTTATTTGACAACTTGTAAATTTTCTTGTAGTAAATACTGGTGGCTACTCCATGGTTTGAAGTTGTAAAAGATACTAGTGTTGATGAGTTTGACTGTAATATCCCGCTTAAATGTAACAGTTATAAGTGTTAGAAACTTCATGTGCAAGCAATGGCAAGGTTGTAATTAGATGGAGTGGCAAAGTTGTAAATTGGGGAATAATGACTAATGGATAAATATGAAAATTTGGCAAGTTTTCTACTCATTTTCTCTCACTCAAAAATCTGAAATTTTGCTCTCTCCTTCTCTCATTTTCGCCCCTCTCCTACCACTATCCATAATCCATCTTCCTTCCCTAAATCTTGTGATTCAAGTCTTCACTAGGCTCTTGTGGAAAGTTCTTACTAGTAAGCTTAGTTTTGGGAAAGTTTGAACTAGAGGAAGTTAAAGGAAGCAAGGGAAAGATCAAGTGACCAAGTGAAGGATAAGCTAGGGTTGAAAACTTAAAGTTAAGCCAGCACCAATCCAATTCTAAGGTGAGCTCCTAGAGGGTTTTAGAACCCACTTTGCTTAAGCTTTGATAGTTATAGTTATATGAGTAAGATTGAGACTTAGAGAACCCTAGTTCTCCTTTTGATGAAATTACATGATCTCATATGTTATAAGCTGATTATATGTCTTAGAAATATGCCTTAAGCTGTATGATGTTTGAGTGTGTTTGATTGTGCCAAGAATGGTGAAAATTATGCTTTGAAATTGCCCTATGCTGTCCAACTGCAGGTAAAATCTTGTCACGATTCTGCAACCGTGTCACGATTTTACAGGCAGAACATAACACGATTTCTGGGCATGAAATCGTGACACGATTCCAAAATCGTGTCACGATTTTGAAGGGGGACAGAACATGTTGTTTTTCAACTTTACTTGCACCATTCCAGCCGTTCAAAACTACTTCAAACTCATTAAGCAACGTGCAATGGCTATGTATCTCTTTTAAATGTTAAAGGACCTATCCCTTAGAGAATGAATAGATCCTTAGGGAAGGCTTATAGCTTGTTAAGTTGAGACCCTATATCAGGTGATTAAAGTTATAGACGTATCCTTTGGAATACAAAAGCAATGAGAATGCTTCGACAATCATAGTTACAAATAGGTTTATAGCGTTGGTTCTCCAACGATCATAGGTGGCTTATGAGAACGATAGGCCAAGAATCATAGGTTATAGGTTATACGTTACAGAAATGTTATACGATTATAGTACAGATTATATGTTCATATGTCAAAGTTAAAGAATTATTCAAAGATAATGGCGTGCTCGCACGTTTCACAGTCATAGGGCGTGTTCATCAGACTCCGGGATTCGCCGGATGGGACTTCTCCGAGAGGGTTGTCCACACGTTTCATAGGGAGTCCGGTGTTAGCCTGATTGATAGGAATTTCACCGGGTCATAGGGAGATGTACTTCGGGGTTACTCCACCCGGATGCACTCCGTAAAATGAACTCAGATTAATTGCTTGTTCAACGCTAACAGCTAACATAAAACACTTTATTGCATTATGTTTTACAGTCATAGTTAAAGTTATAGTCACATGAAGTTTACAGATAATAGGCAGGTTATAGTTAAAGTCATAGGCAGGTTTATAAGACTTGGCGATTCTAGAATTCCCCTAAATTGCCAAGGTAGGCATGGCGACCCTAGGTTCCCTGTGGTTGCCAACAGTAGGTTGGATAGAGCTCACTGAGACATTATGTCTCATCCCATTCCATCTGGTGCAGGTTCTCAGGCAGGATCGCAATCAGCACGCAACAAGGGTAAGGAGAAGGCTACGGACTGATCGTGCTGTTGTTTTATGTTATGGTCGATTGTATTATATGGTTGTACTTATGATGTGTATGTATTCGAGATGTTGTATAAACTTTGGATTGTAATATTACAATGTGATGTAATATTTTGTACGAACTTTTATATTGTAAAGTAATGTATCCAGTATGAAATTTTAATACTCGTATAAGATCCTAGGCAATCTTATTATGGGTGTTACAATTTGGTATCAGAGCAGGTCGATTCAGACCGTGCCTTGGGTCATTAAAATACAATTCAAGTTTGTGGATCTCTTGGATCCGGGACATTATTCTAAATGTTATATCTGGTTGAAACTGATCACTTTGACTTGTGTATGACAGTTATGATAAGATGTCCGGGAGGAGAAGAGGTCCTGGCCGGCTTAGATCGAATCAGGCCAATGCTGAGGAAGCCGGAGGAGACCCTAATATGCAATTTTGGGCTCAAATGATGCAACAGCAGCAGGCGTTGCAGCAACAGTGCCAAGAGCAGCAAGCTCAGGCTGCGTTACAGCATCAGCAAATGATGCTTATGATGCAGCAACAAGCCCAACAACAGGCCCAAACTCAGCATGAATGGATGGAGATGATGCACCACGGACAAGGTGCTCAGCAGCAGACACCACCACCAGTAGTGGCTAATCCGTCCTACCGGGAATTTAACAGAAACCACCCTCCTGAGTTTAATGGGGAAGGTGAACCTCCAGAAGCCAAGAGATGGCTAAAGCAGATTGAGAAAGTGTTCCGGATGGTGGATTGCCCCGAAGAAAGTAAAGTATTGTTGGCTACTAACCAGTTCAGAGGCGCAACAGAAGATTGGTGGGAATCTGCTCAACGCCGAATGATAGCAAATGACACGGAGATTAACTGGGATAACTTCAAGGAAGCGATGATAGAGAAGTATATCCCGATGTCCTATAAAGTAAAGAAAGAACAAGAGTTTCTTGAGTTGAAACAAGGTGGCATGTCAGTCACCGAGTTTACAAAGAAGTTTGAAGAGTTGTCATATTACTCCTCTCACAACGAGTATGCCGGTAATGAGAACTGGAAGATGAATCAGTATAGGCGTGGGTTGAGAGGTGAAATTGATACAGCAGTGAGCCTTCAAAGGAATACCAGCTATGACGAGATGGTTCACGATAGTTTGGTTGCGGAAGCGGGTTTTGCCAAGACCGCTAAAGAGAAAGCTGCAGCATATGAAAAGAGAAAGGGAAAGTTTCAAGATAGGTACCATGAGAATAAGCCTAAGGGCTCTCCTAAGAGGGGTAAGCAGTCGTTTCCACACCAGGCGAGTGCTGCTTGTAAATACTGTGGGAAAATGCATTACGGTGAATGCATGAGGCAAACAGGTGTGTGTTTCGGGTGTAGGCAGCCGGGGCACATTTTAGCAAATTGTCCAGAAAGAAGAGGTAAAAGTGGAGCTGAAGGTACTACAACAAGTAAGGGCAGAGTGTACTCCCTTGATGGTCAGAAGGCTTTGGCAAATGAAGATTTAATTGCCGGTATGTGTTACTTAGGCCAAACTCCAGTTAAAGTGCTTTTTGATTGTGGTGCAACATGTTCCTTTATTTCTTACAAGTGTGTAGAAGCATTTCAGTTGTCTATGTCACCGTTGATACCTCCTATGACGGTATCTACCGCTACTGAGGGCGGAGTTGTAGCTAGTTTTATATGTGAAAATTGCCCGATCACTGTATCTAGTAAGCCATACTACATAGATTTGGTGTGTCTTCCCATGATACAACTTGATGTGATCCTAGGAATGGATTGGTTATCTGCTAATCATGTGTACATTGGATGCGCGGAAAAGTGTTTTTATGCCTACAGATGATACGACCGAAGGTGTGGCTTTATCAGAGTTAATCAACCGCACTCATCAGCTTACTCAGCTTATGTGTGCTCAGGATAGGGGTTTTTATGTGATGGTTACTGTGACTTCAGAATCAGAACTGAGTCCCAGTGACATTCCTGTTGTCAGTGATTATCTAGATGTCTTCCCTTCTGAGATAAGCAATTTACCCCCGGAATGGGAAGTTGAGTTTTCTATTGATCTCATCCCAGGATCAGAGCCAGTATCAGTGGCGCCTTATAGAATGTCACCGTCAGAGTTAAAGGAATTGAAGTCTCAGTTGGAAGACTTAATTCAGAAACATTACATCAGGCCCAGTGTGTCACCTTGGGGTGCGCCAGTGTTGTTGGTTAAGAAGAAGGATGGTAGTATGAGATTGTACATCGACTACCGTCGGCTGAATAAAGTAACAATTAAGAACAAGTATCCATTACCGAGGATTGATGATCTTTTGGATCAACTCAAAGGAGCCGCAGTGTTTTCAAAGATTGATCTCAGATCAGGATACCACCAGATTCGTATCAAATCGTCAGATGTATCCAAGATGGCGTTCAGAACACGTTACGGACATTATGAATTTCTGGTTATGCCGTTTGGAGTGGCTAATGCCCCAGCTGTGTTTATGGACTACATGAATAGAATTTTCCAGCCTTACCTGGATCAATTTGTTGTAATCTTCATAGATGATATCTTGATTTATTCAAAGGACTCACAAGAACATGCTCAGCATCTGAGGATTGTTTTGGACATTCTCAGAGAAAATCAGTTATATGCAAAATTCAGCAAATGTGAATTTTGGTTATCAGAAATCCAGTTTTTGGGGCATGTTATTTCTAAAGGAGGAGTGTCAGTTGACTCATCAAAAGTTGAAGCTGTCCTTAATTGGGCCAGACCAGTGAATGTAACAGAAGTTCGGAGTTTCCTGGGTTTAGCAGGTTACTACCGGAGATTTATTATGAGATTTTCACAGATTGCTTTGCCTCTGACACGCCTCACGAGGAAAGATGTACCTTTCGTCTGGGACGAAGATTGTGAGAAAAGTTTCCGGACTTTGAGGAAGAAATTATCCAAGGCTCCAGTGCTAGCAATACCGGATCCCGAAAAGAAATACGTTGTGTATTGTGATGTGTCCTCTAAAGGACTAGGCAGTGTGCTCATGCAAGAAGGTAATGTAATAGCTTATGCTTCACGACAGCTTAAATCTCATGAGAAGAATTATCCTACTCATGACCTTGAATTGGCAGCTATAGTTTTTGCTCTGAAAGTATGGAGGCACCATTTATATGGAGCACAATTCGACTTATTCAGTGACCACAAAAGTTTAAAGTATTTGTTCGATCAACGGGAACTGAACATGAGACAGAGAAGATGGATGGAATACTTAAAGGATTTTGATTTTGAGTTAAAGTATCACCCTGGAAAGGCGAATGTAGTTGCTGACGCCTTGAGCAGAAAATCTTTGGTGAGAGCAGAAGTGCTGATGCGTACTTGTGGGTTGTATGAGAAATTTCGAGATCTTAATCTCAGTGTTATAGAAATGGGTGATGGCGTTTTGTTACAAAGATTAGAGGTTACTTGTGATTTGCGATCCCGAATCGCACAAGCTCAAGAATCGGATGTGGATCTTCAGAGGAAGATTGGACAATCAGAGTTTTCAAGGGCATCAGATGGTACTCTGCTGTTTGAAGGTAGAGTTTGTGTTCCTAAGGATGCTAATTTAAAAAGGTTGATTTTGGAAGAGGCACACAAGAGTAGTTTCAGTATTCACCCAGGTACCACTAAAATGTACCAAGATTTAAAGAAAGATTATTGGTGGCCGGGGATGAAGACCGATATTGCGGAATTCGTATCAAGATGTATTGTGGGTCAACAAGTGAAGACTGAACATTAGAGACCTGCAGGGATGCTTGTACCATTGGAAATCCCTCAGTGGAAATGGGAAGAAATCTCTATGGATTTTGTGACAGGGTTACCTCGGACTCAGTGGGGACATGATTCAATTTGGGTAGTTGTCGATCGGTTAACTAAGTCTGCTCACTTTTTACCGGTTAGGACTACGTACAGGGCTGCTCAGTATGCAGAATTGTTCATAGCAGAGATTGTGAAACTACATGGTGTTCCAACCAGCATTGTATCAGATAGAGATCCTATCTTTACTTCTCACTTTTGGAAAGCTTTTCAGAAGGCTTTGGGAACAAGGTTAAAGTTGAGTACGTCGCATCATCCTCAAACAGATGGACAATCTGAGAGAAGTATAAAGACATTAGAGGATATGCTACGTGCATGCATTTTAGAGGATGGAGAAAGTTGGAGTAACCATCTGGCTTTGATTGAATTTTCTTATAATAACAGTTATCATTCCAGCATAGGAATGGCACCTTATGAGGCACTGTATGGCAGAAGGTGTAGAACACCGCTTTGTTGGTCAGAGGTTGGAGATAAAAGTATTTTGGGACCTGAGATTATCCAGGAGACCACTTTAAAGATAAAATCCATTCAGGATAAGATCAGAACTGCTCAAAGTCGACAGAAGAGCTATGCGGACAAGAGGCGAAGACCTCTAGAGTTTGATGTGGGAGATCATGTTTTCCTGAAAGTTACCCCTAAGCTGGGATTGCGAGGTGTTTTCAGGACAAAGAAATTGAGTCCAAGATTCATTGGGCCATTTCAGATACTCAAACGTGTCGGACCAGCAGCTTACCAATTGGCTCTGCCACCGGCGATGCCAGGATTACATGATGTTTTCCATGTTTCACAGCTAAGGAAGTTCATTCCTGATCCTCACCAACCAGTAGAGTTGGAAACTATCGACTTGAGATCAGATTTGACTTTTCGGCCCGAACCGGAACGGATTATTGAACGTGACGTCAAAGCGTTGAGAAACAAAGAGATTCCAATTGTTAAAGTCATATGGAAAGGTTCCCCCTTCGGTGAAGCTACATGGGAATTGGAATCAGAGATGCTGGAGAGCTATCCGCATCTTTTTACAGGTAATTTCTAAATTTCGAGGACGAAATTTCTTTAAGGGGGGTAGAGTGTAATATCCCGCTTAAATGTAACAGTTATAAGTGTTAGAAACTTCATGTGCAAGCAATGGCAAGGTTGTAATTAGATGGAGTGGCAAAGTTGTAAATTGGGGAATAATGACTAATGGATAAATATGAAAATTTGGCAAGTTTTCTACTCATTTTCTCTCACTCAAAAATCTGAAATTTTGCTTTCTCCTTCTCTCATTTTCGCCCCTCTCCTACCACTATCCATAATCCATCTTCCTTCCCTAAATCTTGTGATTCAAGTCTTCACTAGGCTCTTGTGGAAAGTTCTTACTAGTAAGCTTAGTTTTGGGAAAGTTGGAACTAGAGGAAGTTAAAGGAAGCAAGGGAAAGATCAAGTGACCAAGTGAAGGATAAGCTAGGGTTGAAAACTTAAAGTTAAGCCAGCACCAATCCAGTTCTAAGGTGAGCTCCTAGAGGGTTTTAGAACCCACTTTGCTTAAGCTTTGATAGTTATAGTTATATGAGTAAGATTGAGACTTAGAGAACCCTAGTTCTCCTTTTGATGAAATTACATGATCTCATATGTTATAAGCTGATTATATGTCTTAGAAATATGCCTTAAGCTGTATGATGTTTGAGTGTGTTTGATTGTGCCAAGAATGGTGAAAATTATGCTTTGAAATTGCCCTATGCTGTCCAACTGCAGGTAAAATCGTGTCACGATTCTGCAACCGTGTCACGATTTTACAGGCAAAACATAACACGATTTCTGGGCATGAAATCGTGACATGATTCCAAAATCGTGTCACGATTTTGAAGGGGGACAGAACATGTTGTTTTTCAACTTTACTTGCACCATTCCAGCCGTTCAAAACTACTTCAAACTCATTAAGCAACGTGCAATGGCTATGTATCTCTTTTAAATGTTAAAGGACCTATCCCTTAGAGAATGAATAGATCCTTAGGGAAGGCTTATAGCTTGTTAAGTTGAGACCCTATATCAAGTGATTAAAGTTATAGACGTATCCTTTGGAATACAAAAGCAATGAGAATGCTTCGACAATCATAGTTACATATAGGTTTATAGCGTTGGTTCTCCAACGATCATAGGGGGCTTATGAGAACGATAGGCCAAGAATCATAGGTTATAGGTTATATGTTACAGAAATGTTATACGATTATAGTACAGATTATATGTTCATATGTCAAAGTTAAAGAATTATTCAAAGATAATGGCGTGCTCGCACGTTTCACAGTCATAGGGCGTGTTCATCAGACTCCGGGATTCGCCGGATGGGACTTCTCCGAGAGGGTTGTCCACACGTTTCATAGGGAGTCCGGTGTTAGCCTGATTGATAGGAATTTCACCGGGTCATAGGGAGATGTACTTCGGGGTTACTCCACCCGGATGCACTCCGTAAAATGAACTCAGATTAATTGCTTGTTCAACGCTAACAGCTAACATAAAACACTTTATTGCATTATGTTTTACAGTCATAGTTAAAGTTATAGTCACATGAAGTTTACAGATAATAGGCAGGTTATAGTTAAAGTCATAGGCAGGTTTATAAGACTTGGCGATTCTAGAATTCCCCTAAATTGCCAAGGTAGGCATGGCGACCCTAGGTTCCCTGTGGTTGCCAACAGTAGGTTGGATAGAGCTCACTGAGACATTATGTCTCATCCCATTCCATCTGGTGCAGGTTCTCAGGCAGGATCGCAATCAGCACGCAACAAGGGTAAGGAGAAGGCTACGGACTGATCGTGCTGTTGTTTTATGTTATGGTCGATTGTATTATATGGTTGTACTTATGATGTGTATGTATTCGAGATGTTGTATAAACTTTGGATTGTAATATTACAATGTGATGTAATATTTTGTACGAACTTTTATATTGTAAATTAATGTATCCAGTAAGAAATTTTAATACTCGTATAAGATCCTAGGCAATCTTATTATGGTGTTACATTGACTCAAGTATCAATAAGATTTGAAATCCAAACTAGTGTTAGAGATTTTATTATGTGAGGATAAGAATAGTCTGAGTATTTGATGAATTAGTTGTTGAGTAATGTTGCTATCTTATTTTGAGTTTAATTTGTAAGTTATTTTGGATGAAGGTTATTATGTGAGAATAAGAATAATTTGAGTATTTTATGGATTTGTTGTTGAGTAATGTTGTTGCTATCTTCATTTGAGTTTAATTTGTAAGTTATTGTGGATGAAAATTGATGAGGTTATAGTTGACGTCAAATAAGTTCAAATGGGATTGGGATAAATATTCTGTTTAGGCATGTTGTCTTTGGCATTGTTTGTAGTTACTAAAAGGTTGTAGAATATTAGCAAACTTATTAGTAAATTTAATTAGTGTATGGTTGATTCAGTTCAGAGATTGTGGAATTATTCTAGTGTTGTTATGCTGGTTATTTTATGACTTAAATGTTGTAGGAAATTACTCTTGTTAAAGAGGTTTTCTTGTTTACGGTAATACTTTGGGTGTGTTTTACTAAATATCTTGGTTTTTATTTGTGTCATGTATACCTCTTGATGACTTTCTATGGTTGATGTAATTTTGTTTTACTCTTTTTTGCATCAAGATATCAATGAAGATGATGAAAAAGACAACGTAGATGATGAATTTCAAGATGACGACATAGATGTGGGTGAATTTTAAGACAAAGTTGAATGAATTGGATGATTTTTTATTTAGACATCAAAATTGACCGAACCATGTATTTTGTTAGGTATCAAATAATGTTAAACATTTTCTTTATTATTATGTTTTAACTCATATTTATTGTAACACAACCTTTTTGAATGTGGTTAAATTCAATTTTCTATGAGTTATAATTGAATATATTTATACTATTATTGTAAAATCTTTCCTGAGTACTTTAAAAAAAATGTCTCCTATAAGCTATAGCTGCAATTTCACTTTTTTTACTATTTCACTCTATGGCAACGATTAATAATCGTAGTAGCCTATGGCAACAGTTAAAAACGTTGTCCAAAATGACATAAAAAAGCATCCCTTTTTCCAGTGTTTTAGGCAACGTTTTCAAAAAGTGTGCCCAAAGATCATGAAAAAACGTCCCCATAGACAATAGGCAACGCTCGAACAGGAGACGTCTGAAAATCGTCCCCTATTCTTTTTGGCAACGATTTTCACAGTTTTTGCTACACTTTTTAACTATTACTAGAGATGATAAATGGTTCATTTCCACAGTTTTATCATATTCTCTCCCTTCAAACATAATGGCTTTAATATGATCAGCCTATCTACTGTATTTGTTTGAGTCTGATAAAAACATACCAGTGTTAGGAGCTCCAATAGCCTTTGCTATAGTATCTACTGTGATGGTGACACTGATGTCCATCACTGCAAACCTAATTTCAGTTGAATTAAAGGTAGGCAATCCTAGTTCTGACCTAGTCTTTCCTTTAAGACTTTTGTCTTGCACTATCATGAGAACTTCTTCCTTTCTTGCAGCTTCTTTATCATACACCTCGCTTCTAACCCAGATGTCTTTAACTAACTCCAAATAAGTTGGTCCATTGAGCATGTTGGAGTAGGGAGTCCATCCTTGAAATTCAATAAAGTATTCTTTGTCGCACCCATTCAGTTCAAAACTTCTGAAATCTATTGCGCTTTCAATCAGAATTTTTGACTCTTCCTTGTCCACAAACATTGTTTTGGGTTTGATGAAGATAGAAGCACCATAATCAATATTCAAACTTGTTGATGTAGAAGCCATTTATGAGTTTTTAGGGTTCTAAGGGAAGTTTTTGAAATTTGGGGTTTTTGAGAACTTAGGTCAGAAAGTTACGAAAGTGTGAGTTGTGAGAAGTGAGAGTGTGAAAGTGTAAAGAGTGTTTTTGTTAAAACGATTCAGAATCTAAAGCAGACAATAACATTAATCACATCAACACATTAATGACAATAGGGGGAGCTAAACACAACTTTCAAAGCATAAACTTCATTTCCCAACAGTTAATACTCAGAAGTTAAAATACCACACATCAGACGAGCTGTTCAGATCCACTCTCATTAGTGGGCCACATGTCAAGTGTCCACTTACAATGAGTTTTATCAGAAGCTAAAAATTCAGATTTTGAAACTAAAACTCTGATGAATTCAGAAGCTGAACTATCTTAGCTTCTGATGTTCTTAAGATTCTCAGTTTCTATTCAAAGTCAAGCAGAATTTTCAGAGATGAAATGCATTTTCAGATTCTTTTTAATAAAATTAAATCTATCTTCTGCTAGAGGTTTTGTGAATATATCAGCCCACTGATGATCAGTATCAATGAATTGAATATCCTAAACACCATTCTAAACATAATCTCTTATAAAATGATGTTTAATTTCAATATGCTTGGCTCTTGAATGCAGAATAGGATTTTTAGACAAACAGATAGCAACAATATTATCACAAAAGATAGGTATGCTGCTTTCATGAATCTGATAGTCTTCCAACTGATGTTTCATCTAGAGTAGTTATGTGCAACAACTTGCAGCTGAGATGTATTCTACTTCTGCTGTTGACAATGCAATAGTTGATTGTCTTTTACTGGCCCAGGATATCAGATTCTCACCAAGGAATTGACAGTTTCCACTGGTTGATTTTCTTTCAATCCTATCACCAGGATAATCAGCATCACAGAATCCAATCAACTTATAATCTAAGGATTTCTTATACAGAAGTCCGAGATTAGTTGTTCTTTTCAGATACCTGAAGATCCTCTTGACAACAGTCATATGAGATTCTCTAGGATATGATTGGAATCTTGCACATAAGCATACACTGAATAAAATATATGGCCTAGTATCTGTTAAGTATAACAGAGAACCAATCATACCTCTATAGAGCTTCTGATCTACCTTTGAGCCAGTGTCTTCTTTGCTTTGTGTATTTTGATTGATGAACATATGTTCCATCTTTGCATTGGTTGATTTGAATTCCAAGAAAGAACTTCAATTCTCCCATCATGCTCATTTCAAATTCATCCTACATTAACTTAGAAAATTCCTTGCAAAAATTGGCATTAGTAGAACCAAATATAATATCATCCACATACATTTCAACAATTAAGATGTCCTTCTAAAGTGTCTTTCTGAACAGTGTAGTGTCAACTTGTCCTCTTACAAAATCATTTTTAAGTAAGAAATTACTTAGTCTTTCATACCAAGCTCTAGGAGCTTGTTTGAGACTATATAGTGATTTTTTAAGTTTAAAGATAAAGTATGGATGTTTTAGATCTTCAAAACCAGGAGGTTGTTTTACATACACTTCTTCAGAAATAACACCATTTAGAAAAGCACTTTTAACATCAATTTGATATAAAATGATATTATGATTCACTGCATAGGAAAGAAGTAACCTAATTGCTTCCAATCTTGTAACTGGAGCAAATGTTTTAGTGCAATCAATTCCTTCCTGTTGACTATAACCTTGAGCAACAAGTCTTGCTTTATTTCTGACGACCTCTCCTTGCTCATTCAATTTGTTTCTGAACACCCATTTTGTTCCAATAATGTTCTTTTGATTTGGTGTTGCAACTAAATCCCAAACTTCATTTCTTTGAAACTGATTGAGTTCTTCTTGCATAGCCACAATCCATCCATCATCAGAAAGTGGTTCATCAACTGTTGTAGGTTCATTCATTGGCAGTAATCCAAGCATAGAATCATTCTGTCTATATGCTGATCTGGTTTTTCTTGGACTATCCTTGTTTCCAATGATTAACTCTTCAGGATGTGAATACTTATACTTGAAGGTGTTTCTGGGTGGATTTGCTTCTTGAGATTCATTAAGAACTTGTTCAGAAACATCTTGATTAGCTTCTGGAGGAGTGTTAGCTTCTGAAAGGTTTTCAGCTTCTGAACTTTTATCAGACTCTGAATTCTGATCAGGTTCTGAAGCATCTTCTGAGAGCTGAAAATCTGCAAAGCTTTCAACTAGCTCTGACATAATGTCAGGCTTCTTATCATCAAATTTGATGTGTATTGATTCTTCCACACCATGTGTTTCAGAATTATACACTCTTTATGCTTTAGATCTCTTAGAGTAACCTAGGAAGATACCCTTATGAGCCTTAGCATCAAATTTCTTTAGATAGACTTTGTTGTTTAGAATATAACATGTACATCCAAACTGATGAGAATAAGAAATGCTTGGCTTTCTTCCTTTGAATAACTCATATGCTATTTTATTCAGAATTGGTCTAATATAGATTTTGTTCTGAATATAACATGTTGTGTTAACAACTTCTACCCATAAGTACTTTGCAATGTTAGATTCATGAATCATGGTTCTGGCCATTTCTTGCAAAGATCTGTTCTTTCTCTCTACAACTCCATTTTACTGGGGAGTAGGAGAAGAGAACTCATGGAGAATTCCATGTTCTTCACAAAATGCCTCAAAAGGTTCATTTACAAATTCTCCACCATGATCACTTCTAACTTTCAAAATTTTCAAATCCTTTTCAGTTTGTACTTGCTTGCAGAAGTTATTAAACACATAATATGTTTCATTCTTGGTTCTAAGGAATTTAACCCATGTCCACCTACTGTAATCATCAACAATTACCAATCCATACTTCTTCCCATTGATTGGTGCTGTGCTAACAGGACCAAACAAATCAATGTGAAGTAGTTTTAAGGGTCTGGAGGTAGATACAATGTCTTTTGTTTTAAAAGATGTTTTAGCAATTTTTCCTTTCTGGCATGCTCCACAAAGAGCATCTGAGTGATAGTCAATGTTTGGTAAGCCTCTGACCAGTTGTAACTTGCTAAGCTTAGAGATTAGTCTCCAGTTAGCATGTCCCAACCTTTTGTGCCATACCCATTTCTCATCACTCACCGACAGAAGACAAACTACCTTCTGATCAACCAGTTCAAAAAAATCAATCTTATAGACATTGATCTTTCTCTTTCCGTTGAACACAATAGAGTTATCTTTCTTGTTGATTACTGTACAAGTGCTCTTATCAAACAAGACATCATAACCACTATCACAAAATTGACTTATGCTAAGTAGGTTATGTCTTAGTCCATCTACCAACCAAACATTATTAATGGAAATGGAAGAATTACCTATCTTACCAGTACCAATGATCTTTCCTTTCTGGTTTCCTCCAAATCCCACAGTTCCTCCCTCTTTCATGTTCAGGGTTTGGAACATAGACCTTTCTCTTGTCATGTGTCGCAAGCAGCTACTGTCCAGGTACCATGATCTTGCCTTTTCTTTTACTCTTAAGCATATCTACAGGATCAATGATTTCAGACTTAGGTACACATATCTTTATGGGTCCTCTTTCGTTATTTCTGAAAGGATATTGTAATTCCTGGCAGGACTGGTTCTGAACCGTAAAATAGAGTATGAAAATAGCAGTTCAGAAGCAGTAAAATAAAGGACATAAACTAAAAAACGCAGAAGATTTGTTAACCCAGTTCGGTGCAAACTTCACATATATCTGGAGGCTACCAAGCCAGGAAGGAAATCCACTAAAATAGTATCAATTCGAAGTTCTATGACACAACCCCTGTTTCATAGCCCCTGTTTCACAACCCCTTCTCACTTAATCACTACCCGTGGTATTTCAACGTAGGAACTCCTAGACCTGAGACCCCTCTCACTTCCCTCAGTCAATCACTGCCCCAGTGATTATCAAACTTTAACAAATCAAACAAAGTTGAAGACACTCTTCAAAACATAAAACAACCACTCTTGCTTAAAAGCTTTGAGTGATTACAACTCAATAAAAAACAACCAACTCTAAACACTTTGAGTGGTGCACAGAAAGACAGAACACGAAGCTCACAACTAACAGACTCAAAAACCTAAGACTCTTTCAATGCTAACTTCAGAAGCACTGTACATCAGACGCACTTCTTTAGACGTTGACTTTTGTTGACCTTCAGACTCAGCCTTCAGACGTTGACTTCTGTTGACCTTCAGACTCAGCCTTCAGACGTTGACAACGTTGACCTTCAGACTCAGCCTTCAGAAGTTGACCAACGTTGACCTTCAGACTCAGCCTTCAGAAGCACCCTTAAGACGCAGTCTTCAGACTCTGCCTTCAGAAGCACCCTTCAGACGCAGTCTTCAGACTCAGTCTTCAGAAGCTGCTACAGACCCAATTTTGCTTCAGACTTGCAACAAAGGCTTCTATGTTTTCCTTCTTGCTCTTAGCTTGTTCTTCCATAACCAAATTAATTACCAACATTAAGATCGTGGTTCTGCACACGAAGAACAAAGCATTTGTAATATCCCGCTTAGACGTAACTTGTATTAGTGTTAGAGAGATTGCGAGTAAGAAGGGCGTAAGTGTAATTTCACACAAAGGCCTTTAGATAAGCATGGCAAGGAAAGTTTTATCATTTTTCATTCATCCTTTCCCTCTCTAAGTGGCTGATTTCTCTCCCTCTCTCTCTAACCTTGCGCCATCCTTCCTTTGTGCTGCCAATCATCATCTTCCTTCCTTCCAAACTTCTTGAATCATAAGCAAGCTAGCTTTGGGAGATTAGAGCAAGAGAAAGCTAAGGAAAAACCAAGTAAAAGGAAGATTTCTCAAGTTGAGGTTTTGGATTTGAAGCTTAGCAAGTTTATCACCAGCTTTAGGTGAGCTCCCTAGGGTTTTTAGAACCCATCTAGAGTGAGTTACATGAGTAATTCAATTTCATGTTATGCTATAGTTTTTACCGTAATCCCCTTTCCTGCTAATTCCTTGCTTATACATGCTTTAAACTATCAATTTGTATTAGAAAATCATTCCTAACATGGTTGGGAAGCTTGGGTAACTTGGGTTGAGCTAAAATGGTGGAAAAATACGATTTTGAACAATTTCTGCACTGTCATGGTCGCTACCGCGACTAGTCCGTCGCTATAACGACCAGGCACATTTTCAGGTTCTGCCTACGGTCGCTATAGCGACCACACCAAAACAGCTCATGACAGCTGAGCTGTTTTGGGTGTTCTGGTGCGCGTAGGCGAGGCTTTTCGCAACTGTTTTCTCCAAAAACATTTAAGAATCAATATCCACCATTTTAACTCATCCAAAAGGCTTTCAATGGATGAGATCTTAAAGGAGCAAGGAATATGCAATGTACGGGAAATGCAAGAACAAGGGTTAATGAAAAGGAATTTCATTACAATGAATAAGTAAGCCCTAAGAACGTCATATGTTAACGATATGTCGAATCCTTTGATAGGATAACAAGATGATGTACTCATTTTAGTGTACCATGTACAAGGAACATTTCATGTTCGAGGCCTCAGATAGGTCTAAGGGGGTTCAGATACCCAACATGATTTAAGTGGCTTATGAGAATGATAAGCTTAAAACCTTATATTATAGGTTAAGTAACTCATGAATATTTATGTAATGAATGCATCAGATATGCATAATTTCAAACAATGCATCAGATATACATATGTTCTGAAAGGTGTATCAGATATACACATACAAGATAAGTTATGTATCAGATATACATAACGATAAGAGGAGTCCGATTATTAGCCTCAGATAGGAATTTTCATCGGTTATCAGAGGAATGTGCTTCGGGGTTACTCCACTCGGGGGCATTCCATAAAATGAACTCAGATAATATTGTTTGTTACACGCTAACAGCTAACATGTATGTTTAGTTTATATTATTTGTTATCAGAATTTATATACCTCAGATAGGTATCAGATAGTGATCATAGGAGTTCCCTTGATCACTAAGTTATCAGGATATAGTCTAAGTTTTTATGGCTATACAGTTATCAGATAAAACCCTTTATTGGGACAGGTTAGAGCTTGGCGATCATAGGATCCCCGAGATTGCCAAAGTAGGCATGGCGACCCTAGGTTCCCCGAGGTTGCCAATAGTAGGTAGGGCTGGAGCTCACTGAGACATTATGTCTCATCCCTTTCCTCTTGGTGCAGGTTCGCAGGAAGCACGACACAAAGGTAAGGAGAAGGCTACGGATTGATCGTGCTGGTTTATGTATTACTCTAGATGTTATGTACTCAGACTTGTATATTGATGTAGCATGATGTATATCATCAGAAAAGGATATGTATAAACAATTGGATGTAATATTACTATGTGATGTAATATTCTAAAATAACTTTCAGTAGTGTAAATTAATGTATCCAGTACGAAATTTTAATACTCGTATAAGATCCTAGGCAATCTTTATATGGGTGTTACAATTTGGTATCAGAGCAGGTCGATTCAGATCGTGCCTTGGTTTATTAAAATACAATCCAATTATGTGTATCTCTTGGATCCAGGACATTATTCTAAATGTTATATCTAGTTGAAACTGATCACTTTGACTTGTATATGACAATTAGGGTAAGATGTCTGGGAGGAGAAGAGGTCCAGGAAGGCCTAGAAGGAATCAGGCTAATGAAGAAGCAAGAGGAGACCCTAACATGGATTTCTGGGCTCAGATGATGCAACAGCAGCAGGCGTTGCAACAACAATATCAGGAGCAACAAGCTCAGACTGCACTACAGCATCAGCATATGATGCTTATGATGCACCAGCAAGCCCAACAGCAGGCCCAGTCCCATCATCAATGGATGGAAATGATGCACCAGGGACAAGGGTTCCAGCAGCAGCCTCCACCACCTCCAGTGGTTGGTAATCCCGTGTTCCGAGAATTTAATAGACATCACCCTCCGGAGTTCAATGAAGAAGGTGAACCCCAGGAAGCCAGAAAGTGGATGAAACAGATGGAAAAGATCTTCCGAATGGTTGAGTGTTCAGAAGCCGATAAAGTGGTGTATGCCACGAATCAATTCAGAGGCGCAGTGGAAGATTGGTTGGAGTCTGCTCAGCGCAGAATGTTGGCAAGTGGTATAGAAGTGAACTGGTTAAACTTCAAGGAAGTGATGCTGGAGAAATATTTACCTGTGTCCTACAAGGTGACATGTCCGTTATGGAGTTCACATGTCCGTTATGGAGTTCACTAAGAAATTCGAGGAGTTGTCATATTATTCTACTCACAATGAGTACGCAGAAAATGAAAACTGGAAGATGAATCAGTATAAGAGAGGCTTGAGGGGCGAAATTGACACCGCCGTGAGCCTTCAGAGGAACACAGGTTATGATGAGCTAGTTCATGATAGTTTGATTGCAGAAGCGGGTTTTGCAAAGACCGCTAAGGAAAGGGCTGTAGCTTTCGAGAAAAAGAAAAGCAGATATCAAGATAAATACTATGATAAGTTAAAGCCAAGGGATTCCCCTCAGAGAGGGAAGCAACCATACTCTCCACGGACAAATCCTACTTGCAAAAATTGTGGGAAATTACACTCTGGAGAATGCATAAGAGGCGCATGTGTGTGTTACGGGTGCAGGCAACCGGGGCATATTTTGGCGAATTGTCCAGAAAGGAAGAATAGAAGTGGAGCTGAGGGTACTACCACTAGCAGGGCAGGGTGTACTCCCTGGATGGTCAGAAAGCTTTGGCCAATGAAGATTTAATTGCTGGTATGTGCTATCTTGGACAAAATCCAGTTAAAGTTTTTTTTGTAGAAACTCTTCAATTACCAATGTCATCATTGATTCCTCCTATGACCGTATCTACCGCTACAGAAGGCGGAATTGTAGCAAGTCATGTATGTGTATATTGTCCTATCACGGTATCTAGTAAGACGTACTACATAGACTAGGTGTGTCTCCCAATGGTACAACTTGATGTGATTCTAGGAATGGATTGGCTCTCTGCTAATCATGTTTATATAGGATGTGCTGAAAAGAGCATCTTTATGCCAACGAGTGATACAACTGAAGGTGTGGCTTTATCCGAATTGATTAATCGCAATCATCAGTTAATTCAGTTTATATGTGCTCAGGATAGGGGTTTTTATGTGATGGTCACTGTGACATCAGAATCAGAGCTAGGTCCCAGTGACATACTAGTTGTTAATAATTATCTAGATGTTTTTCCGTCTGAAATAATCAGTTTACCCCCAGAACGTAAAGTTGAGTTCTCTATAGACCTCATTCCAGGATCAGAACCAGTATCTGTGGCACCGTATAGGATGTCACCAGTAGAGCTTAAGGAATTGAAGTCCCAGTTAGAGGACTTAATTCAGAAACATTTTATCAGGCCTAGTGTGTCACCATGGGGTGCACCAGTTTTGTTGGTTAAAAAGAAGGATGGTAGTATGAGATTGTGCATAGACTACCGCCAGTTGAACAAGGTAACTATCAAGAACAAGTATCCTCTTCCGAGGATTGATGATCTTTTAGATCAGCTCAAGGGAGCAACTGTATTTTCAAAGATTGACCTCAGATCAGGATACCACCAGATTCGTATCAAATCATCAGATGTATCTAAGACATCGTTCAGAACACGTTATGGACATTACGAATTCCTAGTTATGCCTTTTGGAGTGACTAATGCTCCAGCAGTGTTTATGGACTACATGAACAGAATTTTTCAGCCTTATCTGGATCAGTTTGTGGTAATTTTAATCGATGATATTTTGATTTATTCAAAGGACCCTCAGGAACACGCCCATCATCTGGAGATCGTTTTGAACATACTCAGGGAAAAGCAATTGTATGCCAAATTCAGTAAATGTGAATTTTGGTTGTCAGAAATCAAGTTTTTGGGTCATGTTATCTCTTAAGGAGGAGTGTCAGTGGATTCATCGAAAGTTGAAGCTGTCCTTAATTGGGCCAGACCAACGAATGTGACTGAAGTTAGAAGTTTCTTGGGTTTAGCAGGTTACTACTGAAGATTTATTATGAGGTTTTCTCAAATTGCTTTTCCTTTGTCACGTCTCACTAGGAAGGAGGTGCCCTTCGTGTGGGACGAGGAGTGTGAGAAGAGCTTCAGGACTTTGAAAAAGAAATTATCTAAGGCCCCAGTGTTAGCGATACCAGATCCCGAGAAGAAATATGTTGTATTTTGATGCGTCCTCTAAAGGACTGGGTAGTGTGCTCATGTAGGAAGGGAATGTAATAGCCTATGCTTCTCGGCAACTTAAATCTCATGAGGAGAATTACCCCACTCATGACCTTGAGTTGGCAGCTATAGTTTTTGCTTTGAAAGTATGGAGGCACCATTTATACGAAGCGCATTTTGACTTGTTCAGTGACCACAAAAGCTTAAAGTATTTGTTCGATCAACGGGAATTGAACATGAGGCAGAGAAGATGGATGGAGTACTTAAAAGATTTTGATTTTGATTTAAAGTACCACCCGGGAAAGGCGAACGTAGTTGCTGACGCCTTAAGCAGGAAGTCCTTGATGAGAGCAGAAGTGTTGATGGACACTTGTGGTTTGTATGAGAAATTTAGAGATCTTAATCTCAGTGTCACGGAGATGGACAATGGCGTTTTGTTGCAAAGACTAGAAGTCACTTGTGATTTGCGGTCCAGAATCGCACAGGCTCAAGAATCGGATATGGATCTTCAAAGAAGGATCGGACAATCAGAGTTTTCAAGGGCATCGGATGGCACTCTGCTGTTTGAAGGTAGGGTCTGTGTTCTAATGATGCTAAATTGAAAAGGTTAATTTTGGAAGAGGCACACAAGAGTAGTTTCAGTATACATCCGGGTACCACTAAAATGTATCAAGATTTAAAAAGGGATTATTGGTGGCCTGGAATGAAGACGGATATTGTAGAATTTGTATCGCGATGTATTGTGTGTCAACAGGTAAAGATTGAACACCAGAGGCCTGCAGGGATGCTAGTACCATTGGAAATCCCTTAGTGGAAATGGGAAGAGATATCTATGGATTTTGTAACAGGGTTACCTCGAACTCAAGGAGGACATGATTCAATTTGGGTAGTTGTAGACCGGTTAACCAAGTCTGCTCACTTTTTACCGATTAGGACTACGTACAAGGCTACTCAGTATGCAGAGTTGTTTATTGCAGAGATTGTGAAACTGCATGGTGTTCCAACTAGTATTGTTTCGGATCGAGATCCAATCTTCACCTCTCACTTTTGGTATGCTTTTCAAAGGGCTATGGGAACGAGGTTAAGGATGAGTACGTCCCATCATCCTCAGATAGATGGTCAGTCAGAGTGAACTATTCAGACATTGGAGGATATGCTACGTGCGTGCATCTTAGAAGATGGAGGAAGTTGGAATAATCACCTGCCTTTGATTGAGTT
The DNA here is from genome assembly GCA_018208015.1 of Medicago ruthenica. Classification (NCBI taxonomy): domain Eukaryota; kingdom Viridiplantae; phylum Streptophyta; class Magnoliopsida; order Fabales; family Fabaceae; genus Medicago; species Medicago ruthenica. The sequence continues at coordinate 49,756,078 of CM031372.1, forward strand.
TTCTTACAATAACAGTTATCATTCCAGCATAGGAATGGCACCATACGAGGCATTTTATGGCAGAAAGTGTAGAACACCACTTTGTTGGGAAGAGGTCGGAGACAAGAGTATTTTAGGACCAGAAATTATTCAGGAGACTACTCTAAAGATCAAATCTATTCAGGATAAAATGAGAACTGCGCAGAGTCGTCAGAAAAGTTATGCAGACAAGAGGCGAAGACCTATAGAGTTCGAAGTGGGAGATCATGTATTCCTGAAGGTTACACCCAAGTTGAGTTTACATGGCATTTTCAGGACAAAGAAATTGTGTCCATGATTTATTGGGCCATTTCAGATACTTAAACGCGTCGGTCCAACAGCTTATCAGTTGGCTCTGCCACCGGCTATGTCTGGATTGCATGATGTTTTTCATGTCTCTCAGTTAAGAAAGTTCATTCCGGATCCTTTTCAACTGGTAGAATTGGAAACTATCGATTTGAGATCAGACTTAACTTTTCAGCCAGAACCAGATCAGATTGTTGATCGTGATGTCAAGTCCTTGAGGAACAAAGAGATTCCAATTGTTAAGGTTGTTTGGAAAGGTTCTCCCGACGGCGAAGCTACGTGGGAGCTAGAATAAGAGATGCAAGAGAACTATCCGCATCTATTTTCAGGTAAATTCTAATTTCGAGGACAAAATTTCTTTAAGGGGGGTAGATTGTAATATCCCGCTTAGACGTAACTTGTATCAGTGTTAGACAGATTGCGAGTAAGAAGGGCGTAAGTGTAATTACACACAAAGGCCTTTAGATAAGCATGGCAAGGAAAGTTTTATCATTTTTCATTCATCCTTTCCCTCTCTAAGTGGCTGATTTCTCTCCCTCTCTCTCTAACCTTGCGCCATCCTTCCTTTGTGCTGCCAATCATCATCTTCCTTCCTTCCAAACTTCTTGAATCATAAGCAAGCTAGCTTTGGGAGATTAGAGCAAGAGAAAGCTAAGGAAAAACCAAGTAAAAGGAAGATTTCTTAAGTTGAGGTTTTGGATTTGAAGCTTAGCAAGTTTATCACCAGCTTTAGGTGAGCTCCCTAGGGTTTTTAGAACCCATCTAGAGTGAGTTACATGAGTAATTCAATTTCATGTTATGATATAGTTTTTACCCTAATCCCCTTGCTTGCTAATTCCTTGCTTATACATGCTTTAAACTATCAATTTGTATTAGAAAATCATTCCTAACATGGTTGGGAAGCTTGGGTAACTTGGGTTGAGCTAAAATGGTGGAAAAATACGATTTTGAACAATTTCTGCACTGTCATGGTCGCTACAGCGACCAGTCCGTCGCTATAGCGACCATGCACATTTTCAGGTTCTGCCTATGGTCGCTATAGCGACCAGCCCATGGCTATAGCGACCACACCAGAACAACTCATGACAGCTGAGCTGTTTTGGGTGTTCTGGTGCGCGTAGGCGAGGCTTTTCGCAACCGTTTTCTCTAAAAACATTTAAGAATCAATATCCACCATTTTAACTCATCCAAAAGGCTTTCAATGGAGGAGATCTTAAAGGAGCAAGGAATATGCAATGTACGGGAAATGCAAGAACAAGGGTTAATGAACAGGAATTTCATTACGATGAATAAGTAAGCCCTAAGAACGGCATATGATAACGATATGTCGAATCCTTTGATAGGATAGCAAGATGATGTACTCATTTTAGTGTACAATGTACAAGGAACATTTCATGTTCGAGGCCTCAGATAGGTCTAAGGGGGTTCAGATACCCAACATGATTTAAGTGGCTTATGAGAATGATAAGCTTAAAACCTTATATTATAGGTTAAGTAACTCATGAATATTTATGTAATGAATGCATCAGATATGCATAATTTCAGATAATGCATCAAATATGCATAATTTCAGACAATGCATCAGATATGCATATGTTCTGAAAGGTGTATCAGATATACACATACAAGATAAGTTTTGTATCAGATATACATAACGATAAGAGGAGTCCGATGATCAGCCTCAGTTAGGAATTTTCATTGGTTATCAGAGGAATGTGCTTCGGGGTTACTCCACTCTGGGGCATTCCATAAAATGAACTCAGATAATATTGTTTGTTACAGGCTAACAGCTAACATGTATGTTCAGTTTATATTATTTATGTTATCAGAATTTATATACCTCAGATAGGTATCAGATAGTGATCATAGGAGTTCCCTCAATCACTAAGTTATCAGGATATAGTCTATGTTTTTATGGCTATACAGTTATAAGATAAAACCCTTATTGGGACAGGTTAGAGCTTGGCGATCATAGGATCCCCGAGATTGCCAAAGTAGGCATGGCGACCCCAGGTTCCCCGAGGTTGCCAACAGTAGGTAGGGCTGGAGCTCACTGAGACATTATGTCTCATCCCTTTCCTTTTGGTGCAGGTTCGCAGGAAGCACGACGCAAAGGTAAGGAGAAGGCTACGAATTGATCGTGCTGGTTTATTTATTACTCTAGATGTTATGTACCTGGACTTGTATATTGATGTAGCATGATGTATATTATCAGAAAAGGATATGTATAAACAATTGGATGTAATATTACTATGTGATGTAATATTCTAAAATAACTTTCAGTAGTTTAAATTAATGTATCCAGTACGAAATTTTAATACTCGTATAAGATCCTAGGAAATCTTTATATGGGTGTTACAATTTGGTATCAGAGCAGGTCGATTCAGATCGTGCCTTGGTTTATTAAAATACAATCCAATTATGTGGATCTCTTGGATCCAAGACATTATTCTAAATGTTATATCTAGTTGAAACTGATCACTTTGACTTGTATATGACAGTTAGGGTAAGATGTCTGGGAGGAGAAGAGGTCCAGGAAGGCCTAGAAGAAATCAGGCTAATGAAGAAGCAGGAGGAGACCCTAACATGGATTTCTGGGCTAAGATGATGCAACAACAGCAGGCGTTGCAACAACAATATCAGGAGCAACAAGCTCAGACTGCACTACAGCATCAACAAATGATGCTTATGATGCAGCAGCAAGCCCAACAGCAGGCCCAGTCCCAGCATCAATGGATGGAAATGATGCACCAGGGACAAGGGTTCCAGCAGCAGCCTCCACCACCTCCAGTGGTTGGTAATCCCGTGTTCCGAGAATTTAATAGACATCACCCTCCGGAGTTCAATGGAGAAGGTGAACCCCAGGAAGCCAGAAAGTGGATAAAATAGATGGAAAAGATCTTCCGAATGGTTGAGTGTTCAGAAGCCGATTGTTTAGAGCATTTTGATCAGAATTGTTCATAAAAGATTGAAAATCAGATTGTGTCTTATCAGGATTATTCAGTACCACTTAACTGGTTTTAGAAAACTGAAAACAAATTATTTTGTTCAGTACAATTTGTTTAGTATCACTGAACTATTTTAGATAAAATTGTTCAGATCATATACCAATTGAAAGTTTTAGCACAACTTAACTCTTTTTCAGAAAATTGAATAAATAGAGCATTTAGCTCAATGCTTCTGAACTCTTTCAGACATACCAGTTCAGGGTTTTTTAAATATGTTTGAAAAGCTGAACATGTCTGATACCAAAATGAGACTTTCAGACAGAGCTGTTCAAGAGTTTTTAAAATATATTTTGAAGAACTGAACATGTCTGATGTCAATTTGAGCAATTATGATGAAAAACAAGTGTCTGTGTTTTAAAACATTTCAGAGCAGAAAACAGAAAAAACACATTTTCACATTGATGACTTTGGGAGGGACAAAGTATAACTTTCAAAGCTTTAATTCATCATTGCCCAGAGTTATAACTTACCAGATTCTGACCAAAAGTTTGATAACTATCAGATTCAAGAGTCAGAAACACGTTCTGAACCTCAGACTCTGAAGTTTTTCAGATGCTTAACTTTCTTCAGACTCTCAAAATGAGTGATTGATAAGTCTTAGCTTCTGATAAACTCAGGATCTCAGTTTTCATTCAGATTAGAGCATATTTTCAAGAGATGAAATGCATGTTCAGATTCTTTTTAATAAAGTTAAATCTGTCTTCTGTCAGGGGTTTTGTAAATATGTCAGCCCATTGATGATCAGTATCAATGAATTGAATATCCAAAACTCCCTTCTGAACATAATCTCTTATAAAACGATGTTTAATTTCTATATGCTTGGCTCTAGAATGCAGAATTGGATTTTAGACAGACATATTGCAGCACTATTATCACAGAAAATAGGAATGCTATCTGCATGAATCTGACAGTCCTCCAACTGATGTTTCATCCAGAGCAGTTGTGTGCTACAACTTGCAGCTGAGATGTATTCTGCTTCTGCTGTTGACAAAGCAATAGTTGCTTGTCTTTTGTTGGCCCAGGATATCAGATTCTTACCAAGAAACTGACAGTTTCCACTGGTGGATTTTCTTTCAATCCTGTCCCTAGCATAATCAGCATCACATAATCCAACTAGCTTATAATCCAAGGATTTCTTATACAGAAGTCCCAGATTAGTTGTTCCTTTCAGATACCTAAAGATTCTCTTGACAACAGTCATATGAGATTCTCTAGGATCTGACTGGAATCTAGCACACAGACAGACACTAAACAAAATATTTGGCCTAGAAGCAGTTAAGTATAACAGAGAACCTATCATACCTCTATAGAGCTTCTGATCAATTTTTGAGCCATTGTCCTCTTTGCTTAAGGTGCAGGTAGGATGCATTGGGGTTGTCATCAGCTTACAATCATCAAGCTGGAACTTCTTTAGAAGCTCCTTTGTGTATTTGGACTGATGAACATACACACCATCTTTGCATTGGTTGATTTGAATTCCAAGAAAGAATTTCAATTCTCCCATCATGCTCATTTCAAATTCATCCTACATTAACTTTGAAAATTCTTTGCAAAGAGAGGCATTAGTAGAACCAAATATGATATCATCAACATATATTTGTACAATTAAGATGTCTTTCTTAAGAGTTTTTCTAAAGAGTGTATTGTCAACATGACCTCTTACAAAATCATTTTTAAGTAAGCAATTACTTAGTCTTTCATACCAAGCTCGAGGAGCTTGTTTCAGACCATATAGAGATTTCTTAAGTTTAAAAACAAAGTCTGGATGTTTTACATCTTCAAAACCAGAAGGCTGTTTAACATAAACTTCTTCAGAAATAACTCCATTTAAAAAAGCACTCTTAACATCCATTTGATATAAGATGAAGTAACCTGATTGCTTCCAGTGTTGCAACTGGAGCAAATGTCTCAGTGTAGTCTATTCCTTCCTGCTGATTGTAGCCTTGAGCAACCAGTCTTGCTTTGTTTCTGATCACTTCTCCTTGTTCATTAAGCTTGTTTCTGAACACCCATTTTATTATAATGATGTTCTTGTTTTCTGGTTTTGCAACTAGATCCCAGACATCATTCCTTTGAAACTGGTTCAGTTCTTCTTGCATAGCTACAATCCAACCATCATCTACAAGTGCTTCATCAGCTGTTGTGGGTTCAATCATTGATAGCAATCAAATCATAGACTCATTCTGACAAAATGCTGATCTTGTTTTCCTTGGACTGTTCTTGTTCCCAATAATCAGCTCCTCAGGATGTGAAGACTAGTACTTAAATGAGGTTCTGGGTGGATTAGCTTCTAAAGAATCACCATGGGCTTGGTCAGAACCATGCTGATCTTGATTATCTTCAGGAGGAGTGTCAGCATCTGAGAGTTTCTCAGTTTCTTCAGGATTTTCAGTTTCTAAACTTTCTTTAGACTCTGAACTCTGTTCAGGTTCTGAAGGATCTTCTGAGAGTCTGAAAGCTGCAAAACTCTCAACCAGCTCTGGTATTTCATTACCAGGCTTCTTATCATCAAATCTTATGTGTATTGATTCTTCAACAACATGTGTTTCAGAATTATACACCCTGTATGCTTTAGATCTCTCTGAGTATCCTAAAAAGATACCCTTTTGACCCTTAGCATCAAATTTCTTTAGGTAGATCTTATTGTTCAGAATGTAACAAGTACAACCAAACTGATGAAAATAAGAAATGCTTGGTTTTCTTCCTTTAAAAGTTCATATGCTGTTTTATTCAGAATAGGTCTGATATAGATCCTGTTCTGAACATAACATGCTGTGTTAACAGCTTCTGCCCAAAAGTACTTTGCAATTTTGAATTCATGGATCATGGTTCTGGCCATTTCTTGCAAAGATCTGTTCTTTCTCTCTACAACCCCATTTTTTTGTGGAGTTCTAGGAGAAGAGAACTCATGGAGAATTCCATGATCTTCACAAAAATTTTCAAATGGTTCATTTTCAAATTCCCCACCATGATCACTTCTGACTTTTAAAATTTTCAAGTCAGTTTCATTTTGTACTTGTTTGCAGAATTTATTAAACACATCATGTTTCATTTTTAGTTCTAAGGAATTTAACCCAAGTCCACCTACTATAATCATCAACAATTACAAGCCCATACTTCTTCCCATTGATTGAAGCTGTTCCAACAGGACCAAACAAATCAATGTGAAGCAGTTCTAAAGGTCTTGAGGTGGAAACAATGTTTTATGATTTAAAAGATGTTTTAGAAAATTTTCCTGTTTGGCATGCCCCACACAGAGCATCTGAGTGATAGTTAATGTTTAGCAGGCCTCTGACCAGTTGTAACTTGCTAAGCTTAGAGATGAGTCTCCAGTTAGCATGTCCCAACCTTTTGTGCCATACCCATTTCTCATCACTCACAGACAGAAGGCAAACTACCTTCTGCTCAACCAGTTCTGAAAAATTGATTTTATAAACATTGTTTTTCCTATTTCCTTTGAACACAACATATTTGTCTTTGTTGTTGATTACAGTACATGTGTTCTTATTAAACAGGACTTCATAATTACTGTCACATAATTGACTTATGCTAAGTAAATTATGTCTAAGTCCATCTACCAACCAAACATCAATAATGGACAGGGAATAATTACCTATCTTACCAGTACCAATGATCTTTCCTTTCTGATTTCCTCCAAACCCCACAGTTCCTCCCTCTTTCATGCTCAGGATTTGGAGCATAGACTTGTCTCCTGTCATGTGACGCGAGCAGCCACTGTCCAGGTACCAAGATTTTTCCTTTTCTTTGGATGACAAGCATATCTACAACAGAAATTATCTCAAACTTAGGTACCCAGATTTTCATGGGTCTTTTATGGTTAGTCCTGAAAGGTTTAGTCTTTTGTTGCACCTTATGTCTGGAGTTATAATACTTAGACTTGTTCAGATACTTTGGATATGAATCCTTAAATCTTGAATAAGTCTGGGTTTTAGAAACTGAGTTCTTCAGAACCTGAGTTCTCAATGGTTTTGACTCAGATTTCTTCAGAACCTGAGACTTGAAAGTCTTTGGTTCTGAGTTGTTTAGAGTCTGAACAATTGAACACTTTGGTTCTGATTTCTTCAGAACTCTAGTTTTGTTAACTCCTAACACAAAGCAAACTTCAGTTTGACCTTTCTTAAAACAATCAGAAACAGATGACAGTTTGACTTTCTTTTGCTTGCTTTGCCTGACATTCAGAGATTGAAAATGTTTTGTATAGACTAGTTTAGTAGTTTTGAAGTGTCCATGAACCCAGTCTTAGTAAAATTTGAGTTTGAATTATTCAGACTCTGAGACTCACTAGTTTCAGGTTCTGAACTCTTCAGACTCTGAACATTTTCAGGTTTAGAGTCTGATTTTCTCATACTCTTAGGCTTAGGATCTTTTGGTTGAGACTTTGGCAAGGTTTTAACATCTGCCATCATCTTTCCCTTAGGCTCAGAAGCTTTAGAGTCTGAGCAGTCCAGAACTTCAGAATATGCAGTCTCAGTTTCTGCTAAATTCAGTTTCTCAGAACTGTCAGAAGCAGGCACAAAGCACACCTCAGTGCCTTTCAAAATATTTTCAGAACAAGAGATATTTTTGATTCATTTGAAGAATTGAATGAATCATTTTTAAAGCCAATACCTTCACCTTTGTTTCTGTAAATATTATAGATCATAGAAGCAACCTTGATTCTATTGAATCCTGTTAAAATAAAGTCCTGAAGAGCAATTTCATGTTCATTTGGAATTTCTTCAGGTTTCTTATGAACCACATCCCTGAGTTCTCTAACTTCTTCATCAATCTCATTGAATTGATTCTGAAGTTTGAGATTCTCCTCAGTTAACAAGTTATGTTTATTTTTCAAAGATTTTAGTTCACCTAACTTGTTTTTGAGATGGTTCATAAGATCTTTAACAGTTTCAATCAGTTCAGATCTTGTGAGTTCAGAGTATACCTCATCTTCATCATCAGAGTCTGAACATGATTCCGCATCAGAAAAAGCTGTTGCCATTAAAGCCAGATTAGCTTCCTCTTCATCATCAGACTCAGAATCATTGTCAAGATCATCCCATGTTGCCATAAGACTCTTCTTGAGTTTGTTTCTGAAGTTAGTTGACTTAGAGTTGGGCTTCTTTGATTTCTCTTTTGACTTGTCCTTCTGAAGTTCAGGACAATCAGCAATGAAGTGACCAGGCTTCTTGCAATTGTAACAGTCCTTCTGATTTTCCCTCTTTGAACCAGATCCTTTAAAGTTGCTGCTTCTGTTAGAGAATTTCTTCTTTCTATTCATTAAGTACTGAATTCTTTTGGAAAGCATTGCAAGCTCTTCAGCATATGAATCTGTTGGTGTAAGCCCTAGAGGCCAATAGTTTATGTTAAACTCTCCAGATGTATCATGACTTTTATTATGAATAAAATATGGCATTCTTTATTACACTTGTTATAAGATAAATAAAGTCCCTAGAATAGTTGGTTCATGTGATGGAATATTAAGTGTGACTTAATCATGAGATTATATCAACGGAAAGAACACTATTCTTAAATATATCCGTAGTCAAGCTTTAATATGAATTGGGATAATAATAAAGCGTTGAGACTATTATGTATGTAGACTGATGACCGTATCTCATGGGTCATGAATATGAGATATTAAGTCTATACATAGGTATAAGTATTAGGAGTAATATTTATACTGGATTGACCCGTCGTGAGAATACTACATAGTATGTTATGAAATCGTCATAAGTTATTCTCACAATGATAATAGTGTATATCACTCTTAGACCTGAAACCACTGTGATCCCTAGATGTGGACTCAAGTGTTTTATTGCCATTCAAACGTTATCTGTAACAAGATAACTATAACGTTGGTTAATGGGCACTCGACGAATCATGCTGAGGGACATGAGTGTCCTAGATGGGATTTGTCCCTCCTTCATAACAGGAGATATATCTTTAGGCCTCTTGATGAAATATGACTGGAAAAATGCATGGCCATGCCGAATTAAGTCAATATGAGATATTGGACTTATTCGTTATTTAGTATATTTCGGGATCAAGAAATATAAATATTAAGCTAAGCAAGGGTGACGCAAACTATGCCTTGTGTTCAATAAAGATATCAGGACAAAGGAGTAATCGTACACATTGATATTATCATGGAAAAGGTTTCGTCAGATCACTTGACATTCTTGTCACTTGGGTAGCAGTGATGTGTTGCTAGATACCGCTCACTGTTTATAATATTAAATATGAGATTTAATATTATTGCTAACGTTACAAGAACCTATAGGGTCACACACAATAGAACGGTAAGAAGCAGAGATATAAGTAATACTTATATGATGGGGTGCATTTAGCAATTGACGCTAATTAGTTAGCGGAACCTGATGGGTTAATGGGCTTATGGAAGCTCAAGCTGATTTTGTGCAGCAAGGAGTTCTATAAATAGAAGCTCTAGTGCTGAAATCAGCAAGTGTTTTTTCGTGTAACCCTAAAGGCTAAAACGAATCCCCACTTCTCTCCCTAACCTCTGATCGCTTGGCTAGCACCGGGAACCAGAGGAAGCCGTTCGTGTGGACGAGTAGAGGCTTTGCTTACTTGCTCAGCTGTGATCAAAGAAACAGTTTCGGCATTACAAAGAGGTAACAATTCTATCACTGATTCATGTGATATTCGTAATGATCCAAGGAAAGGAAATCAAAAATTTTAAACTTCCGCTGCACCTTGTATGTCGATTTCCCTTCAGTGGTATCAGAGCCAATTACGAATCCATGAATCGGATTGTTTTGTTTACTGCTTTATGTTTTAATTGGATTAAACATAATCGAATACAATTAAATAATAAAGACGAATTAAAATTGGCAAGGCATCACGTTTCCGTGCATGGATTTTCGGTTTGTTTGAAGCTTCGGAACCGTATCAGGTGAAGCATCAATATATCGATTGTCCATATCGACGGAGATGTGTTGCTCGATCACATACGCACATAATTGAATCGTATCACTTTTCTGTGCATGGCCTTTCGAATTGTTTGAAGCTTCGGAACCGTTTTCTAGTGAAGCATCAATATTTTCGATTATCCATATCGACAGAAATTTGATTGATAAATTCTGTGTAACAGAAGTATATGTGATATACTCATGATGATCGTTCACTAAATCAAGTCAGATGATATTTGTTCATATTGGATGATTGTAAACTGGAGCTTCGGAACCGTATCAGGTGAAGCATTCTAAGTTCGATCTCCATATTGGATAAACAATCAGAGTACTTTGATTGGTGTGATCATACTGTTACAACGGGATTCATAACGCCGCAAGTGTTGTGCCGTCATGATTAGGGTTACGAAAAGGCTGAAACCTGGTTCAGAATCGTGACACGATTAGTAGAATCATGACACGATTTTGTGCCCAGCAAATCGTTTGCTTCTGCCTATAAAATCGTGACACGATGCCAGAATCGTGACACGATTTTGTGGTCAATCGTCGAGTTTTAATTTAATTTATTTAATTATGAGGTGTTAATAATAATAAAAGGTGTTTTATTGTTGTTGTGTGAATGATTATGGCCTTAGTCTTATTATTTCTTTTATTTTGGATTTTTGAAATACGGCCTGCGTGTCGTGCCTCTCTCTTGAATTCTATATGTACATTCTCTTCTCATCCAATCCCTCGTATGTAAAACGAGTTTCTTTATATGTAATGTAATTAGAATACAAGGAGGTAATAGGACCATTGACGTTGGATTAGCCCTAGAAGTCCAGCTTGGAGAAGCAAGGTCGTTTCTAGGATTAGTTTAGATTCTTTCATTGGCTTGAGAGAATCATAGCGTTAGGAGGCCATTATCATGTCACTTTTATTTTGTATAATTATTATGCATGCTTGAATGATTGGAGTGCGAATATATATGATATATAAGCCGTGGTGAGGTGAGATCAAACTAAATAAAATCCTTCAAAGTAATATATTAAGTTTAATGCTTTCCAAAAGAATAACACCCTTCAAGACCAATATCGAATGTGTGGGTTCTGCCTTAGCGAAGCACATGTTCTATGTTTGTAAGTCGCGGTGCGGTAATATCATTTACCCGATTGTTATTCTATTGGGTTTAACTTAACTAAATTAATTTTAATATGATTAGAATAAATTTAGAAGCAAGAATTGGGAAATATCTATACGATAGATTAGAGTAAGAGTTACTCGCCCAATTGATTTGAAAGTTGTATGAGATACAATTGGAAGTGTTCCTACCTAAATAGCTGAGTTTTGGGTGATCAGCCCTAGCTGACTCAAAACAAGGTGAAATAAGGATTTCAACCCGCTAGAAAATCTTCCAACGGGATTTTCCGAATTAAATGTTTGAAGGTCATTTGATTTGAATAAAATAGTGGGAGCATATTTAATTAAAGGCCAAATTAAATATGTTATTTTCATGATACTTATTTTGTATATTTTAAATTGTAGATGGCAAATAACACTTCAAACAACATTTTGCGATCAATCCTTGATAAGGATAAGCTGAATGAAACAAATTTTTTAGACTGGCACCGTAACTTGAGGATTGTCCTCACACATGAGAAAAAGCTGTATGTGCTTGATGAACCTGTTCCTGAAGAGGCACCAGCTGCAAATGCTCCCAGGGTTGAGAGAGATGCTTATAGTAAGCATGTCAATGATGTCGTGGAAGTCGCTTGCATCATGCTTGCAACTATGACCTCTGAGCTTCAGAAGCAACACGAGAACATGGCTGCGTTCGATATGATCGAACACCTTAAGACTCTTTATGAAGAGCAAGCTAGGCATGAAAGGTATGATGTCTCCAAGGCCCTTTTTGGAACGAAGCTGTCAGAAGGAAGTCCTGTAGGACCTCATGTACTCAAGATGATTGGGTACGTTGAGAACCTCGCGCGATTGGGTTTACCCCTTGAGCAGGAACTTGCTATTGATCTTATCTTGCAATCGTTGCCAGAAAGCTTTAGCCACTTTGTCATGAATTTCCTCATGAATGACATGGACAAAACTCTTCCACAGCTTGCAGCAATGTTAAGAACTGCTGAAAAGAACATGAAGGGAAAGGGTAAGACCATCTTGATGGTTAACAATGGAAAGGTCAAAAAGCATAACAAGAAGCCTAAAAAGTTTAAGGGAAATGGCAAAGGCAAAGAAGTTGCTAAGTCATCAACCAAAGCTTTGAAGCCTAATGGAGGTGTGGCTAAGGATGGCAAGTGCTTCTACTGCGGTAAGATCGGGCACTGGAAGCGCAACTGCCCAAAATATCTGGAAGACAAAAAGAATGGAACGCTTGCTTCCACTTCTTCAGGTATTTTTGTTATAGAAATTAATATGTCTACTTCTACATCATGGGTATTAGATACTGGATGTGGTTCTCATATTTGTACTGATGTACAGGGGTTGAGAACGAGTAGAGCATTGGCAAAAGGGGAGGTCGATCTACGAGTTGGCAATGGCGCAAAGGTTGCTGCTTTAGCTGTTGGAACTTATGAATTGACTTTACCTAGTGGTCTTTTAATTCAGTTAGAGAACTGTTATTTTGTACCTGCAATTAGCAGGAATATTATTTCCGTTTCTTGTTTGGACAAGTCTGGTTTTTCATTTACAATAAAAGACAAATGTTGTTCTATTTATTTGAATAATATTCACTATGCTAATGCCATTATGAGTAATGGACTTTATATTCTTGATCTTGATATGCCAATCTATAACATAAATACGAAAAGGACGAAACCTAATGAGTTGAATCCAACTTATCTTTGGCATTGTCGTTTAGGCCATATAAACGAAAATCGCATTTCCAAACTCCATAAAGATGGAATTTTGGACTCTTTGGATTTAGAATCATATGAGACATGTCGATCTTGTTTATTGGGAAAGATGACAAAGACCCCATTCACCGGAACAGGTGAAAGGTCTAGTGATCTTTTGGGACTCATACATACTGATGTATGTGGACCACTAAACACACCTGCTAGAGGAGGGTTTTATTACTTTATTACATTCACTGATGACTTTAGTAGATTTGGATATGTGTATCTAATGAAACATAAATCTGAATCATTTACTTTCTTCAAGGAATTTCAAAATGAAGTAGAAAACCAACTTGGCAAGAAAATCAAAATGCTTCGATCTGATCGAGGGGGCGAATATTTGAGCCAAGAGTTTGACGATCATCTAAAAGAGTGTGGGATCTTATCCCAACTCACACCTCCTGGAACACCACAATGGAATGGTGTTTCCGAAAGGAGAAATCGAACCTTGTTAGACATGGTCCGATCTATGATGAGTCATGCTGATCTTCCAAACTCCTTTTGGGGACACGCCTTATTAACTGCAGCTTATACACTTAACCAAGTTCCATCCAAAGCGATAGAAAAGACACCATATGAGATATGGAGTGGTCGAAAACCCAATGTGAAACATTTAAAGATTTGGGGTTGTGAAGTTTATGTGAAACGACTAATGTCCACTAAACTTGAACAAAGATCTGACAAATGTTTCTTTGTGGGATATCCTATAGAAACTAAAGGATACTACTTTTACAAACCATCTGAGGGCAAAGTGTTTGTCGCTAGAGATGGAGTATTCCTTGAGAAGGAATTTGTTTCCAAAGAAATTAGTGGGAAAAGGTAGATCTTGAAGAAGTTCAAGACCCACAAAGTAGTACGCCAATGGAGGAACAAGAGCAAGATACACAAACTGTTGTGACAGAAAATCCTACTCTAACAACACAAGAACCACGTAGGTCGAATAGGATACGTCAAGAACCTGAGAGATATGGGTATCTCATATCAGAAGAATGTGACGTATTGCTCATGGATCAAGATGAGCCTATGACTTATCAAGAGGCCATTACTGGTCCTGAATCTGAGAAGTGGCTTGAGGCCATGAAATCTGAAATGGATTCCATGTACACAAATCAAGTTTGGAACTTGGTTGAAGCACCTAAAGGAATTAATCATATAGGATGCAAGTGGGTTTTCAAAAAGAAAACTGACATGGACGGAAAGGTAAACACCTACAAAGCACGATTGGTTGCTAAAGGCTTCAAACAAATTCATGGTGTAGACTATGATGAAACCTTTTCACCAGTGGCAATGATTAAATCCATTCGGATCTTACTTGCTATCGCTGCATACCATGATTATGAAATCTGGCAGATGGATGTTAAGACTGCTTTCCTTAATGGAAATCTCCTTGAGGATGTGTACATGACACAACCTGAAGGATTTGGCATTCCTAATAACATCCAAAAGGTATGCAAATTGTAGTGATCAATCTATGGATTGAAGCAAGCTTCCAGAAGTTGGAATCTTCGTTTTGATGAAACTGTACAACAGTATGGATTCATTAAAAATGAAGATGAACCTTGTGTTTACAAGAAGGTTAGTGGGAGCATAGTCTCATTTCTGGTATTATATGTGGATGACATATTGCTTATCAGAAATGACATCCCTACACTACAAGAAATTAAATCTTGGTTAGGGAAATGCTTTTCTATGAAAGACTTAGGTGAAGCCTCCTATATATTAGGAATCAGGATCTATAGAGATAGATCACAAAGATTGCTTGGCTTAAGTCAGGGTACATACATTGACAAAGTCTTGAGACGTTTCAATATGTATGAGTCCAAGAAAGGACTTGTACCTATGTCATCAGGTATAAGTTTGTCAAAAGCACAATCCCCTTCAACTGATGAAGAAAGGGATCGAACGATCAATGTTCCATATGCATCCGCAATTGGATCTATCATGTATGCTATGTTATGAACTCGACCAGATGTCTCGTATGCTTTAAGTGCTACGAGCAGATACCAGTCTAATCCAGGTAACAGTCATTGGGTTGCTGTTAAGAACATCCTTAAGTACTTAAGAAGAACTAAGGATACCTTCTTGGTCTATGGAGGTCAAGAAGAGCTCTCTGTAATTGGTTACACAGATGCTAGTTTTTAGACAGATCATGATGATTTCAAATCGCAATCTGGATACGTGTTTTGCTTAAATGGCGGTGCTGTTAGCTGGAAAAGTTCAATGCAGGAAACAGTCGCTGATTCTACAACCGAGGCCGAGTATATTGCTGCATCTAATGCAGCAAAAGAGGCTGTTTGGATCAAGAAATTCATCTCTGATCTTGGTATAGTTCCAAGCATTGTGGATCCCATTGAATTGTTATGTGATAACAATGGAGCAATCGCACAAGCTAAAGAACCTAGATCTCACCAAAGATCCAAACACATACTTAGGCGCTATCATCTCATTCGAGAAATCATTGATAGAGGAGATGTGAAAATATGCAGAGTACCAACATCAGACAATGTTGCTGATCCACTGACTAAAGCTCTAACTCAGCAGAAGCATAATGGTCATACTAGATCTATGGGTATTAGGTATATGCCTGATTGGCTCTAGTGCTAGTGGGAGATTGTTGGTGTAAGTCCTAGAGGCCAATAGTTTATGTTAAACTCTTCAGATGTATCATGACTTTTATTATGAATAAAATATGGCATTCTTTATTACACTTGTTATAAGATAAATAAAGTCCCTAGAATAGTTGGTTCATGTGATGGAATATTAAGTGTGACTTAATCATGAGATTACATCAACGGAAAGAACACTATTCTTAAATATATCCGTAGTCAAGCTTTAATATGAATTGGGATAATAATAAAGCGTTGAGACTATTATGTATGTAGACTGATGACCGTATCTCATGGGTCATAAATATGAGATATTAAGTCTATACATAGGTATAAGTATTAGGAGTAATATTTATACTGGATTGACCCGTCGTGAGAATACTACATAGTATGTTATGAAATCGTCATAAGTTATTCTCACAATGATAATAGTGTATATCACTCTTAGACCTGAAACCACTGTGATCCCTAGATGTGGACTCAAGTGTTTTATTGCCATTCAAACGTTATCTGTAACAAGATAACTATAATGTTGGTTAATGGGCACTCGACGAATCATGTTGAGGGACATGAGTGTCCTAGATGGGATTTGTCCCTCCTTCAAAACAGGAGATATATCTTTAGGCCTCTTGATGAAATATGACTGGAAAAATGCATGGCCATGCCGAATTAAGTCAATATGAGATATTGGACTTATTCGTTATTCAGTATATTTCGGGATCAAGAAATATAAATATTGAGCTAAGCAAGGGTGACGCAAACTATGCCTTGTGTTCAATAAAGATATCAGGACAAAGGAGTAATCGTACACATTGATATTATCATGGAAAAGGTTTCGTCAGATCACTTGACATTCTTGTCACTTGGGTAGCAGTGATGTGTTGCTAGATACCGCTCACTGTTTATAATATTAAATATGAGATTTAATATTATTGCCAACGTTACAAGAACCTATAGGGTCACACACAATAGAACGGTAAAAAGGAGAGATATAAGTAATACTTATATGATGGGGTGCGTTTAGCAATTGACACTAATTAGTTAGCGGAAGCTGATGGGTTAATGGGCTTATGGAAGCTCAAGCTGATTTTGTGCAGCAAGGAGTTCTATAAATAGAAGCTCTAGTGCTGAAATCAGCAAGTGTTTTTTCGTGTAACCCTAAAGGCTAAAACGAATCCCCACTTCTCTCCCTAACCTCTGATCGCTTGGCTAGCACCGGGAACCAGAGGAAGCCGTTCGTGTGGACGAGTAGAGGCTTTGCTTACTTGCTCAGCTGTGATCAAAGAAACAGTTTCGGCATTACAAAGAGGTAACAATTCTATCACTGATTCATGTGATATTCGTAATGATCCAAGGAAAGGAAATCAAAAATTTTAAACTTCCGCTGCACCTTGTATGTCGATTTCCCTTCAGAATCTTCTTCCGAATTTCCCTCAGGAAATTCTTCTTCAGATTCAATAGCTTTTAGAGCTTTAACAGACTT
Organism: Medicago ruthenica; assembly: GCA_018208015.1. Taxonomy (NCBI): domain Eukaryota; kingdom Viridiplantae; phylum Streptophyta; class Magnoliopsida; order Fabales; family Fabaceae; genus Medicago; species Medicago ruthenica. Next base: position 49,773,313 of record CM031372.1, read on the forward strand.
TCTTTTGGATTTCAGTGCTATTGATTTAGGCTTTCTAACATAATCTTCTTCATTTAGTCCCAGTTCATGCACTTTGAGGGAGCTTATAAGATCTTCAATACTTAGAGTATTTAGATCCTTAGCTTCCTCAATAGCAGTTACTTTGGGTCTCCATTTAGATGGCAGACTTCTCAGAATTTTGTTCACATGATCAGCAGTGGTATAACTCTTCTTCAGAATTTGAAGTCCAGAAACTAGAGTTTGAAATCTTGAGAACATAGTCTCAATATTTTCATCCTCCTTCATTCTGAACAGTTCATATTGCTGAACAAGAATATTAGCCTTTGCTTCTCTAACCTTTTTGTTACCTTCATAGTTAGAGCAGAGGGATATGAAGATGAATTTGGCTGTTGATTTATCACTCAGCTTCTGATACTCAGTGTGAGGTAGAGAATCCACAATGATTCCTCTCACATTATGATGCTTTCTGTATATCTTCCTTTCAGCATCACTCAGCCCTCTTCTGTTGACAGCTACATCTTCTTCATCAATTGGAATAGTGATTCCATCTTCTATTATATCCCATAATGAATCATCAATACCAATGATGTGGCTGTACATCTTACTCTTCCACCATGAGAACTTCTTTGGATCACCAGTAAACATTGGGGGTTTATTGTGTGATCTAGATTTTCTTTCTTCTGTACCATAGTCATAAGATGTAGAAGTACCAGTACCTCTTTGTGGTCCAGGGGAGGGTGGAGGGGAACTACTTGATGACATGTTTTTCTCAGGATCTCACTGACTCACTGTTAAGTGATTGAATATCAAAACCGGAGCTCTGATACCAACTGAAGGTGAGAAAAACACACAAGAAGGGGGGGGGGGTTGAATTGTGTGGATGAAATCTTTTCCTTTCTTAAAACTTTGGTTAAGTTCAGAATCTGATATAGATCAGTTCTGAACCTTTTTCAAAGATGTTTATGCAGCGGATTAAGAAGTAAAGAGAAAGGGAAAGAATGACACAAGATATTTTTATGCTAGTTCCTTCCACAAGTTGGAAGTAGTCTAGTCCCCCTGTCACTTACAAGAGATTTTAACTATAATCAAACTGATTACAATTGCTCAGAACACAAAGTAATGAGACTTCAATGCTCAAACACCTAGTAAGAGACGTCTAATGCTCAAGACACTAAGTCAAGAGACTTCTCTACTCAGAACACAAAGTAATGAGACTTCAGGATGATCAGCATGCAGGCTGAGACTTTGGTTCAAACTGAATTACAAAGAAATTAAGTTTGAGCTGAACACTTGATCAAATATCAGAGGTGTTCACTTAATACAACACAGGTATAAGACTCTAACCTTAATAAATTCTAAGATGTAAACTTTGTAAGAATTTCTAAGAGTTTTGAACAGACACGTATTTTTACAGCAAAATAGAGCACGAATATCAGTCTTTTGTTTCAAGAGTCTTAGCAATTTTCTTCTTCAAATCTTCACCCTTTTATAGAGGAAAAGATAGCTATTGAGAATTGCCAGAAAATCCAGCAAAGAGCCATTGCAATTGGAGGCTAGGATAGCTGAAAATGTGTGCTGAAACTGAGCAGAACAGAGCACACATTTTTGAATTCTTTCCTTAAAACTGGGGAATGTTTTGGCCAAGGAGACAACTGTTCCATTGGAGTTGTTCTGACATTGCAGGCATTAAATGCTGACAGAGACAGTTGCTTTTCCTTCCACGTCAGACTGCAGAAGCTTCTTCAGGAACACAGTACTTCAGAAGCTCTCTTCCGAAGCAGGACTTCAGACGCACACTTCAGAAGCACTGTACATCAGACGCACTTCTTCAGACGTTGACTTTTGTTGACCTTCAGACTCAGCCTTCAGACGTTGACTTCTATTGACCTTCAGACTCAGCCTTCAGACGTTGACCAACGTTGACCTTTAGACTCAGCCTTCAGAAGCACCCTTTAGACGCAGTCTTCAGACTCTGCCTTCAGAAGCACCCTTCAGACGCAGTCTTCAGAAGCTGCTTCAGACCCAGTTTTGCTTCAGACTTGCAACAAAGGCTTCTATGCTTTCCTTCTTGCTCTTAGCTTGTTCTTCCATAACCAATATTAATTACCAACATTAAGACCGTGGTTCTGCACACTTAGAACAAAGCATTAGCAATACCAATTTTCTTTTTAACACTTTGTTATCATCAGACCCAAAAGAGAGTTGTTCATACACATTTTGTTCCAACATCCATATCCGACAAATGACCAACGTTCTTGATTGAAGCTTCTCAACGACTCTATTTGCACTGGCACTCTTCTCCAATGTCTCTCAAATCCTTGCCTATAAATGGAGCTGAAGACAATGAAGAAGATTAACAAGACTCTGCTATTTTACTGTGTCATTACCCTGTCAAATCTAATAGCGCAAAACACTTAGGATTTTTGTATCAAAGTTTATATCTTAATTAGAAATCCTAGAGTTGTAAAAGAGTCTGTTCATTTGTTCATTATACACTACCATTGTTAAATCAAGTGTAGAACAAATTAGAAGTCTCTAGCTTGTGAAGCTTGAGCATATAAGTCTCCTGGTGAAACCTTGACCATTAGAAGTCTCTTAGGAGTATCCTTATAGGATTGGAAGTCTCTTGCCTGCGTGCTTGAGCATTTTGTAAGTCTCTTGGATTTGTCCTTGAGCAAGGAAGATTTTAGGAAGAGTCTTACAGTAGGGAAGTCTTAAGCAATTGTGCTTAAGCAAAGGAAGTCTTTACGAAGAGTCCTAGAGCAAGGAAGTCTTGAGTAGGTGTTGAGCATAGGAAGTCTCTTGGAAGAGTCCTTGAGCAATTTGTAATCCAGAGTGATTATAGTGAAATCCCTTGGAAGTGCAAGGGGACTGGACTACTCCTGTGTTGTAGGGGGAACCAGTATAAAATTGTTTTGTGTCTGCCTTTATCTTTGTGTTTATGTACTTTGTCCGCTGCACTCATACTCTGTATCAGAATCTGTATACCTCAGATTATGAACATCTTTTTAACACACAGAAAAAGCCAACACAATTCAACCCCTCTTCTTGTGTTTTTCAAACCTTCAGTTTTCTGGTGAAATGGGGTTTGCAATTTGGGAATTGAGATATATTTGGTTTTTTGTTTATGAAAAAATTACATAATTCGTCTCTTAACTTAATTTCAGGTAACACTTTCGTCCTTCATTTTTTTGTCCCAATTTAGTCATTTATGTTATAAAATGACAATACCTTATCATTTTTTTATGAGATTTTTTCAATGAAATCTGATTTTCTAGGTTTGTATGATGAAGATTTGGATTTGTTTATGAGTTTGATGAAGTTTTTTTTTGGAGTTTTTGATTATTTTTTTTCATAAAAAAGGATAACTATGTTGACATTTTATAACATAAATGATTAAATTGGGACAAAAAAAATAAATGATGAAAATATTACCTAAAATAAAGTTAAGAGACGACTTGGTTTATTAAATATAGTCCTTTTACCATTCATCTCTTTATTCATCAATGGTGTAATATATATATATATATATATATATATATATATATATATATATATATATATATATATATATAGGTATTGTTATTAAAAAAAATGTAAAAGTAGTGAGGGCCTTGACACTCAATGTGCTAGACGTGGGGCCGTCCCTCTTTACACCAACAACTAATAGGTTCCTTACTTTGTAATTTGGAATAATATGAGAAATTAGGAGGATAAATAAGTTGCTTGTAGCATATGTTTTGATGATGTTTATTAGCTAAGTTTATTTGATGATGTTTTTACTTTGGTAGTTATAGCCTATAGTCTTGTTAAAGCACCTAACAATCTCTGCCTCATTGTGTCCTTTGATTCCTAGTTATCAAATGTGTTGATTATCTATAGAAAACCTCATTTTGAGTGTCCTTTAATTTAAATTTTTTAACCGAATAATGCATGATTTTTTTTTATCAATGCATTAGGGTAGGATTTTTTTCAAGGTGAAATTCAAATATTTTGGTTATTCATCATCAAATTCTAAAACAACAACATATATGGAAAAAAAATCTAGGAAAGAATCCATATATGAAAATGAAATCATCAAACTATCGAAAAATGGTCAAATCTCAATGTCGCAAATAGTATGGACCGAAGTTTTTTTTTTTTGTGAAATAAACTAAACAAAACAAATATTAATGATTGCATAATAATTCTAAAATAAAATAAATTTTTTTTTTTTTTGGATTTTATGATTACAATGATTGAGAGAACATTAATCACTGAAAAGAGAAACAACAATTTGTTGTGGCAACTTGATTCCATAATCACTGCTCCAAGAGTAAATATTTTATCCTCATATGTTAAGAAGACTTACCTTTGAGATGATGAATATGATAAGAGTCACTATTTTACTCTCTAATTGCTCCATTGGAAATATTTTATCTCATTGTATCGATGATAATTTTCTTTTTCTTATTGATTATGTTTATAATGACATATATTTGATCTAGTTTATAACACTTCTTTTTTTCAAGTATAAAAGAAAAAACCTAGACATATACTGACATCGTGTTTGTTACACGATATATTTTGTGTGGTAACCAAAAAATAAATATTGTGTTTGTTACACTATTTTTAATATCTGAATTCACTCTCATCCATTATTTTTTTTTAAATGATAAAGAAAAAAAATCGGACATATAAAATTTGTTACATTTTGTTTTAGTATTTCAATTTACTCTTATCTATTTGTTATATGTGATATTTATATTGAAAGTTGAGAGTAATTTTGGAATGAGAGAAAACCAATCCAAAAAGCCAAAAAGAGATTATTTTCTTTATATATAGTATAGATTAAATGATATGGGCGAGGGAAGAGACAGTAGCGCAAGCTTTATTATAATTCAATGTAATATTAATTACTTTTTTTTCGATTATAAATAATACTTTTATCATTCTCAATTCAATATATTTTTAATTTGCATTTATGATAATGACAAATGCACCAATATTTTATATGACACGCAAAACTATTTTTCTTTCTTTTTCACTTATACTCCATCGGTCCCTTTTATAAGAGATAAATTAATCAACTATAATTAATGTATTTGATTCATAATATATTAAAGTTAAGAGTCAAATCTTCTTCAAAGAAAAAGTTAAGAGCAATAATTTTTGGTCAAATTACATAACCATTCATATAACTTGTCTAAAGAGAAAACAAAAAAGTATAATATATTAAAAAAAAACAAAAAGTCATAATATAATATATCAAATTTAAACTGTTCCCTTGTCTATAAAACCATCTCTTAGTTCTCTCTTGTGAGCACTCAAAATTAATTAATCAGTGCTAGCTAGCTCACTATATCACTAAAAGATTATCATGGATCAGGGAAGAGTCAGTAGCACAAGCATTATTCTAATGTCACTATTATGTATGTTGGTATTTCATTCTAACATGAGTTTTGCAGTCGAATACATTGTTGGTGATGGAAAAGGTTGGTCCTTTGGTGTTCAAAATTGGCCTGCAGGAAAAACTTTCAAGGCTGGTGACAGCCTTGGTAAGGATCATGATTTGATGAAGTTTTTTTTTTTTTTCTCTTTTTAGGGTTACAATTTAAGGCCTTCTTTTTAGGGATCAACTTGAGGCTTTAACTCAGTTCATATAAACGTATACATATTTATCATTTTATTTATTTATTTAACATACAATTATCATTAATTTTTATTGTTTTCTACATGCAGTATTCAATTACTCCCCTACGAGCCACAACGTGGTGGTAGTGAACAAGTCTGGCTACGATTCATGTGTGACTCCAAAAGGATCTAAAGTTTATACTTCTGGAGCGGATAGAATTACACTTGCTAAGGGAACCAACTACTTCTTATGTGGTTTTCCTGGTCACTGCAACCTTGGACAGAAAATTGCAGTCAATGTTAATTAAACTCTTAATGTATAATAATTATCTTAAATAAAGTTCAAAATAATTTATATTTTCAATAATTATCTATTTCCATTGCAATATAATGTTTTTCTGTGGAAGGACAAACATATAATATATTAAACAATGTAGTCAAAACACAAGTAGTGTTGAGATTGAAGAGATACAAAATTCAAATGTTACATAAAAGACACAAAAATGATAATCAAATATTTGATAAAAACGACTCTAAAACATCTAAGTGGTTGAATGCTCCACTAATATTAATCATGTGAAAAGCCCTTAACGTTATACTTAATCCATGACAACACCAATAATTTAACCAAGTCAACATAAGATCTTGAAAGACGTTTATGTTTACCGAAAACCATATGGTTACGATGCTTCGAGATTGACCAAAAGAGAGTTAATTGGATCAATCAAAGATCTCTGCACCAAGCTCAGAAGAATGTCATGAGACTACTTAAGGCTAAATAGCAGCTTCAATCAGTTGAAATCTAGCTATGAAGATATGGAAAAAAAGCATGGACATCTTTTCGTGGTAAATGATATTCTGGAAGATGAAATCAACGTGCTGAAAGGAAGTTTTGAGAATCATGGCTGCAGATCTGTAAGCACAGATGAGCTAATTACTCAAGAGCTTCTGATCAAATATGTCAATGGGATCAGATTAAGTCAGTCAATCTGCACAAAGAGCAAGGAGGATGAAGAAGGAATAGGAATGTCAGAAGAACAAAGACAGAATAACAATAAGTCAATTGACTCTGAGTCACAGACTCATATCTGGTCAGAATCTGAAGAAAAAGGAAAAGGAACTCTGATGAATGAGCAACGAAAGATTCAGAAGCCATCAAGTTCTAGAACAAAAGGGCAAGGGAGATCAGAGGAGGATGATTACTAGTAAACTATTTCTGTCTTAATTACTTGAATATATTATATCTGATAGAAGTCATCATAAGAAGCTTAACATTATCTGATTATGTGAAAGGAATTATGAGTTTGCTTAAGTTGTTTAAGTCATCAGCTTGTCAGAATTCTTAACAATCTTAAGTCTAAGAAAAGAACATTGTTTCTTAAAATTTCTTGAGGGTATCAAAATAAAAGATTTTGTTATAATCCCTCCAAACAACAATGTTCTTGTTTTCTTTGGACTCTAAGAAATCTCTCATCTGAACACATTCTAATGAGTTTTCAAGAAAAACAGATGAAGATACAAATTTGACATGACTGGTAACTAAAAACATAGGACATGGTTAATATCCTAGAACTAAATCAGTTTAAAAGAAATTAACCAAGTTAATCTTATGCTTATAAGTTGAGCTATACTAGTTATTAGTTAAACATATGAATCTATCTGAATCTATTGATGCCATGATTTACTCAGTATATTCCTGTATGAATACTCTAAAAAATCTAGGCACACATGGTGTGTGTGTATATATATATATATATATATATATATATATATATATATATATATATATATATATATAAACACACACACACACTCACTGTATCTGCTAATAAGAAAGGCTTGATGAAGAGTATCAAAGCCAGCTGAAATATATAGGAGCAATGTTGAAATCAGATGGAGGATCAGAAGAGAATCATTAGAAATTGATTGCTCAAAATCCATGCAAAGGTATGACAGCCCTCTGTTAACCAAAGGCCTTAAGGTATAATGAAGATCAGAATCTACTAGGGTACATAATCCATTTCAGTCAGAATCTCCTATGAGCAAGTTTGATGGAAATTAAATATCTACCTAGGTTAGAACCTCTGATTATTCAAACTCTGACAGAACAGTCTCTGACGTGTCATGTAAATGGAAAGACCTCATGTGTTCTTTATTGACATATGGCTCATTTACGTGACATTAAAAAGGGAAGCTTTGTCTGACGTGTATCTTAACTGCTGGGTAATAACTGCAAAGCAATGATGGCTAACTTCGAAATCTGTAACCTCGCACCCCCTTGTAAATCATGTATCTTAACTGCTGGGTAATAACTGCTAAGCAATGATGGCTAACTTTCGAAACATTTGAAGGTGAAAAGTTCAATTGAAAAATCACTTAATCAATATCACACACTTTTCACTCTCACTTTCTACACGCTTATTTTCTAACCTCTCAGAAAAACAGTCTTATTCTTCATCAAACAAATCATTAGAACTTTTCATTATTCCAAAAATCATGTCTACGACTAAGTCAGCATCTAATCAAGGACCAGCAACGCTCAAGAAAAGAACAATGAAGATTCAGGTTAATGAACTCAAACTGGTGAAGGAGCAGGTTGTGAACTTCGAAGCATTCACAAAGAACAGATTCAATTTAAAGGCAAGATTTGAAGAGTTAGGCTGGATGAACTTCTTTGAGATTCTAAATGGACCACGCTACTCATTGTTTGTTAGGGACTTCTGGATCAGGGAAGAAGTTGTCAAACCTACTAAAGAAGGAGAAGATATGGAAATCAAATCATCAGTAATGGGGATTGAAATCACTATCACTCAATCCACCATAGCCAAGTTGACAGGGCAAGAGAATACTGGATTTCTCATAACTGATTTTGATGAGTTGACTTCAAAATTCAGGGAAGACATCAGGAGGACACTCTACAAGGAGATTCTTGAGGAAGAAAAGATTGCTACATAAGAGAAAGAAGATGGGAAGCAAAGCAAGGAGAAGAGAAGGGAAAGTGCCACCAACATGCACAATAATGACACGATTATGCTAAAATTCATTATACAATGCATAATACCCAGGGCAGGAGGGACAAATTAACCTAGAATGACTCACAAGGTGATACTGTTGCAGCTACACATAAATGTGAAGATAAATTTGGCAGGATACATCTTCCATCATCTCTGCACAGCCATTGACAACTCTTGGAGGAAGAAGTTAAAGATGATTGCTTATCCAAGACTCCTCACAGAGCTATTTAATCAGTGCAAAATAGTACAGAAGATAGAAAGTCTAGGTTATGACCTTGGAGAAGAAATAACTATAGTCATGACAGTCGATCTTCTGGCTAACATGAGATTCATAGATCCAAAATATGTAAAGAAATCAACTGGATTCTCAATCAGGAAAAGTTGCAGACCTTCTACCCCATACTTCCCCTCAATCATTAGAAATCTAAGCATAAAGGAGCTTATAGACTGAGCAGCACCTGCTAAGAGGGATTTTAGGAAAATGATCAACCTGGATGATATTCATGTTGCACCAGAAGTTGTGGATGGAAAGAAGTCTAAAAGAAAGGCTTCTGATAAGGTCGCAACATCACCTGCCATGAAGAAGAAGAAGCTAGTAGTTCAGAAGAAGGAGGAGACATCTGCTACTATGGAAGGGAAGAGAAAAGGTGCTAATACAGTTTCTCAAGCACCAAACAAGGCCAAACTATCAGAAGAAGACTTAGAAGTTGAGCTTGAAAATCTGGCTTTGTCATCAATCTACAAGATAAAAGCAACAGATCCTACAAAGAGAGCTCCTGAGCAAATGAAGGAACCTGAAAAAGCAAGAGAAGTCAGCAAGCAAGTCTCAGAAACTGTAGATCAAGAACCTTCATCTAAAAAACAAGGTAAAAGTCACTAAATCCAATATCAATCCTGCTCTTAACTCAAGTTTCATGGACGATTTGATCAGATATACTGATGGTAATCTATTTAACTCCTATAAACCTTCCTCATCTCAAATGAAACAGAAAGTCATACACCTTCTTCATACCCCTAAAGGAACAACTTAAATCTACCCACCCTTTAAACCAGACTCCATTCTGACCTATCTTGATCCCTGGGCAGTTTATGCAGTAAGCATCAACAACTATGTTGAAGATTATCATGCTATCTCTAGAAAACCTAACCTTACAGTTATTGACACCATTGAACTCAACAACAACATCCAGCTTTCTCCAGCTGATGCAGATGCTCTTCTAGAAGCATCTAAAGGTGACCAATACCTAGGGCGACCCATTGTGCATAACAATAAACAACCAATCTTGGACAGAATGAGTATTCCATACCAATATTTCCTGTCTACCACACAAAAAGACCTTGAAGAAGTATTCAATAGAATCTGTGCAAGGGCCTGGAAGATATTCTCCAGAAGCCATATAGTTGTATATTCTGGATTGATCAACTACCAATGGGATAGTTTGTGTGACTATGTATTTGCAACAATGGATCATCTGAGGCATTAATTGGACTGCCATCAGGCAAGGAATCAGTGGAAATGGCTGAAAGCTATAAGAAAGGCAATGGAACTTGTGTATCTTAGAAGATGCTCACTAGCTCAACCTGAAGAAGAGCATGCAGAAGTGTCAGAAGAAACAGCTGCAGTTGTACCAAAAGGAGAACCAACAAAAGTAACTCCTGAACTTGCTATTGTCACACCACAACCTCAGCAAACTAAAGATGAAACTCAAGCTGTAAGTGACAGAAAACTTTTGACTGGTGAAGAAAGGCTAGCAAGACTGGAGAAAAGGGAAGAGCAGATGAGGAATGATATAGCATCGTTGAAGGAAACACATGAGCGGATGGACGCAAAAATGGAGAATCTGACTCAAGCTCAGATGAAGGTGGAAGCAACCTCAGAGGAGACAATTGATAATGTCAAAAGGCTGATAGAGATGATGGCTGCCAAAGGATTTTGATTAAGATGTTTAGTTTCTTATCTTGCATCCTATTTCTTAAACAACATGGGTTGTACTATTAACTCTTGACTTTTATTTTTTCTAATGCGCTCAGGAGTGACTAAGAATGAATTTAATTAACTGGAAATAGGACTTAGGGGGAGCTTGCAAACCTCAACCTAAGACCATAAGACTCAGGTGTAGCTTGCAAACCACATACCCTGAAGTCTAACTGTTAATTAGATTAACAACAATTATTTAAAATAATTGTGTTTGTCATCATCAAAAAGGGGGAGATTGTTGGAACAAGAAGTGTCTTGGACAATTCCTCTAAGGTTTTGATGATAACAAAGTATTGAAGAATGATAAGTCATAATTTATAGTTCTTTTAGGGTTTCTTTTCATGTAAGTTTAGTTGTTTTTCCTTATTTATCTTGAGCTATTTTACTTCAGTACCTTTGTTTTTCTTTTCTAGGCAATAATAACGATGAACATGCATTTTGGAGCAAAATCACATAAAGTCTGGCAAGAAAAGTAAAGTTTCGAGGCAAAAGTGAGATGGCACGGTCGTGCCATCATTTACATTGATCGTGCGCTGATTCTGGGTAGACCGTGCCATTCCAGGCAGTAGGACTACGCACGGTCATGCCATCCTGGCGCACAGTCGTGCGCCTGTTGTGCTCTTCAGAGTTTTACGTTTTAGAACTTGCCACGACCGTGCGCCCATATGGCACGGTCGTCCACGTTATGCAGTCAGAAATAATGATTGAAAACTCTTGGTTTTTGCCAATAATTGATATGTAATTCGTGGTTAATGATTGTAAAGAACAATAAAGGTTTTTGCCAATAATTGATGTGTAATTTGTGGTTAATGCTTTGTCTAAGGCTTTAGGCTATAAATAGGGCTCTAATCAGACTTGTTTACAATATGGGAGTGTGTGGAAAGTTACTATAGTGAGATTGTAACTTAAGCTGGTTCTAAGCTCAACCATTTATAAAGTTTATTTACTTTTACATTTCTTTGCAATTTACTTTATTGTTCTTTACATTTCTGCACTTTATATTTCTCCAAATTTACAATTCTTGTCATTTATATTCTTGTCTTTACAATTCATGCAATTTATATTTTGTCAAATGTCTACAATGAACTCTTGTGAGTAGACTAGTCTAGTCTTGGGATTGTTGGAAAAGTCTAATGACTAGATCCTAATCAAACCAAGCCTAGACTCTGTTTTATATAAAAAAATCCATTTTCCTATCTAATCTCATCGTTTTCTAAACTCAATAGCAAGAATTGAACGAAGTACCGAACGAAGAAGTTCAATAACTACTATTTCATCATTTCAAATATCAAGTGAAGTATTGAATGAAGAAGCTTGATATTGGAACAAATGTGATTAGACAAGGTGTCATAAAGCTTGATGGCAAACAGACCAAATGAATAGCTTTGTGAAACCTTGAGGGTATAAGAATCGCACTTAATGGGTCTCAATAGCAATCAACCATGATAATAGGCATGGTTGTTATTGAGATACATTCATGTAGCTCGAAAGAGACCATGAATTACCTTAGAGAGTCTTGCCTTTGGAAAATGGATCCAATATAGAATAGAGGAAAAGCTTGGCCGATTATTTTCTGTTATTTGATATACCAATAAATCCCAAGACGCTTTTTACTTTATTGAGTCAAAACCAAATATTTTCAAAACTCAAAATTTTAACTTGTTCAGCTAACATACTCTGAAAATATAATCGGTAATTACTAAACTCCTTGTGGATCGATATTTTTATTACGCGATAGTAACCGTGCACTTGCAGTAACACATCAAGTTTTTGGCGCCGTTGCCAGGGAGTTTTTGTAATATTGCTTAGCTTTTTAGTAACAACTAGACTGAACTTTTTCTTTTTCTTTTTCTTGTTTCAACTGTTGGATTCTCTAATTCTTTGAATGCGAAGAGTCCGAAATCTTGGTGATTTCATTCCCGAGATCGAAAGGTTCATCCACCAAAGAAGAAGAGAGGCACTCGGTAACGCCATGGCTGCGAAACATACTCTTAAGGAGTATGCTACGCCATCTACGAATGAGCCTCATGTTGTTATCGTGTATCCGGCTGTTGAAGCCAATAATTTTGAAATAAAACCGGCTTTACTAAACTTGGTGCAGCAGAACTAGTTTTCCAGATCACCCACTGAGGATCCGAATTTACATCTTTCAAACTTTTTAAGACTCAGTGGAGCTTTGAAATGTAGCGGAGTGACCCAGGAGGCTATAAGGTTGCATGTCTTTCCTTTTTCACTAAGGGATTGAGCAAGCGCCTGGCTTCACTCCTTGCCTAATGCGTCTATAACAACTTGGGATCAACTAGGGCTGCTTTCTTAGCCCGATTTTTCCCCCCGAGCAAAATAGCTCAACTGAGGGATCAAATTACTAGATTCACTCAAAAAGATGGGGAATCTCTATACAATGCGTGGGAGCGTTTCAAAGAAATGCTTAGGCTTTTCCCCCACCACGGTTTGGAGAAAAGGTTGATAGTTCATACCTTTTATAACGGTCTTTTATATGCAACCAAATTGAATGTTGATGCAGCTGCAGGGGGAGCACTCATGAATAAAAATTACACGGAAGCATATAACCTCATAAAGGACATGGCTCAAAACCACTATCAGTGGACGAGTGAAAGAGCCACCACAGCTGTTGCTCTGTCTCCCTCTAAGAAAGAGGCAGGTATGTACGAAGTCTCTGCCTTTAATCATCTTGCTGCTAAGGTAGACGCACTTTTCAATAAATTCGATAAATTAAATGTAAGTTTGTCACACCTTCTCCTTCTAGTCCACCTTGTGAAATATGTGGTGTCATGAGTCGTGCGGATGTTGAATGCCAACTAGGTGTGGCCGCTGAAAGTCCAGAGCAAATCAATTTTGCTCAATATCAAAGGAACAACCAAAACTATGCTTTTAAAAATCCTTTTGGACAGCAAGCAGCACCACCTGGCTTTGCAAACAACAATAGAGTCCCTCAAAAATCCAACTTAGAACTCCTGCTGGAAAATTTCATTTTAACTCAAACTAAGCAAAATCAAATGTTTAAGAACCAAACCGGATTTTTGAATGACTCTCTCATGAAACTATCCACAAAAGTTGATTCAATTGCTACCCACAGTAAAATGCTTGAGACCCAGATATCTCAAGTAGCCCAACAAGTGGCCTCTTCCTCGAAAATGCCCAGAGTATTTCCAGGACAGCCAGAAACCAATCCCAAGCCCAAGTTAATGCTATTACTCTTAGGAATGGCAGGCAGTTAGAGGAACCTAAAAGAAAGACCAATGAGGTTGAGGTTAAGAGTGCAAATTCTAGAACTGAGGAAGTAGTTGAACAACCAGCTGTGCAAAGTAGGCCGAAAGTCCCGTTCCCACAAAGGCTAGTCAAGACTAACTTAGACGCGCAGTTTAAGAAATTTGTTTATCTATTGAAAAAGATCTAAATTAACATTCCTTTTGCTGATGCTATGTCTCAAATGCCTCTCTATGCAAAAATTTTGAAAGATATTTTGTCTAAAAAGAGAAAAATAGAGGACGATGAGACAGTGGCATTAACAAACGAATGTAGTGCAGTTCTTCAAAACAAGTTGTCGCCTAAGCTGAAGGATCCTGGCAGCTTTTCTATTGCGTGTGTGATCGGAAATGAGAAAATTGAGAAAGGCCTATGTGATCATGGGGCTAGTGTGAACTTATTACCTTTGTCGCTCTTTAAAAAGTTTGGCATAAGAGATTTAAAACCCACTAAGATAACCCTGCAGCTGGCTGATAGATCCATCATACACCCTGCCAGAATTCCTGAGGATATACCTATTAAAGTAGGAAAAATCTATATCCCGGCAGATTTTGTAGTGATGGATATGGAGGAAGATTCGCATATCCCTATTCTCTTAGGAATACCTTTCTTGGCCACTGCTGGTGCGGTAATAGATGTGAAGAACGGGAGTTAGCTTTCCATGTAGGGGATGAAAAAGTGGAGTTTAAAATTGCTAAGTTAATGAAAAGTCCTTTAATGAAGGATTCATGTTTCATGGTCGATATAGTCGACCATTGCGTGAAAGAATGCTCAATAGCATAAACTGCATGCAATGGTCTAAGGGACCCAGATTAATGATTCATTTTTTATCGTCAATCTAATAACGTTAAAAGAGCGCTGCGTGGGAGGCAACCCACGAGTTTACGATTTTTCTTTTGTTTTGTTTGTTTTATGCAGGGTAGAGTAAGAATAAAAGTCTAGAATTGTTCATAAGAAACATGGTTTGGGTGTAGGAAAGTTTTGATAAAGAGGTCTTTGCCAGAAGAAGCGAGAAATTTTCGAAAAAAGCTGAAAATTTCAATCCTGCTGAACCAGAAAATTACGCACGGCCGTGTTGGAACAAAATGTATGAACAAGTCCCTTTTGAGTTTTGATGATAACAAAGTGTTAAAAAGAAAATTGGATATGCTAATACTTGTTCTAGTGTGCAAGACCATATACTGAAAGTTATGTATCTAACAGTGGTTCTGAAAGATCAAGTTAAGAGCAGAAGGAAAATAAAAGCTTGTGTTGCGTCAGAAGACCAGCTTCTGAAGATGTGCGTCTGATGAACAGTGCGTCTGAAGACCAGCGTCTGAAGATGTGCGTCTGATGAATCGTGCGTCTGAAGACCAGCTTCTGAAGGAGTGTGTCTGATGAACAGTTTCTGAAGACCAGCTTCTGAAGAACTGCGTCTGAAGAACAGACTGGGAGTCTGAGTCTGAAGGAAATGTAGAAGTCAACAACTGTCACTGTCAACAGTACAGTACGACAGAAATCTCAGAGTCAGAACCGCTCTCTGCAACCTTTGTCTCCTTGTACGAAACACACAGCCATTTTTTAAGGAAACAATTCAAAATGTGTTCCTCTGTTTTTCTATTCGCACACCACAGGAAGGAATTAATGTTGGCTGAAGCTTCTATTCCAACGACTCTTTTTGATGACCTGGCATCTTCTCAACAACTCTTTCTTCCTCTATAAAGATCTGAAGATTTGAAGAAGAACTTGTTCACGACTCTGAAAAACAATACTCTATTTTTTGGAAACACCATACTGCCAAATTCGAAAGTCATCAATAACTTAGAAATTCTTACAAACTTTCTTATGTTAGAATTTCTTAAGTATAGAGTCTGAATCTGTGTTGTATTCTGTGAACACCACTGATAGTATATCAAGCGTTCAACTCAAACATATTCTTTTGTAAATCTATTTTATTCAAAGTCTCTCGCCTGTGTGCTTGAGCAATCAGAAGTCTCTTACTTTGTGTTTGAGCATAGAAAGTCTCTTACTTTGTGTTTGAGCAAGGAAGTCTCTTACTTAGTGTTTGACAAGGAAGTCTCTTACTTAGTGTTTGAGCAAGGAAGTCTCTTACTTTGTGTTTGAGCATAAGAAGTCTCTTACTTTGTGTTTGAGCATTGGAAGTCTCTTGCTTAGTGAAAAATATCTTGTTAGTAACAAGGGGACTGGACTACTTCCGGGTTGTGGAAGGAACCAGGATAATTGATTGTGTCCCTCTCTCTCTCATTACTTTCCATCCGCTGCATTATAACTCTGAAACAGAGCATCAAAATCTGACCTCCAATCAAATTCTGAACTATCATTAAGTTTTTGAGAAAGAAAAGAAAAAGCCAACACAATTCAACCCCCCCTTCTTGTGTTTTTCTCACCTTCAGTAGAATTTCTAAGTTATTTGATGACCGTTCCATCCTGTTGCACGACCGTGCGCGTGTCTCTGCACAGGAAAACAGATTTTCCCCCTTCTTCTCAACCACTCAACTTCTTCACCCACCGCCTGTTCCATTTGAAATGTGAGCTTTCCTACCCCTTTCCCTTTTGTTTTCTTTAATTTTGAATCATTGAGGACAATGCTTGTTTCAAGCATTGGGTAGGTGTGGGGGTAAATGAATTAGTTAGTTTTAATTTTCAATTAGTTTTTAGTGTGTTTCAATTCCCCTTTGTTTGAATAATTGTTTGTCTTGTTAAGGGAAAGGCATGTAAGCAACAAAGTCTTAGTGTATGTGAATTTTTTTTCGTTTTAAAAAGGCTAAAATTGTTGTTGTGTTTGTAAAATAAACCATTTTTGCTTCAAAATCATCCACTAAGGTAGTATAAGCTAGTGTCCTCAAATATTTTCAAATATTTTGCTTCAAAATCATCCACTAAGGTAGTATAACCATTTGTTTTGTTTTAACAGTAAACTTGTCCTCAAATATTTCAAACTAAAAGTAGTATAAGCTAGTGTGGGGAAATAAAAAGGCCAAAATAAGGTGTAAATAAAAAAAGGTGGTCAGAGAGCATTAAAAATAAGAGGCATTGACTTGGGTTGTATGATTCACCATCACTAACTTCCCGGGAATGATATGTTTGATCTTCAGATGGAAAAATGCCTCTGCAGTTCTCCACAAAAATCAAATAAACACCACGGTAACTAAACGACCTAGAAAAATTCCCACCTAGTTTGCATGAAATGGAAGTGAAAGTTTGTCGATTTGTTTACTTTTAGGGCTAGAACCTCTTTTCCTCATAATACCTAGTTGCACAGGAGCAATAAAAAGCTGGACTCCACACACACACACTCACTTGAAGCTTGTTGTAGGGTTGAAAAATCTAAATTGGGAATTAGGGGTAGAAATAATAAGCACTTCAAGAACAAAGCCTTTAAAAAGAACAAATATCTGCAAAAATTGTTTTTACATTGATTTGTGTTGCTGAAATACTTTGTCGTTTGCTTGAGGACAAGCAAAGAATCAAGCTTGGGGGAGTTTGATAAGTCCTAATTTATAGTTCTTTTAGGGTTTCTTTTCATGCAAGTTTAGTTGTTTTTCCTTATTTTTTTGAGCAATTTTACTTTAGTACCTTTGTTTTTTTCTAGGCAATAATAATGATTTTGGAGCAAAACCACATAAAGTCGGGCAAGAAAAGTCAAGTTTCGAGGCAAAAGTGAGATGGCACGGTCGTGCCATCATTTACACTGATCGTGCACTAATTCTGGGCAGACCGTGCCATTCCAGGCAGTAGGACTACGCACCGCTGTGCCATCCTGGCGCACGGTTGTGTGCCTGTTATGCTCTTCAGAGTTTTATGTTTTGGAACTTGGCACGACCGTGAGCCCATATGGCACGGTCGTGCACGTTATGCAGTCAGAAATAATGATTGAAAACTCTTGGTTTTTGCCAATAATTGCTGTGTAATTCGTGGTTAATGGTTTGTCTAAGGCTTTAGGCTATAAATAGGGCTCTAATCAGACTTGTTTACAATCTGCTGAACCATGAAATTAAATTATTTCCTAGAAAGAAACATCCTCCAGAAGTGCTTTTCCTGTCATCTGCACTTTCAGCCCAGTCAGCATCACAAAATCCCATCAATTCAGAACTTGAACTGTGTGAGTACATGATTCCATAATCACTTGTACTGTTGACATACTTCAAGATCCTCTTTACTTGTGTTAGATGACTCATCTTAAGATCATCTTGATATCTTGCACATACTCCAACAGCAAAAGTTATATCAGGTCTGCTTGCAGTTAAGTACAGTAGACTCCCTATCATACTTCTGTATTGGCTTTGATCTACTGAAACTCCATGTTCATCCTTAGTTAGTTTCAGATGAGTAGCAGCAGGTGTCCTCTTATGACTAGCAGTTTCCATTCCAAATTTCTTCACAATGTTCTTGGCATATTTACTCTGAGAAATGAAAATTGTGTCTTCCATTTGCTTGACTTGTAGTCCAAGAAAGTAGGTAAGATCACCAACTAAGCTCATTTCAAATTCAGATTGCATTTGCTGGACAAACAATTGAACCATCTTCTGTGACATCCCACCAAACACTATGTCATCAACATAGATTTGAGCAATCATCAGACTTCCATATTCATCCTTCACAAATAATGTTTTATCAGAACCTCCTTTTTTGTATCCTTGAGTCTCAAGAAATTGTGTAAGCCTTTCATACCATGCTCTTGGTGCTTGCTTCAATCCATACAAAGTCTTCTTTAACTTGTAAACATGATCTGGAGATTTTGGATCCACAAAACCTTTAGGTTGTTCAACATAAACCTTTAGGTTGTTGAACTTGAGAATGCAGGATACTCCCAACAGTAATCTTATGGACTCTAGTCTGTCCACAGGTGCAAAAGTTTCATCAAAGTCCAGTCCCTCTACTTGAGTGTAACCTTGAGCAACTAACCTTGCCTTGTTTCTGACCACAGTACCATTTTCATCTGTTTTGTTCTTGTAAATCCATTTAGTGCCAATCACATTCAAACCTTCAGGTCTTGGAACAAGATCCTACACTTCACTCCTTTTGAATTGATTCAACTCATCTTGCATAGCCTCAATCCAAAATTCACCAGTTAGGGCTTCTTTCACATTTTTGGGTTCAAATTTGGACACAAAACATGAATCAGTAGCAGCTGCATCTGAACTTCTGGTTCTGACTCCTTGATCCAAGCTACCAATGATTAAGTCTCTAGGATGATCCTTCTGAACTCTAATTAATGGCCCTTTACTAGCAGGAACTTGATCTGGATGAACTTCTGGTTCTTCAGACTCTGCTTGATTTTTTGCTTATGACAGTTGTTCTTCTGAAGCTTCAAACTCTGGAACAACTTCAGACTCATCTCTATCTTTCTCAGTAGACAGATCATCAATCACAACATTAATGGACTCCATCACAACCTTGGTTCTGGAATTAAACACCCTATAAGCTCTGATGTTCATTGAATAACCCAGAAATATTCCCTCATCAGACTTAGGATCAAACTTTCTCCTGTTTTCTCTATCAGGCATCTGCTCCCAAACACATGAAAGTATTTCACAGTAGGCTTCCTTCCTTTCCATAGTTCATATAGTGTAGATGCTGTTCCCTTCTTCAAAGTAACTCTATTATGGATATAGCATGTTGTGTTCATTGCTTCAGCCCAGAACATGTATGGTAGTTTCTTTGCATGTAACATAACTCTTGCACATTCTGCTAATGTCCTATTCTTCCTCTCAACTACACCATTTTGCTGAGGTGTTATAGGTGCAGAAAACTCATGTTTTATACCTTCAGAAGCACAGAACTCAGAAAAACTCTTGTTTTCAAACTCTTTACCATGATCACTTCTAATTCTGACAATACCACAGTCTTTCTATCTTTGTAACTGAATGCACAAGTCTCTAAACACTTAAAAAGTATCAGACTTCTCTCTATAAAAGCTAACCCATGTGAATCTTGAGTAGTCATCAACCATTACAAATGCATACCTCTTACCTCCAATACTCTCAACTTGCATAGGCCCCATTAAATCCATATGTAAAAGTTCTAGCACTTTAGTAGTTACCTGGTGTACTAATCTGGGATTCTTGTTTGTTTTCCAATTTGACAATCACCACAAACACTGTCCTCATTGATCATCAGATTAGGTATACCTTTGATAGCTTCAGTACTTAGGATTTTTTTCATGCCTTTCAGATGCAAATGACCCAATTTCTGGTGCCAGAGTCTGACTTCTTCTTCTGAACTCATGAGACAAGAAGTCAGGCTTCTTTCTTCTTCAAACACCCATAAGTAACAATTATCTTTAGACCTGCATCCTCTCATCAGAACCTTGCTTTCTTGATCAGTTACAACACATTATTCTTTGTTGAAATTTACCTTCAAGTCTTGATCACAAAGTTGGCTAATACTGATCAGATTAGAAGTTAATCCTTTCACCAACATCACATCATTCAGTCTAGGCAAACCTTCACTGATTAAATCACCAATACCCAGAATCTCACCTTTTGCTCCATCTCCAAATGTCACATAGCTTCTGGAATAAGGTCTTATATTACTCAGCAACTTCTTAACACCAGTCATGTGTCTTGAACACCCACTATCAAAATACCAGTCTTCTTTAGAGCTGGCTCTCAATGATGTATGAGCTATAAGGCCAACATCCTGAACTTTAGGCTTCCACACCTTCTGCACATAACTTCTAGTAGCAATTGGTTCCACTCTTCTATACTGAAAATGTTCAGGATAGCCATATAGTTTGAAGCAGAATGGTTTGATATGCCCTTTCTTTCCACAATGATGATAGATCCATGGATGATTTCTTCTTTTGTTTCTGATAAACTTCTGAGGTTGAATCTGATGTTGCATCTGAACTTGCTTCTAAGCTTGCTTCTGGGCTTGCTTCTGAGGTCTCATCTGAGCTTGCTTCTGAGGTCTCATCTGAGCTTGCTTCTGAGGTCTCATTTTAGATGTCCCAATCATAGAATCATAAGTCTTAGTGGCAAGAACAAACTTTTTAACTAGATTCATCTGTTTGTGGTTCTGAGTCTGACCAACAAAGCCTAAACTAGTTTTTCCTTATTTCTGATTCTCCAGAATCTCATCCAGCACATCAGTAGCAGTATTCATCATCCTCGCCTGCTTTTTCATGTTCTCA
The DNA here is from genome assembly GCA_018208015.1 of Medicago ruthenica. Classification (NCBI taxonomy): domain Eukaryota; kingdom Viridiplantae; phylum Streptophyta; class Magnoliopsida; order Fabales; family Fabaceae; genus Medicago; species Medicago ruthenica. The sequence continues at coordinate 49,794,320 of CM031372.1, forward strand.
AGTTGGGAATTTAGCTGGCTTACTTCTTCTTTCAGTTCTGAATTTTGCACTAAAAGTTCCCCTTTCTCAGCCTCCAGTTGACATATAGTCTCCTTCTGATCCAGAACTTGTTTGCAAACTTCTGCACTTCTGGTATATAGCTTCCTATAGTTGTCAGCCAGTTCATCATATGAGGTTTTAGCAACTTCAGACACAGATGAAGCTTCAAACTCTGAGTCAGACTCTGAAAAAGTCTCAGACTCTAAAACTTCAGACACAGTTTTAGAGTTAGCTTCTGACTTCTAAGATATTAACTTAACCATCAAACTTGTATCACACTTAGCTGATTCACTTGCAGCATCTTCTTCAGAATCATCATCAGACCATGAGACAGCTAGGCTCTTCTTCTGCTTCTTAAGAAAAGTAGGACATTCAGACTTGATATGTCCATAACCCTCACACTCAAAGCACTGCACACCTTTAGCTTGATTACTTTTCTCCTCAGACTTGGTCTTCTTCTCATCAGTTTGTTGCTTCTTGTTGTTGAATCTGCAATTCTGACCTTTGGTTTTGGATTTTCTGTCAACCTTCTTCAGAATTTTGTTGAATTGTTTTCCCAGCAACACTAGAGCTTCTGATAAATCATCCTCATCAGACTCTTGTTGATCATCAGCATCATAATTGACAGTAAAAGCTACACCTTTCCCTTTGTTCTCAGGCTGTTTGCAAAAAGCAGTCTCAAAGTTCAGTAGTGACCCAATCAGCTCCACAACCTTCATAGTGGTGATGTCATGAGCTTCTTCTATGGCTCTAACCTTCATGTCAAACCTTCTGGTAAGAGACCTGAGAATTTTTCTCACTATCTTCTCATCTGACATCTTTTCCCCAAGAGGCTCAAAGGAATTTGCCATGTCCAGCACATTCATGTAGAAATCCTGAATATTATCATCTTCCTTCATCTTCAAATTCTCAAACTTAGTGGTCAGCAATTGGAGTCTGGACATCTTCACCTTAGAGGTTCCTTGATGAGTGGTTTTCAGAATTTTCCAAGCATCCTTTGCAACAGTACACTGCTTGATGAGTCTGAACATCTTCATATCTACTCCATTGAAAATTGCATTCAAGGCTTTAGAATTCCCAAGAGATAGATCATCTTCAGCCTTTGTCCACTCTTCTTTTGGTTTCAGAATCTCAGTTTTGTTCCCATCTTTGTCTAAAACCACTGGGTGATCCCAACCTTTGAGCATAGCCTTCCAAGTTCTTCTGTCAATAGATTTTAGAAAAGCACACATCCTGGATTTCCAGTACTCATAATTCGTGCCATCCAGCAATGGTGGTCTGTTGACATAACCTCACTCTTTGTCCATGCTTGCCAGAAAACACTTCCCTGGAGCTCACCCAATCACAGGCAGGGTGCCTGCTCTGATGCCAATTGAAATTCTGGCTAGGACTATGATCAGAACTAGAAACAGGGCACGGTTTGCAAAAACAGAGTACAATTAAAATCAATCAGAAGCAGCAAATAAAATGTGCAGAAAAGTAAAAAGGCACAAGTATTTGTTAACCCAGTTCGGTGCAAATGCCACCTACGTCTGGAGGATACCAATCCAGGAAGGAAATCCACTATAGGAATTAATCCTTAAGACTCAGACACTGACCCCTAGTTCCCAGCCTAAGCACTCAACCTCCTCCTAGTTCAGATTTCTACCCAACACGTTGAGTATTAGATACCACTAACTTCCTAACCAAGCAACTAACCCAGTTACTTAAACTCAGCTTCTGAACTTAACAAAACTACCCAGTTTTATGAAGAACACTTCAAAAACACAAAGACTTCATTCTTACCTAAAGGCTTAGAATGAATTACAACTCAATTAAACCTAAACCAACTCAGTTTGAGTGGTGTACAAATAATACTCTAAAAACAAAGACTCAATTCTCTGATTTCTAAACTCTAAATTTCATAAGTCTTGAACAATGGCAGAACATCTCCTTTTTATAAGCTTCAGCAATCAGCATTGATTTGAACCCAATCTTCTGAATTGATATGTTTCTGAATTATGCAAGGCTCAATTAGGAAACATATAATTCAACATTGTATCTTTGTAAAGATTCTTTAGTAAAATATGAACTTCATAAACACGAGCCAAATCTTCATTAAATCTTCACTAATTCAATCAGCATTCTAGAACAATTCATCCATGACTAAACCTTGACAAATCTCGCAAAGATTCGCGCAGAAAGAACATGTAAAAACGCAGCTTCTGAAGAAGTCAATGAAAGTCAACTGTTGAATAGTGCGTATGATGCACTGTTCCTGCGTCTGAAGCATTTCAGCTTCTGATGTACTGTAGCAGCGTCTGAAGGAGCATTCGGCTTCTAAAGGTCCAAAGTGATTCTGAACAGCTTCAAATGCGAATTCATGCAACTGAAGACTTGTTATACACATGGAGACGCTTCCATTGAACACATTGCATTTGCCAAAACATGCAGCCAACATCAAAATATCAACAAAATAGAATATTGATGATGACTGAGAATTAGTATGAGAATTTAAATAAAATGAAGAGTGGAATTAAAACAAAATAATATAGTCGGAGGTGTAGAATATAAGTTTTAAATAAGTGGGGGAGGGGAGGAGTAATAGAATAATGAATAGGGGAGAAGAAAATTATAACAAGTGACTGACCCAAATATAAATAGAAACATTAGGAGTTAGAATGGTCACTTTTGCTGAACGTGGAAAAGAGAGGAGAAGAAAAGGAGAAACCCTAGCTGCAACAGGATCAAGCCAAAGCTTGAATTTCTGATGAATCCATGTAAAGGGGAGTATCCTTTCTTTTTAGGGTGTTTTAATCTTAATGATGAGGGTTGTCTAATCTTAAAATTGTTGTTATGATGGTAATATGATTAAAGAATGGTGAAGTACAGACGTAATAAGAATTGATGATGTAGGAAAATTAGAATTGTGAAAACAAATGGCTAGGTTTTGGGTATAGAATCTAACATGTGAAGGGTTGTTGTAATTAATGGATGGTGTGAAAAATTAGTGTTTGGATGATAGGGTAACCCTAGGTAATGTTTCCTAGCAATTTATGATCATAAGGGGTCAGAAACAGGGATTTTTAGCCAAGTTAGGAGCAATTTTGAGGGCAAAAACGTTGTTTTTCTGTGTTCTGGAACTGTCCCATCGTGCCACGATGGAAGTCCATCCACGATGGAAATCCATCGTGCCACGGTATTTCCAATGACAAAAATCCTTTTTCAAGCTGTCAGAATCGTGGCACGATTTTGAACCAACATTTTGACCACTTTATATTCCGAATTAAGCTTAGGTGTCTTCATGAAAGTTGTAGATATGGATGTTAGCTTTCATTTGGATTTGGATTGACCTCAATTAGACATCCACAACTTGAGTTATGATTAAATTACTACACATGGGTCAGCACGGTCGTGCACTCTGCCCAGGTTTAGGAAAACCAATATTTCCACCTCTCTCTGTTCCGAATTGGATTTAGGTCCCTTAATGAAAGTTGTAGATATAGATGTTATCTTTCAATTTCATTTGGTTTGAATCAATATAGGTATATAGAAATTGAGTTATGATTAAAACACCATGCATGGGTCATGCTGCGCTCTTCATGAAATTTCAGCAAAACTGTTTCAGTGGACTCTAAAACATCTATGAAAGCAATAGTTAGTTTAAGCAACCCGTTAGCGTGTAAATTTAAATTTAGGATCCTTAAACTACACATCTAAATAAGGGAGTGTGTTTAGGTATAAATAGAAGTAGTTACCTCAAAATAATAACAAGTATAAACATGAACCAGCGATAGTAGTTTATGAGAACCTAATGATGTTAAAGATGGCTTGGCAATAGGATATGAAAGACAATTATAAGATGATGGGAAAGCGAGTTGTTTAAGATAGATGAATAGGATAAACATAAGTTCATCGAATTAGAGATGAGACTAAAAAGGTGAAGTAGTTTAAGCAGTAGAAGAAGAAGTAGGAGAGATATAGATAAGTAGTTCACGGCGGAGTGATAACGACGAGAATAACCCCTTGGATTATTTAAAAGGTCTAATATGGTAAGTTGATTAAGAAGGTATAAAATATGAAAAAGATAAAGAAGTGAAAGAAGACGATGATAAGAGGGGATATGAAGTAGATGTGTTCCGAGTAAGTGATGAAGTTAAACATAATCTTCTTAAACCAAGGATGAGCTTAGGAATGTGGTTAAGTTGAAGAGTAAAAGAGTCAAGGTAATTAAATAACTTAAGATGAGTGTTAGATAGGAACATATAAGGTGTAAAAATGAATAAAGAATAGAGAAGTCGAATTTAGATGATCGTAGACGATGAGAGGGTCATTAAGACAAAATGTAAAAGGAAGATATGGGGTTATGTATTGAGTAATGAAAGATAATAGGAATGATGATAGCGGTGAATAAAACGGGAATCGATTAGAAGAGAGCATGATGAATAGGAAAGAAAATAAGAGGTAATAGTTACAATGTTTGACGATAATAATAACAACCGGTATCGAGAGAATAAAACCTTGAATTATAATGAAGTTTTAGTGAGGAAAGTTGCTAATGTCGAAAGTAACAATATGGTGAGATAATAACTTTAAATTAGAATGAAGTTAAAATTAGGGGAATGGTCGAGGTTATAGATGTCGACGAATGTGAGATGAATTAATAAGATATAAAGTCGTTTTAATGAGAAGAATAAGTAGGAAAGAGTTATTGATGATGGTGAGGGGAAACCTAGTTGTATAGAATGGAGACGTTATATGTAATGTTAATGGAGAAGTAAATATCTTAAAACTAATAATGAGGAATAGGGTGTGCTATCAGGATAAAATATCTAGAGAGCCTAGAATAGACGAGAGAATAGAGCATGTCCGTAAGATGAATAATAAAATAAAATAGAGGGATGTTGACGTAGAAACGAGTCGTTCTTAAGGGTTGGATTGATGAGGAGATAATGTGGTGATATAGACGATGATATAGAGTAATGACGAGGAATCCTATGACTGTGAGAAAGAGTGATGACGATTGATATTATATACAAGTATATAAATAAATATGATGAGAAATGATGATTTTTATAGTATAGTGATGATGAGAATGATGAAGTTCATATTATAAAGATGATGAGAATGATGATGTTGATATTATAATGATGATGAGAATGACGATGTCTATATTATTATAATGATGAGATTGATGATTTTTATTTATGAAGACGATGAGAATGATGACGATGTGTTTTACATTGATGTTGTGCATATTAGGGAGAGTCTTGCATTTATGATTGTGAATTTCTGATGATGTGATGATGTGTAATACCTGATGAGTCTGTCACCATCCATGCATATAGAGTCGTGTCTAGGATTATGAAGATGAAATGACGATGAAAGTCCAGTAACATATCTCTGGAAAATTGTGGCGACGAAAGTCCAGTAACATATCTCTGGCAAATTGTGGTGAGGAAAGTCCAGTAACATAACTCTGGCAAATTGTGGCGACGATAGGTGTGGTACCACATTCATATAGGTCATAGGATGGAGTGCATATGCATATAAATGATGATGCTTCGTACTTGGTGTTTATTTGTGAAATGGTGTCAGACGATGGTATGTGTGATCTGTTGAGAAGAAACTATTTGTTGATGTTGTTACGAAGACGAAATATTATTGTCATCATTTAGTATTGTGTGTGATTTGTCCTAATAATATGTCATGGCTTGTTTTTCACCCCTTTGCTTGTTTTTGTATTTATGGTGTCTGTACTCGTGGGGTACAGACAATCAGGACAAAGAGATCTAATTGCGGGACACTTAGAAGGTGGCAACATGAAATATCTTCCGTCAATTTTAATTTAGTAGTGATTAGACATGTAGTCGCACACGAGCTCTGATATGTAACACTAGGGTCGGGGTGACTATTTGATTTTCATATTTTGAAGTTTGAAGTATTTTTGAATTTTGAAAACATATTTATGAAAGTTGAGACTTGATCCATTTTCAATTATGAATGATGAATTTTCCGCTGCTCAATTTATGACTTTATTTTATGAAATGATAAAAAGTGAACACGGGTAACACCTATTTCTTTTATTTACATTTGGTATTTTAATCTTGTTCAAAAAAATTTGACACATTTCACTTTTCAATGCAATATTAATTACTTTTTTTCCAATTATAACACTAATTAATAATATTTTTATCATTCTCAATTCAATATATTTTACTTTGCATTTATGATAACGATGAAAGCCAATACTTGACACACAAAACTATTTTTCTTTCTTTTTCACTTATACTCCATTCGATTCTTTTTATAAGAGACAAATTGATCAACTATGGTTATAGTATTTTTTTCATAATATATTAAAGTTAAGAGTCAAATCTTCTTCAAAGGAAAAAGTCAAGAGTCAAATAATTTTTGGTCAAATTACATAACCAGTCATATAACTTGTCAAAAGAAAAACAAAAAAGTATAATATATTAAAAAAAACAAAAAGTCATTATATAATATATTAAATTTAAACAGTGCCCTTGTCTATAAAACCATCTCTTAGTTCTCTCTTGTGAGCACTCAAAATTAATTAATCAGTGCTAGCTAGCTCAATATATCACTAAAAGATTATCATGGATCAGGGAAGAGTCAGTAGCACAAGCATTATTCTAATGTCACTATTATGTATGTTGGTATTTCATTCTAACATGAGTTTTGCAGTCGAATACATTGTTGGTGATGGAAAAGGTTGGTCCTTTGGTGTTCAAAATTGGCCTGCAGGAAAAAATTTCAAGGCTGGTGACACCCTTGGTAAGGATCATAATTTTATGAAGTTTTTTTTTTTTTTTTTTTCTCTTTTTAGGGTTACAATTTAAGGCCTTTTTTTAGGGATCAACTTGAGGCTTTAACTCAGTTCATATAAACGTATACATATTTATCATTTTATTTAATTATCATTAATTTTTATTGTTTTCTACATGCAGTATTCAATTACTCCCCTACGAGCCACAACGTGGTGGTAGTGAACAAGGCTGGCTACGATTCATGTGTGACTCCAAAAGGATCTAAAGTTTATACTTCTGGAGCAGATAGAATTACACTTGCTAAGGGAGCCAACTACTTCTTATGTGGTTTTCCTGGTCACTGCAACCTTGGACAGAAAATTGCAGTCAATGTTAATTAAACTCTTAATGTATAATAATTATCTTAAATAAAGTTCAAAATAATTTATATTTTCAATAATTATCTATTTCCATTGCAATATAATGTTTTTCTGTGGAAGGACAAACAGATAATATATTAAACAATGTAGTCAAAACACAAGTAGTGATGAGATTGAAGAGATACAAAATTCAAATGTTACATAAAAGACACAAAAATGATAATCAAATATTTGATAAAAACCACTCTAAAACATCTAAGTGGTTGAATGCTCCACTAATATTAATCATGTGAAAAGCCCTTAACGTTATACTTAATCCATGACAACACCAATAATTTAACCAAGTCAACATGTGATCTTGAAAGACGTTTATGTTTACCGAAAACCATATGGTTACGATGCTTCGAGATTGACCAAAAGAGAGTTAATTGGATCAATCAAAGATCTCTGCACCAAGCTCAGAAGAATGTCAAGAGACTACTCAAGGCTAAATAGCAGCTTCAATCAGTTGAAAGCTAGCTATGAAGATATGGAAGAAAAGCATGGACATATTTTGGTGGTAAATGATATTCTGGAAGAAGAAATCAACGTCTGAAAGGAAGTTTTGAGAATCATGAAAGCAGATCTGTAAGCACAGATGAGCTAATTTCTCAAGAGCTTCTGATCAAATATGTCAATGGGATCAGATTAAGTCAGTCAATTTGCACAAAGAGCAAGGAGGTTGAAGAAGGAATAGGAACGTCAGAAGAACAAAGACAGAATAACACTAAGTCAAATGACTCTGAGTCACAGACTCAAATCAGGTCAGAATATGAAGAAAAAGGAAAAGGAACTCTGATGAATGAGCAACGAAAGATTCAGAAGCCATCAAGTTCTAGAACAAAAGGGCAAGGGAGATCAGAGGAGGATGATTCCTAGTAAACTATTTCTGTCTTAATTACTTGAATATATTTTACCTAATAGAAGTCAGCATAAGAAGCTTAACATTATCTGATTATGTGAAAGCAATTATGAGTTTACATAAGCCTGTTTAAGTTATCAGCTTGTCAAATTCTTAACAATCTTAAGTCTAAGAAAAGAACATTGTTTCTTAAAATTTCTTGAGGGTATCAAAATAAAAGATTTTTTTATAATCCCTCCAAACAACAATGTTCTTGTTTTCTTTGGACTCTAAGAAATCTCTCATCTGAACACATTCTAATGAGTTTTCAAGAAAAACAGATGAAGATACAAATTTGACATGACTGGTAACTAAAAACATAGGACATGGTTAATATCCTAGAACTAAATCAGTTTAAAAGAAATTAACCAAGTTAATCTTATGCTTATAAGTTGAGCTATACTAGTTATTAGTTAAACATCTGAATCTATTGATGCCATATTTTACTTAGTATATTTTTGTATGAATACTCTGAAAAATCTAGGCACACATGATGCGTATATATATAATTCTAAAACTCTTTCAGTTGAAGAATATATATATGAGATTTCTGGCTTAGCAATAATGAGAGTTAAACTGGTTCTGATTAAACTGGTTCTGAATAAAAATTAGTAGATTCAGAACTAAAATAGAGTATGAACAAAACACAGTTCACACGCAAGAAAATAAAGTGCAGGAAAGGAAAAAGGCACAAGGTTTGTTAACCCAGTTCGGAGTAAACACCTCCTACTCTGGGGGATACCAATCCAGGAAGGAATTCCACTATAGGAATTAATCCTTATGACTCAAGACACTGACTCCCAGTTCCCAGCCTAAGCAATTAACTTCCTCCTAGTCTTGAATTCTACCCAACACATTGAGTATTAGAGACCACTAACTTCTTATTCAAGTAACAAACCTGTTACTGAACCCCTTAACAAAAACTACTCTGTTTTGAAGAACAACTTCAATACATCTGACTGCACTCGTACCTACAGGCTTAGAGTGATTACAACTCAATTAAAAACAATAAACCAACTCAAACAATGAGTGGTGCACAAACAAAGCTTAAAAAGCTTACACACTAAGACTCTATTTCTGAATAAAAACTCTCTAATTTCTTCGTCTTGTCCTTGAATAGCAGCAAAGCACTCCTTATATAGCCTTGAGCAATCAACATAAAATAAATTCCAATCTTCTGAAATTGATTTGTTACTGATTTATGAATGGCTAAGATAATTCTGCAATGTATCTTTGAAAGATTACATCAGTAAAATACGCGTTTTCATAAAAACAAACCAAATCTTCATTAAATCTTCCCCAAAACAACCAGCATTCTAGAAGCAATATGCTAGGATATTTCCTTGTTAAATCTTGCCAAGATTCGCGCAGAAACAACTTGAAAAAGATCAGCTTCTGATGAAGTCAACCAAAGTCAACGCTGGCATCAGACTCTGAATTCAGCTTCTGATGGAATTTTCAGCTTCTGAACAGCTTCAAATCAAAAAACTTGCAACTGAAGTTTTGTTCCAAACATGGAGATGCTTCTATTCAACACATTGGATTTGCCAAAACATGCAGCCAACTCCAAAATACTCAACAATCTCCCCCTTTGGCAAATTTTTGGCTAAAACCAATGTTCACACATGACAAGCTCTTCAATTTCCCATAAGACTATCTCAGCAATGAAGAACTCCACAAATAAATAACACATCAAAAGATAGGCAGCGGATAAACTCACTCTGAGTTATGTTAAACCATCAGCTTCAGCTTATGAACACCCTGAAGCACAAATTGCAGCTTCTGAACAAACTCAGCATCACTTCAGGATAACAAAACAACATAGAATACTCCCCCTGAAGCTTCTCAAACACTCAGACATATGAACAAACAATTCAGCATCTGAACTCTCCCCCTGCAACTCACTAAAACATAAAAACTCCCCCTCACTTCTGGAACTGCAGTGGCTTCTGAACTTCACTTGAAGCAACACTTCACACTCAGGTATTTTAAAACAAATACACTCCCCCTGAGACACACATTCTCCTTGAAACACATGTGCACTGCATTGGTTCTGAATTCTGAACAATATACTCAAAACTGCACAAACTACAAACTGACAGCTCACACTCTACACAGCTCATGTCTGATCTTAAACATAGGTTTTAAAAACTGCACATTCATCATCTGAGACAGTCCCAACATCCACTTCAGACCCAGGATCAGACACACATTTAGCATTAGCAAAACTGGCAGGTACTCTATCTTTCTCACATCCAGTTTGCAATAATTGCTATAAATCCTTATGCTGACTAACATTTGAAGAATCACAATCAAAAACATTCCTCCCAGCAATTTGTTTTTCAAAATCAGCCACTCTTTTCTGATCACAAGTCCTAGCAACTTCAGACTTACAAGAAAATAGTACCTTCTGAGCAGGAACATGAACTTTGCTCCTGACTTTGGATGGTCCAGCACCATAATTCTTCTGTGCTATAGGAATTGGCTTGCTGTCATCAGCAACAGCCTTTCCCTTTCCTTTGTTCAGATTCTGAGCAATACCTTCACTCTTAGGTCTCCAAACTTTCTTGATTTTGCTCTTGTTCACAGCTGGTTCAACTTTTCTGTGTTGCAAATGTTTGGGATAACCATGCAATTTGTAACAAAAAGGTTTAATGTGACCCTTTTTACCACAATGATGACAGACCCAAGGTTGATTCCTTCTTTTGTTTCTGTTAAACTTCTGGGAATGCATCTGAGCATGCTTCTGAGGCAGCATCTGAACTTGCTTATGAGGTATCATTTGAGTTGGCTTCTGACCTTGCATTTGTGCTTGTTTCTGAGGTCTCCTCTTTGGTGTTCCAACCATAGAATCATGAGTTTGAGTAGCAGGAACAAACTGACTAACAGGATTTTTCTCCTTGAGCTTCAGACTCTGATCAACATAACCTAACCCAGTTTTTCCTTGCTTTTGGACATCCAGAATTTCCTCCAACTTATCAGTAGCAGAGTTCATCATCCTAACTTGCTTCTTCATCTGATCAAGTTGGAAATTCAGTTGGCTCACTTCATCCTTTAAATCAGAGTTTTGTACCAAAAGTTCACCTTTCTCAGCCTCCAGTTGACAAATGTTCTTCTTCTGATCCACTACTTGATTGCAAACTTCTAAACTTCTGATGTATAGATTCTTGTAATTTTCAGCCAGTTCATCATATGATAGTTTTGCAACTTCAGACACATATGAGGCTATAGACTCTGAGTCAGACTCAGAAAATGTCTCAGACTCTGAAAATGCATCAGACTTTGAACCAGTTCCTGAGTTCTGTTTTAACCTTACCATCAGGCCTGTATTAACCTTAGCAGATTCACTCTCAGCATCTTCTTCAGAATCATCATCAGACCATGAAGCAGCTAGGCTCTTCTTCTTCTGCTTCTTAAGAAAAGTAGGACATTCAGCCTTGATATGTCCAAAGCCCTCACACTCAAAGCACTGAACACCTTGTGATTGTTTACTATTTTCTTCAGTCTTGGCCCTTTTTAAATCATTATGAGGCTTGCTATTGTAAAACCTGATGTTCTGACCCTTGGATTTTGACTTTCTATCAACAAGCTTCAGAATCTTATCAAACTGTTTCCCCAGCACCCCAAGTGCTTCTGAAAAATCATTATCATCCTCATCTGGTTCTTGTTGATCATCAGCTTTAGAGTTTACAGCAAGAGCTATTCCTTTCCCTTTCTTATCAGGCTGTTTGCAGAATGCAGTCTCAAAATTAAGCAAAGACCCAATCAGCTCCTCAACCTTCATGGTGGTAATATCATGGGCTTCTTCTATTGCTGTAACCTTCATATCATACCTTCTAGGCAGGGACCTGAAGATTTTTCTTACTATCTTCTCATCAGACATCTTTTCACCAAGAGAATCAAAAGAATTTGCCATGTCCAGCACATACATGTAGAAATCTTGTATGCATTCATCCTCCTTCATCTTCAGGTTCTCAAACTTGGTGGTCAGCAACTGCAATCTGGACATCTTCACTTTAGAAGTTCCTTCATGAGTTGTTTTTAAAACTTCCCAGGCCTCCTTTGCAACTGTACATTGCTTGATGAGTCTGAACATATTCTGATCCACACCATTAAAAATTGCATTCAAAGCTTTTGAATTTCCCAGTGACAGATCATCTTCAGCTTTGGTCCATTCCTCTTCAGGCTTCAAAACCTCAGTCTTATTACCATCTTTGTCTGTAAACACAGGATGATCCCAGCCTTTAATCACAGCTTTCCAAGTCCTGCTGTCAATAGACTTTAGAAAAGCACACATCCTAGACTTCCAATACTCATAGTTTGTGCCATCTAGTAGGGGTGGTCTATTGACATAGCCTCCTTCTCTATCCATGCTTGCCAGATATTAACTCCTCTGGATCTCACCCAAAACACAGGCAGGGTGCCTGCTCTGATGCCAATTGAGATTTCTGGCTTAGCAATAATGAGAGTTAAACTGGTTCTGATTAAAAATTAGTAGATTCAGAACTAAAACAGAGTATGAACAAAACACAGTTCACAAGCAAGAAAATAAAGTGCAGGAAAGTAAAAAGGCACAAGGTTTGTTAACCCAGTTCGGAGTAAACACCTCCTACTCTGGGGGATACCAATCCAGGAAGGAATTCCACTATAGGAATTAATCCTTATGACTCAAGACATTGACTCCTAGTTACTTGAAAAATCCTTGAACTAAACCCAGTTCTGAAAACTACCCTGTTTTTGAAGAACACCCTTCAATACATCTGACTGCACTCATACCTACAGGCTTAGAGTGATTACAACTCAATTAAAAACACTAAACCAACTCAAACAATGAGTGGTGCACAAACAAAGCTTAAAAAGCTTACACACTAAGACTCTATTTCTGAATAAAAACTCTCTAATTTCTTCATCTTGTCCTTGAATAACAGCAAAACACTCCTTATATAGCCTTCAGCAATCAACATAAAATAAATTCCAATCTTCTGAAATTGATTTGTTACTGATTTATGAATGGCTAAGATAATTCTGCAATGTATCTTTGAAAGATTACATCAGTAAAATACGCGTTTTCATAAAAACAAACCAAATCTTCATTAAATCTTCCCCAAAACAACCAGCATTCTAGAAGCAATATGCTAGGATATTTCCTTGTTAAATCTTGCCAAGATTCGCGCAGAAACAACTTGAAAAAGATCAGCTTCTGATGAAGTCAACCAAAGTCAACGCTGGCATCAGACTCTGAATTCAGCTTCTGATGGAATTTTCAGCTTCTGAACAGCTTCAAATCCAAAAACTTGCAACTAAAGATTTGTTCCAAACATGGAGATGCTTCTATTCAACACATTGGATTTGCCAAAACATGCAGCCAACTCCAAAATACTCAACAATATATATATATATATATATATATATATATATATATATATATATACTCACTGTATCTGCTAATAAGAAAGGCTTGATGAAGAGTATCAAAGCCAGCTGAAATATACAGGAGCAATGTTGAAATCAGATGGAGGATCAGAAGAGAATCATCATAAATGGATTGCTCAGAATCTATGCAAAGGTATGACAGGCTTCTGTTAACCAAATGACTTAAGGTATAATGAAGATCAGAATCTACTAGGGTACATAATCCATTTCAGTCAGAATCTTCTATGAGTAAGTTTGATGGAAATAAAATATCTGCCTAGGTTAGAACGTCTGATTATTCAAACTCAGACAGAACAGTCTCTGATGTGTCATGTAAATGGAAAGATCTCATGTGTTCTTCATTGACATGTGGCTCATTTACGTGACATTAAAAAGGTAAGTTTTGTCTAACTTGTATCTTAACTGTTGGGTAATAACTGCTAACCAATGATGGCTAACTTTGAAATCTGTAACCTCGCACCCCCTTTGTCATTAAATCAAACTGGTGAAGGAGCAAGTTGTGAACTTCGAAGCATTCATAAAGAACAGATTCAATTTAAAGGCAAGATTTGAAGAGTTAGGCTGGATGAACTTCTTTGAGATTCTGAATGGACCATGCTACTCATCGTTTGTCAGGGACTTCTGGATCAGGGCAGAAGTTGTCAAACCTACTAAAGAAGGAGAATATATGGAAATCAAATCATCAGTAATGGAGATTGAAATCACTATCACTCAATCCACCATAGCCAAGTTGACAGGGCTAGAGAATACTGGATTTCTCATAACTGATTTTGATGAATTGACTTCAAAGTCCGGGGAAGACATCAAGAAGACCCTATACAAGGAGATTCTTGAGGAAGAAAAGGTTGCTACATAAGAGAAAGAAGATGGGAAGCAAAGCAAGGAGAACAGAAGGGAAAGTGCCACCAACATGCACAATAATGACAGGATTATGCTAAAATTCATTATACAATGCATAATACCCAGGGCAGGAGGGACAAATTAACCTAGAATGATTGACAACGTGATACTGTTGCAGCTACACATAAATATGAAGATAAATTTGGCAGGATACATCTTACATCATCTCTGCACAGCCATTGACAATTCATGGAGGAAGAAGTCAAAGATGATTGCTTATCCAAAACTCCTCACAGAGCTATTTAATCAGTGCAAAATAGTACAGAAGATAGAAAGTTTGGGTTATGTTTACCTTGGAGAAGAAACAACTCCAGTCATGACAGTTGATCTCCTAGCTAACATGAGATTCATAGATCCAAAATCTGTAAAGAAATCAACTGGATTCTCAGTCAGGAAAAGTTGCAGACCTTGTATCCCATACTTCCCCTCAATCATTAGAAATCTAAGCACAGAGGAGCTTACAGACTTAGCAGCACAGGCTAAGAGGGATTTTAGAAAAATGATCAACCTGGATGATATTCATGTTGCACCAGAAGTTGTGGATGGAAAGAAGTCTAAAAGAAAGGCCTCTGTTAAGGTCACAACATCACCTGCCAAGAAGAAGAAGAAGATAATAGTTCAAAAGAAGAAAGAGACATCTGCTACTACTGAAGGGAAGAGGAAACGTGCTAATACAGTTTCTCAAGCACCAAACAAGGCCAAACTATCTGAAGAAGACTAAGAAGCTGAGCTTGAAAATTTGGCTTTGTCATCAATCTACAAGATAAAAGCAGCATATTCTACAGAGAGAGCTCCTGAGCAAATGAAGGAACATGAAAAAGCAAGAGAAGTCAGCAGGCAAGTCTCAGAAACTGTAAATCAAGAACCTTCATCTAAAAAACAAGGTAAAAGTCACTAACTCCAATATCAATCCTGCTCGTAACTCAAGTTTCATTGATGTTTCTTCAATTAAATATTCAGACATCTTTACCCCATGCTCACCTAAATCTATCAGGAAACTAACTCAAATGTCTTGGGCGATTTAATCAGATATACTGATGGTAATCTATTTAACTCCTATAAACTTCCCTCATCTCAAATGAAACAGAAAGTCATACACCTTCTTCATACCCCTGAAGGAACAACTCAAATCTACCCACCCTTTAAACCAGACTCCATTATGACCTATCTTGATCCCTGGGCAGTTTATGCAGTAAGCATCAACAACTTTGTTGAAGATTCTCATGCTATCTCTAGAAAACCTAACCTTATAGTTATTGACACCATTGAACTCAACAACAACATCCAGCTTTCTCAAGCTCATGCAGATGCTCTTCCAGAAGCATCTAAAGATGATCAATACCTAGGGCCACCCATTGTGCATAACAATAAACAACCAATCTTGGACAGAATGAGTATTCCATACCAATATTTCCTCTCTATCACACCAAAAGACCTTGAAGAAGTATTCAATAGAATCTGTGCAAGGGCCTGGAAGATATTCTCCAGAAGCCATACAGTTGTACATTCTGGGTTGATTAACTACCAATGGGATAGTTTGTGTGAATATGTATTTGCAACAATGGATCATCTGAGGCGTCAATTAGACTGCCATCTGGCAAGAAATCAGTGGAAATGGCTAAAAGCTATAAGAAAGGCAATGGAACATGTGTAACTTAGAAGATGTGCACTAGCTGCACCTGAAGAAGAGCATGCAGAAGTGTCAGAAGATGTTGGAACAAAATGTGTTTAACAAGTCTCTCATAAAATAAGGGGGAGATTGTTGAAACATTTATGTGTAAACATATCTCTCTTTATGGTTTTGATGATAACAAAGTATTAAAGAGAAAATTGGTTATTTGCTAATGCTTTGTTCAAGTGTTTCAGAACCACATGCTTAATTAGTGTTGATTGATAATGGTTATGAAGAACAAGCTAAAGAGCAAGAAGGAAAGCCAAGAAGCAAGGTTGCAAGACTTAGAAGAAACTGGTCCTGAAAAAGTGCTCCTGAAGTGAAGCCTCTGAAGTGGTCCTGAAGTGCAGCTTCTGAAGACTGGGTGCTTCTGATGAAGTCAACGCAAAGTCAACATCTGAAGACCAGCTTCTGATCCGTACAACTGAAGCAGCTTCTGATCACTGTTCACTGAGAAGCTTCTGAAGCTGATGTGGCATGGATTTTGACCAGTACTGTGCGCATTTAATGCCTGGAGGTGTCAGAACAACTCAATGGAACAGTTGTCTCCCTGACCCAAACATTCTCCAGTTTTTAAGGTGGGCCAATTCAAAAATGGCACCTGCCCTGTTCTGACAGAAAAAGTGCAGCACACATTTGCAGCAACCTAGTCCAATTGCAACGGCTAATTTCCTGATTTCCAGCAAATCTCCAACAGCTCTATTTTTATCTATAAAAGGAGGGAGATTTGAAGAAGAAAACGTTGAAGACTCTTTGAAACGCATTGCTGAAACTTTGCCCTGTTTTCTGTGTAAAAACTGTCATAGTTCAAATCTCTTAGAAATTCTTCAGTCTTTGTAACTTAGGAATTTCTTAAGGTTAAGAGTCTTAACCTGTGTTGTATTTATCGAACACCTCTGATATTTGATCAAGTGTTCATCCCAAACTTCTTTACATGTAAACCAGTTTGGTCCCTCAAAGTCTTAGTCTGTATACTAAGAAATTGTAACCTCATTCCTTTGTGGTCTGAGTCAGAAGTCTCTTGTCTTTGTGACTTGAGCATTGGGAAGTCTCTTGTCTTTGTGACTTGAGCATTGGAAGCCTCTTCCTTGGTGGTTGAGCATAGAAGTCTCTTTCTTTGTGATTGAGCAGCTGGAAGTCTCTTTCTTAGTGATTGAGCAATTGTAATCAGAACTGATTATAGTGAAACTCTCTTGTTGGATACAAGGGGACAGGACTACTTCTCACATTGAGAAGGAACCTGTATAATTTCTGTGTGTCTTTCTTTCCCTTACTTCTTAACTTGTTTAAATCCGCTGCACTTAACTTCTGATATCTGTTCAGTACTGATCATATCAGCTTCTGAACTGAACCTTTAAGTTCTGATAAGAAAAAGAACAAGTTTTAGAGTCACACAATTCAACCCCCCCTTCTTGTGTGTACGTGTTTTTCTCACCTTCAGTTGGTATCAGAGCTCCGGTTCTGATATTAACACTTAACAGTGTGTCAGTAGGATCCTGAGAAAAACATGGCCTCAACAAGTGAGTCACCTCCACCCTCTCCCAGAAATCAAAGAAATGTCCAATATGACTATAGTACTGAAGAAAAGAAGTCTAGGTCACACAATAAACCTCCTATGTTTACTGGTGACCCAGAAAAATTCTCTTGGTGGAAGAGCAAAATGTATAGTCACATTATTGGGATTGATGATACTCTATGGGACATTATTGAAGATGGAATTTCAATACCTGTAGATGAAGAAGGTGTTGCTGTCAACAGAAGATCTCTGAGTGATGCAGAAAGAAAGATCTATAGGAAGCATCATCATGTCAGAGGTATCATTGTGGACTCCTTGCCTCACACTGAGTATCAGAAGCTGAGTGATAAGTCCACTGCAAAGGCTATATTCACATCCCTCTGCTCTAACTATGAAGGTAATCAGAAGGTTAGAGAAGCTAAGGCAAACATACTTGTTCAGCAATATGAACTGTTCAGAATGAAAGAGGATGAAAATATTGAGACTATGTTCTCAAGATTTCAGACTCTGGTTTCTGGACTTCAGATTCTGAAGAAGAGTTATACCACAGCTGACCATGTGAATAAAATCCTTAGAAGTCTGCCATCCAAATGGAGACCTAAAGTGACTGCCATTGAGGAAGCTAAGGATCTGAATACTTTAAGTATTGAGGATCTTATAAGCTCCCTCAAAGTGCATGAACTGGGACTCAATGAGGATGAGCCTGTTAGAGAATCAAAAACATTGGCTCTGAAGTCTAAAAGAAAACCTGCTAAAGCTTTGAAAGCCATTGAATCTGAAGAAGAAGTTCCTGAGGGAAATTCTGATGAAGATTCAGATGCTGATGAGCTTGCAATGATTTCTAAAAGACTTCAGTATCTGATGAACAGAAAGAAAAAGTTCTCTAACAGAAGCAGTAACTTCAGAGGATCTAGTTCAAATTCAAAGAGGGATACCCAGAAGGAAAGCTGCTACAACTGCAAAAAGCCTGGCCACTTCATTGCTGATTGTCCTGATCTTCAGAAGGAAAAATCAAAAGAAAAAGCAAAGAAGTCCAGCTCAAAGTCCAGCAGTTTCAGAAATAAGCTCAAAAAGAGTCTCATGGCAACATGGGATGATCTGGATAATGAGTCAGAATCTGATGAGGAAGAAGCAAACCTGGCCCTGATGGCAATTGCATCTTCTGTTGCAGAATCATGTTCAGATTCTGATGAAGAAGATGAGGTATACTCTGAACTCTCTAGATCTGATTTAATTGAAACAGTTAATGATCTTATGAGTCATCTTAAAAGCAAGTTAAAGGAAATTAAGTTTTTGAAAAATCAAACAAACTTGCTGTCTGAGGAAAATCTTAAACTTCAGAATCAAATTTTTGAATATGATGAGGAAGTTGAGGAACTCAGAAAAGAGGCTCATAAGAAATCTGAAGAGATTCCTAATGAACAGGAAATAGCTCTTCAGGATTTCATGTTAACTGGATTCAATAGAACAAAAATTGCCTCTATGATGTATAATATGATCAGAAACAAAGGTGAAGGCATTGGCTATGATTTATTCAAACCTTCAAATGATTTAAACTCACCTTCATGTTCTGAAAATATTTTAAAAGGCAATGGTATTTGTTTTGTGCCTGCTTCTAATAATTCTGAGAAATTGAAAGTATCAGAATCTGAGAATAAGTCAGAAGTTCTGAACAACTCAGACTCTGAAGCTTCTGAGCCTAAGGGTAAGATGAAGGCAACTGATAAAACCTTGCCTAAATCTAAGCCAAAAGGTTCTAAGCCTAAGAGTAAGAGGAAATCAGACTCTGAACTTAAACCTGTTCAGAATCTGGAGTGTTCAGAACCTGGAACTAGTAAGTCTCAGAATCTGAATAAAACTGATTCAAATTTTTCAAAGACTGGGTTTATTAAAACTTCAAAATCTGTTAAACCAGTCAATGTAAAACATTTTCAATCTCAGAATGTTAGGCAAAGCAAGCCAAAGCAAACCAATCAGTTTTCTGCTTCAAACTGTTTTAAGAAAGGCAACACTGAAGCTTGCCTTGTGCCTGAAGTAAACAGAGTTAGAATTCTGAGGAGATCAGAACCAAAGTATTCAAAAGGTCAGACTCTGAACAAATCAGAACCAAAGACCTTCAAGTCTCAGGTTCTGAAGAAGTCTGAGTCCAAACCATTGAGAACTCAGGTTCTGAAGCACTCAGGTTCTGAAACTCAGACTTATTCTAAATACAAGGATTCATATCCAAAGTATGAGAACAAGTCTGAATATCAAAACTTCAGACACAAGAAGCCAAAACCTTTCAAGACTAACCCCAAAGGACCCATGAAAATCTGGGTACCTAAGTCTGAAATTATTTCAATTGCAGATATGCTTGTCATCCAAAGAAAAGGAAAGGTCCTGGTACCTGGACAGTGGATGCTCGCATCATATGACAGGGGGAGGAACTGTGGGATTTGGAGGAAGTCAGAAAGGAAAGATCATTGGTACTGGTAAGATAGGTAATTCTTCCCTGTACATTGATAATGTTTGGCTGGTAGATGGACTTAGACATAATTTACTTAGCATAAGTCAATTATGTGATAGTAATTATGAAGTCCTGTTTAATAAGAACACCTGCACTGTAATCAGTAGCAAAGACAAGTCTGTAGTGTTCAGAGGCAGCAGGAAAAACAATGTTTACAAAATTAATTTTTCTGAATTGGTTCAGCAGAAGGTAGTTTGTCTTCTGTCTGTGAGTGATGAGAAATGGGTGTGGCACAAAAGGCTGGGACATGCTAACTGGAGACTCATCTCCAAGCTTAGCAAGTTACAGCTGGTCAGAGGCTTGCCCCAAATTGATTATCACTCAGATGCACTGTGCAGTGCATGCCAAATTGGAAAGTTTTCTAAAACTTCTTTTAAACCAAAGAACATTGTTTCCACCTCAAAACCTCTAGAACTCCTTCACATTGATTTGTTTGGTCCTGTTGGAACAGCTTCAATCAATGGGAAGAAGTATGGACTTGTTATTGTTGATGATTATAGTAGGTGGACTTGGGTTAAATTCCTCAGAACCAAAAATGAAACATATGATGTGTTTTTCAAATTCTGCAAACAAGTACAAACAGAAACTGATTTGAAAATTTTGAAAATCAGAAGTGATCATGGTGGTGAATTTGAAAATGAACCTTTTGAAAACTTTTGTGAAGATCATGGAATTTTCCATGAGTTCTCATCTCCTAGAACTCCACAACAAAATGGAGTTGTAGAGAGAAAGAACAGGTCTTTACAAGAGATGGCCAGAACCATGATCCATGAGTCAAAAATTGCTAAGTACTTTTGGGCAGAAGCTGTAAACACAGCATGTTATATTCAGAACAGGATTTATATCAGACCCATTCTGAATAAAACTTCATATGAATTATTTAAAGGAAGAAAACCAAGTATTTCTTATTTTCATCAGTTTGGTTGTACATGTTACATACTAAACAATAAGGTCTACCTAAAGAAATTTGATGCCAAGGCTCAAAAGGGTACCTTTTTAGGATACTCAGAGAGGTCTAAGGCATACAGAGTGTATAATTCTGAAACACATATTGTTGAAGAAGCTATACACATTAGGTTTGATGATAAGAAGCCTGGTAGTGAAATACCAGAGCTGGTTGAGAGTTTTGCAGATGTCAGAATCTCAGAAGAGCCTTCAGAAGCTGAACCTAGTTCAGGTTCTGATGAAGGTTCAGAAGCTGAAAACAATGAAGACTCTGAGAAACTCTCCAGCAATGACACTACTCCTGATGCTAATCAAGAACAGCATGGTTCTGAACAAATCCCTGGTGGCCCTTCAGAAGCTAATCCACCCAGAACCTCATTCAAGTACAAGTCTTCACATCCTGAGGAGTTGATCATTGGAAACAAGAACAGTCCAAGAAAGACAAGATCAGCATTCACTCAGAATGAGTCCATGCTTGGCCTGCTATCCATGATTGAGCCCACAACTACTGTTGAAGCACTTGCTGATGATGGTTGGATTGTAGCAATGCAAGAAGAGCTGAATCAGTTTCAAAGGAATGATGTATGGGATCTTGTGGCAAGACCTGATCAGAAGAACATCATTGGAACAAAATGGGTGTTCAGGAACAAGCTCAATGAACAAGTAGAGGTGATCAGAAACAAGGCTAGATTAGTAGCTCAAGGGTACAGCCAGCAAGAAGGAATAGACTACACGGAAACTTTTGCTCCAGTAGCAAGACTGGAAGCAATCAGGTTACTTCTTTCTTATGCTATTAATCATGATATCATCTTGTATCAAATGGATGTTAAGAGTGCTTTCTTAAATGGTGTAATTTCTGAAGAAGTGTATGTCAAACAACCTCCTGGTTTTGAAGATGTTAAATATCCAAATCATGTTTTTAAACTTAAGAAGTCTTTGTATGGTCTGAAACAAGCTCCCAGAGCTTGGTATGAAAGACTAAGCAACTTCTTAATTAAAAATGGTTTTGTAAGAGGTCAAGTTGACAATACACTCTTTAGAAAAACAGTTAAGAAAGAAATCTTAATTGTACAAATCTATGTTGATGATATCATATTTGGTTCTACTAATGCCTCCCTTTGCAAGGAGTTTTCTAAGCTAATGCAGGATGAATTTGAAATGAGCATGATGGGTGAGCTGAAATTCTTCTTGGGAATTCAAATCAACCAATGCAAAGAAGGTGTTTGTGTCCATCAGTCCAAATACACCAAGGAGCTTCTGAAGAAGTTCCAGTTGGATGATTGCAAGCTGATGACAACACCAATGCATCCCACCTGCACTTTAAGCAAAGAAGACAATGGCACTAAGGTAGATCAGAAGCTGTACAGAGGTATGATAGGTTCTCTCCTATACTTAACTGCTTCTAGGCCAGATATTTTATTTAGTGTATGTCTGTGTGCTAGATTCCAATCAGATCCTAGAGAATCTCATATGACTGCTGTCAAGAGAATCTTCAGGTATCTGAAAGGAACAACTAATTTGGGACTTCTGTATAAGAAATCTCTAAATTATAAGCTAGTTGGATTCTGTGATGCTGACTATGCTGGGGACAGGATTGAAAGAAAATCTACCAGTGGAAACTGTCAGTTTCTTGGTGAGAATCTGATATCCTGGGCCAGCAAGAGACAAGCAACCATTGCTTTGTCAACAGCAGAAGCAGAATACATCTCAGCTGCAAGTTGTAGTACACAACTGCTCTGGATGAAACATCAATTAGAGGATTATCAGATTCATGCAAATAATATTCCAATTTATTGTGATAATACTGCTGCTATATGTCTGTCTAAAAATCCAATTTTGCATTCTAGAGCCAAGCACATAGAAATAAAACATCATTTTATAAGAGATTATGTTCAGAAGGGTGTTCTAGATATTCAGTTCATTGATACTGATCATCAATGGGCTGACATATTCACAAAACCCCTAACAGAAGATAGATTCAATTTTATTAAAAAGAATCTGAACATGCATTTTGTCTCTTGAAAAATGTGCTTGAATCTGAATGCATTCCTTGATTCTAAGTTTATCATAAGCTAAGACTTACCAAACACTCACCTTCTGAGAGTTTGACTAAAGTTAAGCCTGAAAAACTTCAGAATCTGAAGGATCAGAACCTGGATTTTCTGACTTCTGAATCTGATAGAAATCTAATGTTGGTCAGAATCTGATAAGTATAGCTATGGGCAATGATGATTAAAGCTTTGAAAGTTTATACTCTACTCCTTCCAAAGTCATCAAGTAAAAAATGTGATTTTATGCTCTGATACTCATTGTTAAAATTGCTTGACAAACAATTTTCAGTTGGTATCAGTTGTTTTCAAAATGTTTAGCACAGACACATTTTAAAAGCCCTCAGTGTTTCAGACATGTTCAGTTTCAAGAACTCTTTTCATCTTGGTATCAGTCTTTAGAAATGTTTTCACTTGGTATCAGACTCTGAATTAAAATCTTTTAGCTGGTATCAGACTCTGAGATAAATCCTCAACTGGTATCAGATTCTGATATATTTCCTTAAAGCAAGCTCAGAATTGCTCTGATACTGAACACTTCTTGAGAAGTTTTGCTCTAATACTGAACACAACTGGTTGTTTTGCTCTGATGCTGAACCAGTTTGTACTGAACAAGTAATGTCTGAACACAGAATGACCTGATCAGAAGCTCCAAACTTTTTCTGCTTCTGAACAGTATTCTAATTTCATTGCAAGTCATATACTCATTGTAAATCAAGTAGGCTCTGATGATTTTTCTTGCTACTTGGTTATCCATATGATTGCACAAATATCTCACAATCTTGGTTAGTTCAACTCCTCCCAAATTCTGCATCCTTTTGAAATCTTTTCCAACTTGATGTCAGAACTGTCTTCAAACTCTTTTAAAAAGGGGGATACTGAACTGCTTTGATACCTGCTTTCAAACTCTTTTCAAATCCTTTTCTGCTCTGATACAGATATTTTCAAACTCTCTTGACAAAGGGGGAGAAATTTTTCTGTCTTAAGGGGAGATAGTTGCACTTTTTGTTGATGACAAAAGGGGGAGAAAAGTAAAACAAGTATTAAAGCACCTGAGCTCAAATAAGTTAAAATTGTTAGGATTAAGTTCTGATACAATTGTTAAGCTAGCTCTGATACTGATCAGTTAAGCTAAGTTAAGCTCTGATACATTTCTGACTAGCTCTGATATATTTCTGACTATATTTAACTTATGAGAACTGCTTTTTAATTCTTAGCCTCTGAAGTAAATTTTTTGGCTCTGATATATTCTGTGAGATATATATAACTCTTAGTGAGTAAATAGAATTTAAAATAACTTGGATAAGACTCAGGGAGCATACAAAACTCATCCTGTGGATTATCAGACTTAGGGGGAGAGCTTACAAACCTCAGAACCTGAAGTCAACAAGTCATTTTGAATTCTGAGTGTAAATTTCACCATATTGTTTTAAGTTAAGACTAATTAACATGGATAAGAATCAAGGGGAGCTTACAAACCTCTCCTGAAGTCAGATTGTTAATTAAACTTAATAACAATTCTGAAATTTTCACATTTGTGTTTTTATCTGAACTTAATTAACTTGGATCAGACTCAGGGGGAGCTTACAAACCTCACACCCTGCAGTTAACTGGTTAATTAAGTTAACAACAATTTTCTGTTTTAATACTTATGTTTGTCATCATCAAAAAGGGGGAGATTGTTGGAACAAAATGTGTTTAACAAGTCTCTCATAAAATAAGGGGGAGATTGTTGAAACATTTATGTGTAAACATATCTCTCTTTATGGTTTTGATGATAACAAAGTATTAAAGAGAAAATTGGTTATTTGCTAATGCTTTGTTCAAGTGTTTCAGAACCACATGCTTAATTAGTGTTGATTGATAGTGGTTATGAAGAACAAGCTAAAGAGCAAGAAGGAAAGCCAAGAAGCAAGGTTGCAAGACTTAGAAGAAACTGGTCCTGAAAAAGTGCTCCTGAAGTGAAGCCTCTGAAGTGGTCCTGAAGTGCAGCTTCTGAAGACTGGGTGCTTCTGATGAAGTTAACGCAAAGTCAACATCTGAAGACCAGCTTCTGATCCATACAACTGAAGCAGCTTCTGATCACTGTTCACTGAGAAGCTTCTGAAGCTGATGTGGCATGGATTTTGACCAGTATTGTGCGCATTTAATGCCTGGAGGTGTCAGAACAACTCAATGGAACAGTTGTCTCCCTGACCCAAACATTCTCCAGTTTTTAAGGTGGGCCAATTCAAAAATGGCACCTGCCCTGTTCTGACAGAAAAAGTGCAGCACACATTTGCAGCAACCTAGTCCAATTGCAACGGCTAATTTCCTGATTTCCAGCAAATCTCCAACAGCTCTATTTTTATCTATAAAAGGAGGGAGATTTGAAGAAGAAAACGTTGAAGACTCTTTGAAACGCATTGCTGAAACTTTGCCCTGTTTTCTGTGTAAAAACTGTCATAGTTCAAATCTCTTAGAAATTCTTCAGTCTTTGTAACTTAGGAATTTCTTAAGGTTAAGAGTCTTAACCTGTGTTGTATTTAGAGAACACCTCTGATATTTGATCAAGTGTTCATCCCAAACTTCTTTACTTGTAAACCAGTTTGGTCCCTCAAAGTCTTAGTCTGTATACTAAGCAATTGTAACCTCATTCCTTTGTGGTCTGAGTCAGAAGTCTCTTGTCTTTGTGACTTGAGCATTGGGAAGTCTCTTGTCTTTGTGACTTGAGCATTGGAAGCCTCTTCCTTGGTGGTTGAGCATAGAAGTCTCTTTCTTTGTGATTGAGCAGCTGGAAGT
Source organism: Medicago ruthenica (assembly GCA_018208015.1). NCBI lineage: Eukaryota > Viridiplantae > Streptophyta > Magnoliopsida > Fabales > Fabaceae > Medicago > Medicago ruthenica. Next base: position 49,820,229 of record CM031372.1, read on the forward strand.
CTCTTTCTTAGTGATTGAGCAATTGTAATCAGAACTGATTATAGTGAAACTCTCTTGTTGGATACAAGGGGACAGGACTACTTCTCACATTGAGAAGGAACCTGTATAATTTCTGTGTGTCTTTCTTTCCCTTACTTCTTAACTTGTTTAAATCTGCTGCACTTAACTTCTGATATCTGTTCAGTACTGATCATATCAGCTTCTGAACTGAACCTTTAAGTTCTGATAAGAAAAAGAACAAGTTTTAGAGTCACACAATTCAACCCCCCCTTCTTGTGTGTACGTGTTTTTCTCACCTTCAGAAGAAACAACTGCAGTTGTACCAAAAGGAGAACCAACTAAAGTAACTCCTGAACTTGTTATTGTCACACCACAACCTCAGCAAATTAAAGATGAAACTCAAGCTCTAAGTGACAGAAAACTTTTGACTGGTGAAGAAAGGCTAGCAAGACTAGAGAAAAGGGAAGAGTAGATGAGGAATGATATAGCATCGTTGAAAGAAACACATGAGCGGATGGACGCAAAAATGGAGAATCTGACTCAAGCTCAGATGAAGGTGGAAGCAATCTCATAGGAGACAAGTGATAATGTCAAAAGGCTGATAGAGATGCTGGCTGCCAAAGGATTTTGATTAAGATGTTTAGTTTCTTATCTTGCATCCTATTCTTAAACAACTTGGGTTGTACTATTAACTCTTTACTTTTATTTTTTCTAATGCGCTCAAGAGTGACTAAGAATGAATTTAATTAACTGGAAATAGGACTTAGGGGGGAGATTGCAAACCTCACCTTAATGGACCTATCACAGAATTAGGGGGAGCTTGCAAACCTCAACCTAAGACTATCAGACTCAGGGGGAGCTTGCAAACCTCTTACCATGAAGTCTAACTGTTAACTAGATTAACAACAATTATTCAAAATAATTGTGTTTGTCATCATCAAAAAGGGGGAGATTGTTGGAACAAGAAGTGTCTTGGACAATTACTCTAAGGTTTTGATCATAACAAAGTATGGATAATTGTGCTATTTTACTTTAGTACCTTTGTTTTTCTTTTCTAGGCAATAATTATTATGAACAAGCATTTTGGAGCAAAATCACATAAAGTCGGGCAAGAAAAGTCAAGTTTCGAGGCAAATGTGAGATGGCACGTTAGTGTCATCATTTACATTGATCGTGCGCTGATTCTGGGCAGACCGTGCCATTCCAAGCATAAGGACTACGCACGGCCGTGCCATCCTGGTGCACGGTCGTGCGCCTGTGTTGGAACAAAATGTGTTAAACAACCCTCTTATGAATCAAGGGGGAGATTGTTGAAACATTTATATGTAAACATATCTCTCTTTATGGTTTGATGATAACAAGAGTGTTAAATAGAAAATTGGTTATTTGCTAATGCTTTGTTCAAGTGATTTCAGAACCACGTGTTTTATGATTGGAAATTAAGAATGGTTATGAAAGAACAAGCTTAGAGCAAGAAAGGAAAGCTTAGAAGCAAGTTGCAAGGCTGGAAAGGTGCTCCTGAAGAGTGCTCCTGAAGTAGTGCTCCTGTAGTGAGAGTCTGAAGCCTGCGTCTGAAGGCAGCTTCTGAGGTCTGAGTCTGAAGACAGGTTCTGAAGAAAGTCAACAAAAGTCAACGTCTGAAGACCTGCTTCTGAAGTCTGAGTCTGAAGGAGTGCTTCTGATGTACTGTTCACGCAGAAGCTTCTGAAGGCTGATGTGGCATGGAATGCAACTGGTACTGTGCGCATTTAATGCCTGAATATGTCAGAGCAACCCAATGGAACAGTTGTCTCCCTGACTCAAACATTCCCCAGCTTTTAAGGTAGGTAAGTTCAAAAATGGCTGCTGCTCTGTTTTCTGCAAAAAGCTCAGCACACATTTTCAGTCTATCCTAGCTCAACTTGCAACGGCTCTTTCCTCAAATCAATAAAATCTTCAACAGCTCTATTTCCTCTATAAAAGGAAGAAGATTTGAAGAAGAATTTTGCTAAGACTCTTGAAATCAAATTGCTGAACCTGTGCTCTGTTTTGCTGTCAAGTTCATAAAACTCTTAGAAATTCTTTTAGTTTCTGTAACTTAGAATTTCTTAAGGTTAAGAGTCTTAACCTGTGTTGTATTAAGAGAACAGCTCTGATATTTTATCAAGTGTTCAACCCAAACTCATTTCTTTGTGATTCAGTTTGGTCCTTAAGTCTCAGTCTGTATACTGAGCATTTGTAACCTCATTCCTTTGTGGTCTGAGTCAGAAGTCTCTTGACTTAGTGTCTTGAGCATTGAGAAGTCTCTTGACTTAGTGTCTTGAGCATTGAGAAGTCTCTTGACTTAGTGTCTTGAGCATTGGAAGCCTCTTCCTTTGTGGTTGAGCAACTGGAAGTCTCTTCCTTAGTGGTTGAGCATTTGTAATCAGCTGATATAGTGGAACTCTCTTGTTGGAAAACAAGGGGACTGGACTACTTCTCACATTGAGAAGGAACCAGTATAAATCTTGTGTGTCTCTCTTTCCCTCTCTCTTTTCATTCTATATCCGCTGCAATACTCTTTGAAAAATAGTTCAGAACTGATTCATATCAGCTTCTGAACTTAGCTTAAGTTTTGAAAAGAAAAGATACCAAGTTTTTGACTCACACAATTCAACCCCCCCTTCTTGTGTGTGTTTTTCTCACCTTTAGTTGGTATCAGAGCCTGGTTCTAAAATTAACACTTAACAGTGTGTCAGTAGGATCCTGAGAAAAACATGTCATCTGACAATGAAGATTCACCTCCTCCTCCTCCTCCTCCTAGACATACTTCTGTACATTATGACTATGGTACTGATGATAGAAAGTCTAGGTCACACAATAAACCCCCTATGTTTACTGGTGACCCAGAAAAATTCTCTTGGTGGAAGAGTATAATGTACAGTCATATTATTGGGATTGATGATTCACTATGGGACATCATAGAAGATGGAATCACAATTCCAGTGGATGAAGAAGGTGTTGCTGTCAACAGAAGGGCTCTGAGTGATGCAGAAAGAAAGATATATAGAAAGCATCACAATGTGAGAGGAATCATTGTGGATTCCCTACCTCACTCAGAGTATCAGAAGCTGAGTGACAAGTCCACAGCAAAGGCCATCTTCACATCCCTCTGCTCTAACTATGAAGGCAATAAGAAGGTTAGAGAAGCTAAGGCAAACATTCTTGTTCAGCAATATGAATTGTTCAGAATGAAAGAGGAAGAAAATATTGAGACTATGTTCTCAAGATTTCAGACTCTGGTTTCTGGACTTCAGATTCTGAAGAAGAGTTATACCACAGCTGATCATGTGAACAAACTCTTAAGAAGTCTGCCATCCAAATGGAGACCTAAGGTGACTGCTATTGAGGAAGCTAAGGATCTGAATACTTTAAGTATTGAGGATCTTATAAGCTCCCTCAAGGTGCATGAACTAGGACTCAATGAGGATGAGTCTGTTAGAGAACCAAAAACATTAGCTCTGAAGTCTAAAAGAAAGCCTGCTAAAGCCTTGAAAGCTATTGAATCTGAAGAAGAGTTTCCTGAGGGAAATTCTGATGAAGATTCAGATGCTGATGAGCTTGCAATGCTTTCTAAAAGGCTTCAGTATCTAATGAATAGAAAGAAAAAATTCTCTAACAGAAGCAGTAACTTTAGAGGATCTGGTTCAAAGAGGGATAACCAGAAGGAAAGCTGTTACAACTGCAAGAAGCCTGGGCACTTCATTGCTGACTGTCCTGATCTTAAGAAAGAAAAGTCTAAAGAGAAAGCAAAGAAGTCCAGCTCAAAGTCCAGCAGTTTCAGAAACAAGCTTAAAAAGAGTCTCATGGCAACATGGGATGATCTGGACAATGAGTCAGAATCTGAAAAGAAGAAGCAAACCTGGCCTTGATGGCAACTGCATTTTCTGATACAGAATCATGCTCAGATTCTGATGAAGAAGATGAGGTATATTCTGAACTCACTAGATCTAAATTAATTGAAACAGTTAATGATCTTATGAGTCATCTCAAAAGCAAGTTAGGAGAAATAAAATCTTTGAAAAATAAAACTAACTTGCTATCTGAGGAAAATCTTAAACTTCAGAATCAAATATTTGAATATAATGAAGAAGTTGAAGAACTCAGAAAAGAGGCTCATAAGAAATCTGAAGAGATTCCTAATGAACAGGAAATAGCTCTTCAGGATTTCATTCTAACTGGATTCAATAGAACTAAAATTGCCTCTATGATGTATAATATGATCAGAAACAAAGGTGAAGGCATTGGCTATGATTCATTCAAACCTTCAAATGAATTAAACTCACCTTCATGTTCTGGAAATATTTTAAAAGGCAATGGTATATGCTTTGTGCCTGCTTCTGATAACTCTGAGAAGTTGAAAATGTCAGAAACTGAGACTAAGTCTGAAGTTCTGAACAGCACAGACTCTGAAGCTTCTGAACCTAAGGGTAAGATGAAGGCAAATGTTAAAACCTTGCCTAAATCTAAGCCAAAAGGTCCTAAGCCTAAGAGTAAGAGAAAATCAGACTCTGAACCTGAAAATGTTCAGAATCTGAAGAATTCAGAACCTGGAACTAGTAAGTCTCAGAATCTGAATAATTCAAACTCAAATTTTTCAAAGACTGGGTTTATTAAAACTTCAAAATCTATTAAACCAGTCAAAACAAAACATTTTCAATCTCAGAATATTGAGCAAAGCAAGCAAAAGCAAACCAATCAGTTTTCTGCTTCTAAGTGTTTTAAGAAAGGCAAAACTGAAGCTTGCCTTGTGCCTAAAGCTAACAAGGTTAGAATTCTGAGGAAATCAGAACCAAAGTACTCAAAAGGTCAGACTTTAAACATCTCAGAACCAGAGACCTTCAAGTCTCAGGTTCTGAAGAAATCTGAGTCCAAACCTTTGAGAACTCAGGTTCTGAAACTCAGACTTATTCAAGATATAAGGATTCATATCCTAAGTATCAGAACAAGTCTGAATATCATAACTTCAGACACAAGATGAAAAAGCCAAAACCTTTCAGGACTAACCCCAAAGGACCCATGAAAATCTGGGTACCTAAGTCTGAGATCATTTCAATTGCAGATATGCTTAACATCCAAAGAAAAGGAAAGGTCCTGGAACCTGGACAGTGGATGCTCGCATCATATGACAGGGGACAAGTCTATGTTCCAAACCCTAACTCTGAAAGAGGGAGGAACTGTGGGGTTTGGAGGAAGTCAGAAAGGAAAGATCATTGGTACTGGTAAGATAGGTAATTCTTCCCTGTACTTTGATAATGTTTGGCTGGTAGATGGACTTAGACATAATTTACTTAGCATAAGTCAATTATGTGATAGTAATTATGAAGTCCTGTTTAATAAGAACACGTGTACTGTAATCAATAACAAAGATAAGTATGTAGTGTTCAGAGGTAGCAGGAAAAACAATGTTTACAAAATAAATTTTTCTGAATTGGTTCAGCAGAAGGTAGTTTGCCTTCTGTCTGTGAGTGATGAGAAATGGGTCTGGCACAAAAGGCTGGGACATGCTAACTGGAGACTCATCTCTAAGCTTAGCAAGTTACAGCTGGTCAGAGGCCTACCCCAGATTGATTATCACTCAAATGCTCTGTCTTCAGCATGCCAAATTGGAAAGTTTTCAAAAACTTCTTTTAAATCTAAGAACATTGTTTCCACCTCAAAACCTTTAGAGCTCCTTCACATTGATTTGTTTGGTCCTGTTGGAACAGCTTCAATCAATGGGAAGAAGTATGGACTTGTGATTGTTGATGATTATAGTAGGTGGACTTGGGTTAAGTTCCTTAGAACCAAAAATGAAACATATGATGTGTTTTTTCAAATTCTGCAAACAAGTACAAACTGAAACTGATTTGAAAATTTTAAAAATCAGAAGTGATCATGGTGGGGAATTTGAAAATGAACCTTTTGAAATTTTTTGTGAAGATCATGGAATTATCCATGAGTTCTCATCTCCTAGAACTCCACAACAAAATGGAGTTGTAGAGAGAAAGAACAGGTCTTTACAAGAAATGGCCAGAACCATGATCCATGAATCCAAAATTGCTAAGTACATTTGGGCAGAAGCTGTAAACACAGCATGTTATATTCAGAACAGGATCTATATCAGACCTATTCTGAATAAAACAGCATATGAATTGTTTAAAGGAAGAAAACCAAGTATTTCTTATTTTCATCAGTTTGGTTGTACTTGTTACATACTAAACAATAAAGTCTACCTAAAGAAATTTGATGCCAAGGCTCAAAAGGGTACCTTTTTAGGTTACCCAGAGAGATCTAAGGCATACATGGTGTATAATTCTGAAACACATGTTGTTGAAGAAGCTATACACATTAGGTTTGATGATAAGAAGCCTGGTAATGAAATACCAGAGCTGGTTGAGAGTTTTGCAGATGTCAGAATCTCAGAAGAACCTTCAGAAGCTGAACCCAGTTCAGAGTCTGATGAAGGTTCAGAAGCTGAAAACAATGAAGAATCTGAGAAATTCTCTGATAAAGACACTACTCCTGAAGCAAATCAAGACCAGCATGGTTCTGAACACATCCTTGATGGTTCTTCAGAAGCTAATCCACCCAGAACCTCATTCAAGTACAAGTCTTCACATCCTGAGGAGTTGATCATTGGAAACAAGAACAGTCCAAGGAAGACAAGATCAGCATTCACTCAGAATGAGTTTATGTTTGGCCTGCTATCCATGATTGAACCCACAACTGCTGATGAAGCACTTGCTGATGATGGCTGGATTGTAGCAATGCAGGAAGAACTGAACCAGTTTCAAAGGAATGATGTCTGGGATCTTGTTGCAAGACCTGATCATAAGAACATCATTGGAACAAAATGGGTGTTCAGGAACAAGCTCAATGAACAAGGAGAAGTGATCAGAAACAAGGCTAGATTAGTAGCTCAAGGGTACAGCCAGCAAGAAGGAATTGATTACATAGAAACATTTGCTCCAGTTGCAAGACTGGAAGCAATCAGGTTACCTTTTTCTTATGCTGTTAATCATGATATCATCTTGTATCAAATGGATGTTAAGACTGCTTTCTTAAATGGTGTAATTTCTGAAGAAGTGTATGAAAAACAAGCTCCTGGTTTTGAAGATGTTAAATATCCAAATCATGTTTTTAAACTTAAGAAGTCTTTATATGGTCTGAAACAAGCTCCCAGAGCTTGGTATGAAAGGCTGAGCAACTTCTTGATTAAAAATGATTTTGTAAGAGGTCAAGTTGACAATACACTTTTTAGAAAAACTGTTAAGAAAGAAATCTTAATTGTGCAAATATATGTTGATGATATCATACTTGGTTCTACTAATGCTTCCCTTTGCAAAGAGTTTTCAAAGTTAATGCAGGATGAATTTGAAATGAGCATGATGGGTGAGCTGAAATTCTTTTTGGGAATTCAAATCAACCAATGCAAAGATGCTGTCTATGTTCATCAGTCCAAATACACTAAGGAGCTTCTGAAGAAGTTCCAGCTGGATGATTGTAAGCTGATGACAACACCAATGCATCCCACCTGCACCTTAAGCAAAGAGGACAATGGCTCTAAGGTAGATCAGAAGCTGTACAAAGGTATGATAGGTTCTCTCTTATACTTAACTGCTTCTAGGCCAGATATTTTATTTAGTGTATGTCTGTTTGCTAGATTCCAGTCAGATCCTAGAGAATCTCATATGACTGCTGTCAAGAGAATCTTTAGGTATCTGAAAGGAACAACCAATTTGGGACTTCTGTATAAGAAATCTCTAAATTATAAGCTAGTTGGATTATGTGATGCTGACTATGCTGGGGACAGGATTGAAAGAAAATCCACCAGTGGAAACTGTCAGTTTCTTGGTGAGAATCTGATATCCTGGGCCTGCAAGAGACAAGCAACCATTGCTTTGTCAACAACAGAAGCAAAATACATCTCAGCTGCAAGTTGTAGCACACAACTGCTCTGGATGAAACATCAATTAGAGGATTACCAGATTCATGCAGATAACATTCCAATTTATTGTGATAACACTGCTGCAATATGTCTGTCTCAAAATCCAATGCTGCATTCTAGAGCCAAGCACATAGAAATAAAACATCATTTTATAAGAGATTATGTTCAGAAGGGTGTCTTAGATATTCAGTTCATTGATACTGATCATCAATGGGCTGACATATTCATAAAACCCCTAACAGAAGAAAGATTCAATTTTATTAAAAAGAATCTGAACATGCACTTTATCTCTTGAAAATGTGCTTGAATCTGAATGAAAACCTTGATTCTAAGTTTATCATAAGCTAAAACTTATCAAACACTCATTTTCTGAGAGTTTGAAGAAAGTTAACCCTGAAAAACTTCAGAGTTTGAAGGATCAGAACCTGGATTTTCTGACCACTGAATCTGATAAAAATCTAATGTTTGGTCAGAATCTGATAAGTATAGCCCTGGGCAATGATGATTTAAAGCTTTAAAAGTTTATACTCTAATCCTCCCAAAGTCATCAATTTAAAAATGTGATTTTCTGTTTTGGTATCGATGCTAAAATTGCTTTAATTTCAATTGGTATCAGGTTTTTTTTTTTTAAAAAAAACTATTCAACACAACCACATTTTTTTTTCAAATGCCCAAAGTGTATCAGACAATGTTCAGTTTTTAGAACTTATTTCAAATGCTATATCTTGGTATCAGCACTGAACCATTTTTTTTGGTATCAGGCTCTGATATAAGTTCAGCAGTATTAAAACTTTCATTTGGTATCAGGCTCTGATATAACCTTCAGTTGGTCTATGATCTGAACTATTTTGTTTTAAAATAACTCAGATTTGCTCTGATACTGAACCATTTGTACTGAACAGCTATGTCTGAACACAGAATGCTCTGATCAGAAGCTCTGAACTTTTTCTGCTTCTGAACAACATTCTATTTTCAATGCAATGTCATATACTCATTGAAAATCAAGTATGCTCTGATGCTCATCTTTGCTACTTGATTATCCATATGATTGCATAAATATCTCACATGTTTTTCAACCCCCCCCCCCCCCCAATCCTGAACCTGTTTGTGATGTTTTCAAACTCTTTTAAAAAAGGGGGAGATTGAAATGCTCTGATACACATGTTTTCAAACTCTGTTAAAACTTTTTGTTGATGACAAAAGGGGGAGTAAGGTAAAACAAGTATTAAAGCACCTGAGCTCAAAAAAATAAGTTAAATTCTGTCAGTAATTAACTTATGAAAGGGGAGTAAAAGGCATTAAGACCTGAGGCTCTGAACATAAGTTAAGGTTCTGAATGAATTTAACTTATGAGAACTATTTTTTTTTTATTCTTAGCCTTTGAATTTAAATTCTGTGAGATATATAACTCTTAGTGAGTTAAAATGAATTGAAAATAACTTGGATAAGACTCAGGGAGCTTACAAAACTCATCCTGTGGATTATCAGACTTAGGGGGAGAGCTTACAAACCTCAGAACCTGAAGTCAGCAAGTTATTTACAATTCTGAGTGTTAATTTCACTTGATTGTTTAAAGTTGAGTTTAATTAACTTAGATAAGAATCAAGGGGAGCTTACAAACCTAACCTAGGGGGAGCTTACAAACCTCTCCTGAAGTTAGATTGTTAATTAAACTTAACAACAATTCTGAAATTTTCACATTTGTGATTTAAACTGAACTTAATTAACTTGGATCAAACTCAGGGTGAGCTTACAAACCTCACACCCTGCAGCTAACTTGTTAATTAAGTTAACAACAATTTTCTGATTTAATACTTATGTTTGTCATCATCAAAAAAGGGGAGATTGTTGGAACAAAATGTGTTAAACAACTCTCTTATGAATCAAGGGGGAGATTGTTGAAACATTTATGTGTAAACATATCTCTCTTTATGGTTTTGATGATAACAAGAGTGTTAAATAGAAAATTGGTTATTTGCTAATGCTTTGTTCAAGTGATTTCAGAACCACGTGTTTTATGATTGGAAATTAAGAATGGTTATGAAAGAACAAGCTTAGAGCAAGAAAGGAAAGCTTAGAAGCAAGTTTCAAAGCTGGAAGAGTGCTCCTGAAGAGTGCTCCTGAAGTAGTGCTCCTGTAGTGAGAGTCTGAAGCTTGCGTCTGAAGGCAGCTTCTGAAGTCTGAGTCTGAAGACAGGTTCTGAAGAAAGTCAACAAAAGTCAACGTCTGAAGACCTGCTTCTGAAGTCTGAGTCTGAAGGAGTGCTTCTGATGTACTGTTCACGCAGAAGCTTCTGAAGGCTGATGTGGCATGGAATGCAACTGGTACTGTGCACATTTAATGCCTGAATATGTCAAAGCCACCCAATGGAACAGTTGTCTCCCTGACTCAAACATTCCCCAGCTTTTAAGGTAGGCAAGTTCAAAAATGGCTGCTGCTCTGTTTTCTGCAAAACGCTCAGCACACATTTTCAGTCTATCCTAGCTCAACTTGCAACGGCTCTTTCCTCAAATCAAGCAAATCTTCAACAGCTCTATTTCCTCTATAAAAGGAAGAAGATTTGAAGAAGAATTTTGCTAAGACTCTTGAAATCAAATTGCTGAACCTGTGCTCTGTTTTGCTGTCAAGTTCATAAAACTCTTAGAAATTCTTTTAGTTTCTGTAACTTAGAATTTCTTAAGGTTAAGAGTCTTAACCTGTGTTGTATTAAGAGAACACCTCAGATATTTTATCAAGTGTTCAACCCAAACTCATTTCTTTGTGATTCAGTTTGGTCCTTAAGTCCCAGTCTGTATACTGAGCATTTGTAACCTCATTCCTTTGTGGTCTGAGTCAGAAGTCTCTTGACTTAGTGTCTTGAGCATTGAGAAGTCTCTTGACTTAGTGTCTTGAGCATTGAGAAGTCTCTGAAATTAGTGTCTTGAGCATTGGAAGCCTCTTCCTTTGTGGTTGAGCAACTGGAAGTCTCTTCCTTAGTGGTTGAGCATTTGTAATCAGCTGATTATAGTGGAACTCTCTTGTTGGAAAACAAGGGGACTGGACTACTTCTCACATTGAGAAGGAACCAGTATAAATCTTGTGTGTCTCTCTTTCCCTCTCTCTTTTCATTCTATATCCGCTGCAATACTCTTTGAAAAATAGTTCAGAACTGATTCATATCAGCTTCTGAACTTAGCTTAAGTTTTGAAAAGAAAAGATACCAAGTTTTTGACTCACACAATTCAACCCCCCCCCCCTTCTTGTGTGTGTTTTTCTCACCTTCAGCCTGTTGTGATCTTCAGAGTTTTACGTTTTGGAACTTCGCACGATCGTGCGCCCATATGGCACGGTCGTGTGCGTTATGTAGTCAGAAATAATGATGGAAAACTCTTGGTTTTTGCCAATAATTGTTGTGTAGTTCGTGGTTAATGCTTTGTCTAAGGCTTTAGGCTATAAATAGGGCTCTAATCATACTTGTTTACAATCTGGGAATGAGTGGAAAGTTACTATAGTGAGATTGTAACTCAAGCTTGTTCTAAGCTCAACCATTTATAAATTTTATGCACTTTTATATTTCTTTGCAATTTACTTTATTGTTTTTTACATTTCAGTACTTTATATTTCTGCAAGTTTACAATTCTTGTCATTTATATTTTTGTCTTTACAATTCATGCAATTTATATTTTGTCAAATGTCTACAATGAACTCTTGTGAGTAAACTAGTCTAGTCATGGGATTGTTGGAAAAGTCTAATGACTAGATCCTAATCAAACCAAGCCTAGACTCTATTTTATAAAAAAAAAATCCATTTTCCTATCTAATCTCATCGTTTTCTAAACTCAATAGCAAGTATTGAACGAAGTACTGAACGGAGAAGTTCAATAACTACTATTTTATCATTTCAAATATCAAGTGAAGTATCGTACGAAGAAGTTTGATATTGAAACAAATGAGATTAGACAAGGTGTCATAAAGCTTGATGGTAAAAAGACCAAATGAATAGCTTTGTGAAACCTTAAGGCCATAAGACTCGCACTTAATGGGTCTCAATAGCAATCAACCATGAGAATAAGCGTGGTTGTTATTGAGATACATTCATGTAGCTCGAAAGAGACCATGAATTACCTTAGAGAGTCTTGCCTTTGGAAAATGGATCCAATATAGAATAGAGGTAAAGCTTGGCCGATTATTTTCCGTTATTAGATATACCAATAAATCCCAAGACGCTTTTTACTTTATTAAATCAAAACCAAATTTTTTCCAAACTCAACAAAATTTTAACTTGTTCAGCTTACATACTCTGAAAATATAATCGGTAATTACTAAACTCCCTGTGGATCGATATTTTTATTACGCGATAGTAACTGTGCACTTGCGGTAACACATCAAAGAACAATTGGAATACAAACATATGTTCAATGTGCAGAATCATAGAAAGATCTATCTATCAAGCAAGAACATATGAAAAGCATTAGAAGGAACAAGAGAAGCTAAGAAGACTATGGTAGAAGACCAAAAGAAGGTCAACCAGAAGCCAACGTCCTTAGAAGACGAGCACCACACAGATTCTAGAGAGGTAACTCAATAGACTCTGTGATGATCATCAGACTCAGAAGCAGACACTGCAGACTTGGATCACCCTCAGACTTGAGTAAGTTATGAGGGAGTCAAAATTCATGTAGGCTCTATCCTATTATGTGAACTGTCAATATCAAGGTTTTGCTAGATGCAGTTTTTTTGTCGTCTTCTGTGTACATGCATAATCAAACAAAGGACATCAAGAACAAAGCAAGCAACATATAATTCTTCTTTCAGCAAAGAGAAATTCAAAGTGCATTCAACTAGATTATCCATAACAGGCAAAGAGCCAACGTTCTTAATCAAAGCTTCTCAACGACTCTATTTGCGCTGGCACTCTTTTCCAACGTCTCTCAAATCCTTGCCTATAAAAGATGCTGATGACCACGAAGAAGATTATCAAGACTCTGCTATTTCAAAGTGCTAATAATTTGTCAAAATCAAATAGCGCAAAACCTAGAGTTGTAGAGAGTCTGTTCATTTGTTCATATACACCAAACATTGTTAAATCAGGTGTTGAACAAATTAGAAGTCTTTATTACAAAGCTAAAGTGTATAAGTCTCTTGGTGAAACCTTGAGCAACTAGAAATCTCTTAGGTGAGTCCTTAGAGCATTGTAAGTCTCTTTCCTGCGTGCTTAAGCACTTGTAAGTCTCTTGGAGTATTCCTTGAGCAGGAAGTCTTAAGTTGTGTGCTTAAGCAAGGAAGTTTTGAGCTGTGTGCTTAAGCAATGAAGTCTTTAGGAAGAGTCCTGAGCAAGAAGTCTTGAGCAGGTGTGCTTGAGCATAAGAAAGTATCTTGGAGTTGTCCTTCAACAATTTGTAATCATGTGTGATTATAGTGAAATCCGTTGGAAATGCAAGGGGACTGGACTACTCCTGGGTTGTAGGAGGAACCAATATAAAATTTCCTTGTGTCTGCTTTTCTCTCTCTCTCTCTCTATCATTATATTTATCTTTGTGGTTCGGTACTATCCGCCGCACTCAGACTCTGTATTAGAATGAACACCAAGAAAAAGAAACCAGAAAAAGCCAACAAAATTCACCCCCCCCCCCCCTCTTGTGTTTTTCTCACCTTCAAGTTCCTTGCCTTAAGGGAAAGTCAATCATTAGAACCAAATGGGTCTTTAGGAATAAATTTGACGAAAACGATATTATAACACGAAATAAGGCAAGGCTTATGGCAAAAGGGTGAAACCAAGAGGAGGGGATTGACTACGAGGATACTTATGCTCCTGTATCCCGCCTTGAGGCCATACGTCTCCTTTTGGCATTTGCTTGTTGTCTTGACTTTAAGCTATATCAAATGGATGTTAAATCCGCTTTTCTAAATGGTTTACTAAATGAAGAAGTATTTGTGTCACAACCACCCGGTTTTGAAGATCTCGAACTTCTGTATCATGTTTTCAAGTTAAAAAGGGCTCTCTATGGTCTCAAACAAGCTCCTAGAGCTTGGTATGAGAGGTTGAACAAGTTTTTATTGGATAAAGGATTTTCACGTGGAAGTGTTGACACTACTTTGGTTAGTAAACATACAAGAAAAGATATTTTACTTGTTCAAGTCTATGTTGATGATATCATCTTTGGGTCAACTGATGAAAGTTTGTGTTGAGATTTTTCTAAGCAAATGCAGGGTGAGTTCGAAATGTCTCTCATGGGGGATCTCACCTTTTTCCTTGGCCTCCAAATAAAGCAAGCTAAGGAAGGAACATTTGTTAGCAAAACAAAATACGCCTTGGAGCTGCTCAAGAAGTTCAACATGCAAGATTGCAAGTCTATCTCTACTCTGATGGCCTCGGCTCTTTCAATTGACAAATATGAGTTTGGCGTTGACGTTGACATCAAAAGGTATCGAGGTATGATAGGTTCTTTGCTTTATTTAACAACAAGTAGACCTGATATCATGTTTAGCGTTTGTATGTGTGCTAGATACCAAGCCTCCCCTAAGGAATCTCACTAAAAAATTGTCAAAAGAATTTTGCGCTAATTAAGCAAAACTACACATTTTGGTTTATGGTATCCAATAGGGGGGTTCTTTTTGTCTAGTTAGGTTTTCAGATTCTGATTTTGCCGGTTGCAAATCAGACCGAAAGAGCACTAGTGGGACTTGTCATTTATTTGGAAATTGTTTAATCTCGTGGCATAGCAAAAAGCAACATAGCGTTGCTCTTTCTACCGCTGAGGCTGAATATGTGGCAGACGGTTGTTGCTCACAAATTTTATGACTTAAGCAACAACTGCTCGACTATGATTTAAAACTAGATTGTGTTCCAATTAAATGCGATAACACTAGTGCTATCAATCTCACCAAAAACCCAGTTTTACATTGAAGAACTAAACACATTGAGATTCGGCACCATTTCCTTAGGGATCATGTTGAAAAGAAGGATGTGACTTTTGGGTATGTTGACACTAAGTGTCAACTTGCTGGCATTTTTACAAAACCTCTACCATCCGACTCTTTCCTCAAGATCTGTAGGGAACTAGGTATCTTAGATACCTCTTGCTTTAAATAAGCAAGACCCAGTATTTATTACCTTTTGTCCATGGCACTCTTAGAATCATTCATTGCATTTCTACAAGTTGGTAAGATCTCAATCTCTCCATCTGTTTATGACTCAATCTATGTTTATTCTCAATGGCTTGGGCACAATCTTGTTTATTTCTTTCTTTTTGCATGTCTATACTTTGTATTTGTGCTTATCATTTCATGCCTACAAGTTTTCAATTGCGTTTCTGCTTGTTAGTTCCTTTATTTTCTTCCTTCGTATTATCTTATTGGTTACTCTCTTTTTGACGTTGTCAAAGAGGGAGATTTATGTTGATGAATTACTTTCCATACCCATAAATGCATATGCCATGTATTGCCTTGTTTATTTGCTTGTTTGGTCTTTTGTTATGCTATGTTTCAAGGGGAGCTAAGACAACATCATCAACATTGTTTAACATCATCAAAAAGGGGGAGAATAATTGTGTGTGTATAAATATAGGTTCTTGTTTTGATGATGTTCATTAGAAATACCTTTTGTGTTTGTATAGATATAGGTTCTTGTATAGATATAAAGTTGTGTGTGTATAGATATAGGTTCTTGTATAGATATAGGTTCTTGTTTAACATCATCAAAAAGGGGGACAAAAGTGGAAGTTTGCTTCAAATTTTGCTTCCCATTTGGACGAGAACATTTGCAGGTGTTTTCACTTGATCTTTTTCCTTCATTTTCAGGTTTAGAATGCTTCAAAGTCTGTTTCTCATTGCAATGGGTACTTTCAGCACAGACCTCCATTGTATTCCACAATAATTCTACAATGAATACTAATAATTATTTCCTTCTAAAGATTAGAAGTACCTCCAAGCTTCCTAGCAGTTATCGCCAATCAAATGTCATAGGTTTTGAGAAGAACTAATGCTCACTTGTCAGTGTTGCTGCCGCTGCATAACAAGAAAAAGCTTCAATAGGGAAAAACTACACAATTTCATACAAAAAGAGGTCGTAGTCACATACAACGATAGTCTAATTTTAGTTTACACAATTAAATTGTGCGGATTAGAGTTCAAAATATCTCAATTGTTACACTCAGGTTTATCTACTTGTTAACCAATCGATTGTTAATATTAGGAGCCAATACGTCGACGTAAGCGAATGTTAAAGACCTGATTGTAAAATTGGGATACTTAGAATCCAATTTGCTAAATTAAAACTTGGATTAAGATTGTGCAATCATGATATCTAAACAACTAAAACATATACATTAAACAACATTATCATGCAAGTATGAAAAATTCAATACTAGTAAATTAGGATATGGATGCCTTATTTCTAACGTATAATTTCATAACACGGTCAGTCCAATTATAACCTAGAAATGAAGAGTTGAATCAACATAAAAACCATTCAAATCAACATAAAAGCAGAAAATTTAAAAAATAAATTTCTTAAATAAACAAAAGGAGAAAAGAAATTATAACCTAGAAATGAAGAGGTTGTTGGAACAATAGATACAAATCATTTTACCTTCAATTCATTTTTAATCAAAATCAAGCTAATTTGTACCTCTAAAGATT
Source organism: Medicago ruthenica (assembly GCA_018208015.1). NCBI lineage: Eukaryota > Viridiplantae > Streptophyta > Magnoliopsida > Fabales > Fabaceae > Medicago > Medicago ruthenica. The sequence continues at coordinate 49,836,796 of CM031372.1, forward strand.
AGCAAAAGAAAAGGGTAACACATTACTAAAAAAACAAAAAAGCAAGATTCCCACTGTTCATTAGATGAATAATAAGACATAGTAAAACTGATTGTCAGTATGAGTCAAAACAAGTTTATAGAATCAAACAAAGAAATATCTATACTTTTCAAAAACATAAAAAAAGTATATAGATATTTATGATTGTTTTTGGCCAGAAATATCTATACTTTACTATATAATCTTCCTCTAATCTTAACCTTTCCTCCACCGTCTCTTCCCATTAAAATAACATAACCCAATTTCATTTTTCAATTCAATTTCAAATACCTAGTGTTTCAACAGAGGTAAAATACTCTACCACAAGGATGCATGTTAGAAGTTTAATAACAAACCATGTGTATCTAGCCCAATAGCTTAAGCTTGTGAGATAGATAATTCATGACAGGTAAAAAATAAACTGGGAAACTTTGAGTATTATTATCAAACATGAGAAAGTAACATGTAGCATGAAAGAAAATCATGAGCATGGGCTTTAAGAAAAAAAAACCTTTCTGACAACAGGCTTGTTGAGCCACTTCAAACGATCCTGTAAGCAGATTGCACCCTCAGACTCAGATTCACCTACCTTACCACTTCCAGACTCGTTAATATCAACAACATTGGAAGCTGAACCAGATACCTGACTGTCCATTTCAGCCGTCCAATTACTCCCATTACATGATGCTTTTACTTGGTTCTTACCTCTATAGACAAAAGGTGGAAAATTAAATTAATACAAAACAACTTTGACATTAATGAATAAACAAAAGGAGAAAAGAAATTATAACCTAAGAAGAGGTCGGAGGTTTGAGGTTGATGAACAGTGAAGAGGAACCCAGCTGTGGAAAAAGGAATGGGTCGAGAAATGAGATTGATGAACAGTGAAGAAAAAGACCGATCAGCAGTAGAAAAGGAACCGAGCAGGGGTTGCGGTCGTAGGAGATTGAGAGTGAGGAACGAAATGGTATTGAGAGTGAGGAACGGAATGGGATTGAGAGTGAGGAACCGATGCTTCGGTTGGGCCAGGGGTTAGTGGTGGTAGGAGATTGTGGGGGAAAGTGAGGTTGTGGGTGGGAGTAGGAGAGATTTAGGTTTCAGATTGGGGGAAAATGAGATTGAGAAGTACAATTGGGGGTTAGGGTTTTGGAGTTGAGGGAGGGAGAGTAAAATTGGAAAAGCGGGAGTGATGAAAAAAATTGGCCAAAAGCTTGGTGAAGCGCCCTTGAAAAAAGCATAAAAACTTGCGACCCTTAAGCCTAACAGTCGCAAAAGTGTAATCTGCGACAGTTCTAAGCCAAGGGTCGCGGAGCAAGTGTCGCAAAATGACAAATTTCTTGTAGTGATTTATGTTGATGAATTACTTTCCATACCCATAAATGCATATGACATGTATTGCCTTGTTTGTTTGCGTGTTTGGTCTTTTGTTATGCTATGTTTCAAGGGGAGCTAAGACCACATCATCAACATTGTTTAACATCATCAAAAAGGGGGAGAATAAAGTTATGTGTGTATGGATATAGGTTCTTGTTTTGATGATGTTCATTAGATAGTTTTATTTGATGATGTTTTATTGGTAGTATAAGCCTAGACTCTTGTTAAAGCACCTAGCAGTTCTTGCCTCTGTGTGTCATATGGTCCCTTGATGTCTTGTGTGTCGTTTGTTTGTAGAAAACTTCATTTTTCATTGTCTAAGTGATTTTTCATTTTTCAAGAAGCACCAATTTCAAAGGGTATTTGAAGATTAGGGGAGTGGTTGCATAAGAATTAAAGAGCTAGGGTAGTTTGATGGAATTCTTGTAATCACATTGTAATCAAACATTCAATTTTAGTGGAAGTCCTTGGTGGAGACGTTTTCCATCAAGAAGAGGAGGCAAATTTATAATTTATAAACTTTATAATTTAATTTTTTATACCTAATGTATATCTTTTTATTATGTTTTCATATATAACTATATTTTTATTGATAACTTTTAGATTTATTATATTTTTAAAAGTTTTTTGTGATATTATTTTTCTAATAATTACATAGAGATATTGATAGTTGGTCTCTCAAGTTCAATCAGCCCGACCAAATTTTTTATTTGGGCTGATTACACTCCTAAAAAGGACCTATTATACTTGGAAAATTGTTCTTCTCCCTTTCATTTTTGTTCATTCACCGATCTTAAAAGTGCTTGTGTGAGTTAACTCACGCTGAAAAATGTCCAACGTAAGTTAACTCACATTGAAAAAAGTGGAGCGTGGGTTAACTCACGCTAGATATTTTTCAGGGAATGAGCAATTTTGAAAGGGAGAAGAGCGATTTTCTTATACTTGGGCTAACATTTTTACGGTTAACTCATACTAAATTATAGACCAAAGGATCGGCATTTCAAGACCTACTTATTTTGACAACTCTAATCACCATGCACTAATTATATAATTTATTTGATTGATATTAATATTTCATTTCAATATATTGACATTAAAATATTAATAAATATAAAATAATATAGAGTGGCCCTATATGCATTTTTTCAAAACTAAATTGCAAGTTATTTACTTTAATTAAATGGTATGGGTGAGGGAAGAGGCAGTAACGCAAGCATTATAATATAATATTCCATCCGTCTTAAAATAAATGAGTCATTTGAAAAAAAGTTGTTAAATTTTTTTTGACACATTTCACTTTTCAATGCAATATTAAGTACTTTTTTCCAATTATAACTCTAATTAATAATATTTTTATCATTCTTAATTCAATATATTTTACTTTGCATTTATGATAACGATGAATGCCAATACTTGACACGCAAAACTATTTTTCTTTCTTTTTCACTTATACTCCATTCGATTTTTTTTATAAGAGACAAATTGATCAACTATAGTTATTGTATTTTTTTCATAATATATTAAAGTTAAGAGTCAAATCTTCTTCAAAAGAAAAAGTCAAGAGTGGAATAATTTTTGGTCAAATTACATAACCAGTCATATAACTTGTCAAAAGAAAAACAAAAAAGTATAATATATTAAAAAAAAAACAAAAAGTCATAATATAATATATCAAATTTAAATAGTGCCCTTGTCTATAAAACCATCTCTTAGTTCTCTTTTGTGAGCACTCAAAATTAATTAACCAGTGCTAGCTAGCTCAATATATCACTAAAAGATTATCATGGATCAGGGAAGAGTCAGTAGCACAAGCATTATTCTAATGTCACTATTATGTATCTTGGTATTTCATTCTAACATGAGTTTTGCAGTCGAATACATTGTTGGTGATGGAAAAGGTTGGTCCTTTGGTGTTCAAAATTGGCCTGCAGGAAAAAATTTCAAGGCTGGTGACACCCTTGGTAAGGATCATAATTTGTTGAAGTTTTTTTTTATCCTCTTTTTTGGGTTACAATTTGAGGCATTATTTTTTTAGAGATCAACTCGAGGCTTTAACTCGGTTCATATAAACGCATACACATAGTGGAGGTTCATCCTTGGGATTTCTTTGAGGTCCGTATTAAACTAACATTTTATCTAAGACATTTTTATTTTTATTTTTTCTACATGCAGTATTCAATTACTCCCCTACGAGCCACAACGTGGTGGTAGTGAACAAGGCTGGCTACGATTCATGTGTGACTCCAAAAGGATCTAAAGTTTATACTTCTGGAGCGGATAGAATTACACTTGCTAAGGGTGCCAACTACTTCTTATGTGGTTTTCCTGGTCATTGTAACCTTGGACAGAAAATTGCAGTCAATGTTAATTAAACTCATAATGTATAATAATTATCTTAAATAAAGTTCAAATAATTTATATTTTCAATAATTATCTATTTCCATTGCAGTATAATGTTTTTTTTTGTTGAAGGACAAACAAATAATATATTAAACAATGTAGTCAAAACACAAGTAGTGCTGAGATTGAAAAGATACAAAATTCAAATGTTACATAAAAGACACATAAATGATAATCAAATGTTTGATAAAAAAACCACTCAAAAACATCTAAACGATTGAATGCTCCACTAATATTAACCATGTGAAAAGCTCTAAACGTTATACTTAATCCATGACAACACCAATAATTTAACCGGTTGGAACAAAATGTGTATGAACAACTCTCTTTTGGGTTTTGATGATAACAAAGTGTTAAAAAGAAAATTGGTATTGATAATGCTTTGTTCTAAGTGTGCAGAACCATGTCCTAAATGTTTGGTAATTAATATTGGTTATGGAAGAACAAGCTAAGAGCAAAAAAGAAAGCATTGAAGCCTTTGTTGCAAGTCTAAAGCAAAACTGGGTCTGAAGCAGCTTCTGAAGGCTGAGTCTGAAGACTGCGTCTGAAGGGTGCTTCTGAAGGCTGAGTCTGAAGGGTGCTTCTGAAGGCTGAGTCTGAAGGTCAACAGAAGTCAACGTCTGAAGGCTGAGTCTGAAGGTCAACAAAAGTCAACGTCTGAAGAAGTGCGTCTGATGAACAGTGCGTCTGAAGGGTGCGTCTGAAGACTTGCTTCTGAAGTGAGCTTCTGATGAACAGTGTCTGAAGAAGCTTCTGAAGTCTGACCTGGAAGGAAAAGCAATTGTCACTGTCTGCATTTAATGCCTGCAGTGTCAGAACAACTCCAATGGAACAGTTGTCTCCTTGGCCAAAACATTCCCCAGCTTTTAAGGAAAGATTTCAAAAAATGCGTGCTCTGTTTCTGCTAATTTCAGCACACATTTTCAGCTAACCTAGCTTCCAATTTGCAACGGCTCTTTGCTGGATTTCTGGCAATTCTCAACAGCTATCTTTTGCTCTATAAAAGGGTGAAGATTTGAAGAAGAAAATTGCTAAGACTCTTGAAACAAAAGACTTATATTCGTGCTCTTTTTTGCTGTCAATATTTGAAAGTCACAAAAACTCTTAGAAATTCTTACAAAGTTTTCATCTTAGAATTTCTTAAGTTTTAGAGTCTTATACCTGAGTTGTATTAAGTAAACACCTCTGATATTTGATCAAGTGTTCAACTCAAACTTCTTTCTTTGTAAATCAGTTTGAAACAAAGTCTTAGTCTGCGTGCTGAGCATCCTGAAGTCTCATTACTTTGTGTTCAGAGCAATTAGAGCACCACTTCAGGACCACTTCAGAAGCACCCAGTTCAGGAGAACTACTTCAGGAGCACTTCTTCAGGAGCACTTCTTCAGACCCAGTTTTCTTCTAGCTTTCCAACATTGCTTCTTAGCTTTCCTTTCATGCTCTAAGCTTGTTCTTTCATAACCATTCTTAATTTCAATCAATAAACACGTGGTTCTGAAATCACTTGAACAAAGCATTAGCAAATAACCAATTTTCTATTCAACACTTTGTTATCATCAAAACCATAGAGAGAGAGATATGTTTACACATAATGTTACAACAATCTCCCTTTTAATTCATAAGAGACTTGTTAAACACATTTTGTTCCAACAATCTCCCCCTTTTTGATGATAACAAACATGAGTATTAAATCAGAAAATTGTTGTTAACTTAATTAACAAGTTAACTGTAGGGTGTGAGGTTTGTAAGCTCCCCCTGAGTTTGATCCATGTTAATTAAGTTCAGTTTAAAATCACAAATATGAAAATTTCAGAATTGTTGTTAAGTTTAATTAACAATCTGACTTTAGGAGAGGTTTGTAGGCTCCCCCTAGGTCTGACAATCCTCAAGGTTAGGTTTGTAAGCTTCCCTTGATTCTTATCCATGTTAATTAAGCTTAACTTAAAACAATATAGTGAAATTAACACTGAGAATTGTAAATAACTTGTTGACTTCAGGTTCTGAGGTTTGTAAGCTCTCCCCCTAAGTCTGATAATCCACATGATGAGTTTTGTAAGCTCCCTGAGTCTTATCCAAGGTATTTTAAATTCACTACGACTCACTAAGAGTTATGTATCTCACAGAATGATATCAGAGCCAGACTTTCAATTCAGAGGCTAAGAGTTAAAAAGCAGTTCTCATAAGTTAGATTCAATCAGTATCAGAGTTTTAACTGAGCTTTAACTTATGTTCATAGCCTCAGGCTTTAATGCCTTTTACTCCCCTTTCATAAGTTAATATGCTGACAGAATTTTAACTTATATTGTTGAGCTCAGGTGCTTTAATACTTGTTTTACCTTACTCCTCCTTTTGTCATCAACAAAAAGTTTTACTTACTCCCCCAACACAGAAAATTTCTCCCCCTTTGTCAAGAGAGTTTGAAAATATCTGTATCAGAGCAGAAAAGAATTTTAAAAGAGTTTGAAAACATAAGTATCAGAGCATAACTTAATCTCCCCCTTTTTAAAAGAGTTTGAAGACATTTCAAAAAGGTTCAGAGCATATAGGAGGGGGTTGAAAAACTTGTGAGATATTTATGCAATCATATGGATTATCAAGCAGCAAAGATAGTCATCAGAGCATACTTGATTTTCAATGAGTATATGACTTGCATTAAAAAAAATAGAATGCTGTTCAGAAGCAGAAAAAGTTTAGAGCTTCTGATCAGATCATTCTGTGTTCAGACATGATTTTTTCAGTATATTTTGTTCATTATCAGAGCAAAACAACCAAGAAGGTATCAGAGCAAATCTGAGCTGGTTTAAAGAAAATAGTTCAGATCATAGACCAACTGAAAAGTTATATCAGAGCTTGATACCAATTGAGGATTTTATCTCAGAGTCTGATACCAAAATACAGTTTTAATACTGCTGAACTTGTATCAGAACCTGATACCAAAATATGAAGGTTTATCTTCAGAGTCTGATACCAAATTAAAATAAGTTCTAAAAACTGAACATTGTCTGAAATACTTTGAGCATAAAAAATGTGTCTGTGCTAAACAGTTTGAAAATAGATTGATACCAATTGAAAATTGTTTGTCAAGCAATTTTAACATTGAATATCAGAGCAGAAAATCACATTTTTAACTTGATGACTTTGGGAGGATTGGAGTATAAACTATCAAAGCTTTAATCATCATTGCCCATAGCTATACTTATCAGATTCTGACCAACATTAGACTCTTATCAGATTCAGAAGTCAGAAAATCCAGGTTCTGATCCTTCAGACTCTGAAGTTTTTCAGGCTTAACTTTATTCAGATTCTCAGAAACTGAGTATCTGATAAGTCTTAGCTTATGATAAACTAAGAATCAAGGATTTCATTCAGATTCAAGCACATTTCAAGAGATAAAGTGCATGTTCAGATTCTTTTTAATAAAATTGAATCTTTCTTCTGTTAGGGGTTTTGTGAATATGTCATCCCATTGATGATCAGTATCAATGAACTGAATATCTAAAACACCCTTCTGAACATAATCTCTTATAAAATGATGTTTTATTTCTATGTGATTGGCTCTAGAATGCAGAATTGGATTTTTAGACAGACATATAGCAGCAGTATTATCACAATAAATTGGAATATTATCTGCATGAATCTGATAATCCTCTAATTGATGTTTCATCCAGAGCAGTTGTGTGCTACAACTTGCAGTTGAGATGTATTCTGCTTCTGCTGTTGACAAAGCAAAGGTTGCTTGTCTCTTGCTGGCCTAGGATATCAGATTCTCACCAAGAGACTGACAGTTTCCACTGGTGGATTTTCTTTCAATCCTGTCCCCAACATAGTCAGCATCACAGAATCCAACTAGCTTATAATTTAGATATTTCTTATACAGAAGTCCCAAATTAGTTGTTCCTTTAAGATACCTAAAGATTCTCTTGACAGCAGTCATATGAGATTCTCTAGGATCTGACTGGAATCTAGCACACAGACATAAACTAAATAAATATATGGCCAAGAAGCAGTTAAGTATAGGAGAGAACCTATCATACCTCTGTACAGCTTCTGATCTACTTTAGAGCCATTGTCCTCTTTGCTTAAGGTGCAGGTAGGATGCATAGGTGTTGTCATCAGCTTGCAATCATCCAGCTGAAACTTCTTCAGAAGCTCCTTGGTGTATTTTGACTGATGAACATAAACACCATCTTTGCATTGGTTGATTTGAATTCCCAAGAAGAATTTCAGCTCACCCATCATGCTCATTTCAAATTCATCCTGCATTAACTATGAAAATTCCTTGCAAAGGGAGGCATTAGTAGAACCAAATATGATATCATCCACATAAATTTGCACAATTAAGATTTCTTTCTTAACAGTTTTCCTGAAAAGTGTATTATCAACTTGACCTCTTACAAAATTATTTTTAATCAAGAAGTTGCTAAGCCTTTCATACCACGCTCTGGGAGCTTGTTTCAAACCATACAAAGACTTCTTAAGTTTAAAAACATGATTTGGATATTTAACATCTTCAAAACCAGGAGGTTGCTTTACATACACTTCTTCAGAAATTACACCATTTAAGAAAGCACTCTTAACATCCATTTGATATAAGATGATATCATGATTAACAGCATAAGAAAGAAGTAACCTGATTGCTTCCAGTCTTGCTACTGGAGCAAAAGTTTCAGTGTAGTCTATTCCTTCTTACTGGCTGTACCCTTGAGCTACTAATCTAGCCTTGTTTCTGATCACATCTCCTTGTTCATTGAGCTTGTTCCTGAACACCCATTTTGTTCCAATGATGTTTTTCTGATCAGGTTTTGCAACAAGATCCCATACATCATTCCTTTGAAACTGGTTCAGCTCTTCTTGCATTGCTACAATCCAACCATCATCAGCAAGTGCTTCATCAGCAGTTGTGGGTTCAATCATGGATAACAGGCCAAGCATAGACTCTTTCTCACTGAATGCTGATCTTCTCTTCCTTGGACTGTTCTTGTTTCCAATGATCAACTCCCCAGGATGTGAAGACTTGTACTTGAATGAGGTTCTGGGTGGATTAGCTTCTGAAGAACCATCAGGGATTTGTTCAGAACCATGCTCGTCTTGATTAGCTTCAGGAGTAGTGTCTTTATCAGAGAGTTTCTCAGAGTCTTCATTGTTTTCAGCTTCTGAAGGTTCTTCTGAGATTCTGACATCTGCAAAACTCTCAAGTCCATACTTCTTCCCATTGATTGAAGCTGTTCCAACAAGACCAAACAAATCAATGTGAAGGAGTTCTAAAGGTTTAGAGGTGGAAACAATGTTCTTAGCTTTAAAAGAGGTTTTAGAAAACTTTCCAATTTGGCATGCACTGCACAGTGCATCTGAGTGATAATCAATGCTGGGTAAGCCTCTGACCAGCTGTAACTTGCTAAGCTTAGAGATTAATCTCCAGTTAGCATGTCCCAGCCTTTTGTGCCAGACCCATTTCTCATCACTCACAGACAGAAGGCAAACTACCTTCTGCTGAACCAATTCAGAAAAATTTATTTTGTAAACATTGTTTTTCCTGCAGCCTCTGAACACTACAGACTTATCTTTGTTACTGATTACAGTACATGTGTTCTTATTAAACATGACTTCATAATCACTATCACATAATTGACTTATGCTAAGTAGATTATGTCTGAGTCCATCTACCAGCCAAACATTATCAATGTACAGGGAAGAATTACCTATCTTACCAGTACCAATGATCTTTCCTTTCTGACTTCCTCCAAACCCCACAGTTCCTCCCTCTTTCAGAGTCAGGGTTTGGAACATAGACTTGTCCCCTGTCATATGATGCGAGCATCCACTGTCCAGGTACCAGGACCTTTCCTTTTCTTTGGATGTTAAGCATATCTGCAATTGAAATTATCTCAGACTTAGGGACCCAGATTTTCATGGGCCCTTTGGGGTTAGTCCTGAAAGGTTTTGGCTTCTTGTGTCTGAAGTTATGATATTCAGACTTGTTCTGATACTTTGGATATGAATCCTTGTATCTTGAATAAGTCTGAGTTTCAGAACCTGAGTACTTCAGAACCTGAGTTCTCAAAGGTTTGGACTCACATTTCTTCAGAACCTGAGACTTGAAGGTCTTTGGTTCTGAGTTCTTTAGAGTTTGAACCATTGAGCACTTTGGTTCTGATATCTTCAGAATTCTAACTTTGTTTACTTCAGGCACAAGGCAAGCTTCAGTTTTGCCTTTCTTAAAACAGTTAGAAGCAGAAAACTGATTGGTTTGCTTTTGCTTGCTCTGCTTAGCATTTTGAGATTGAAAATGTTTTACATTGACTGGTTTAACAGATTTTGAAGTTTTAATAAACTCAGTCTTAGAAGAATTTGAAATATTCAGATTCTGAGACTTACTAGGTCCAGGTTCTGAACTCTTCAGATTCTGAATCTTTTCAGGTTCAGAGTCTGACTTTCTCTTACTCTTAGGCTTAGGACCTTTAGGCTTGGATTTAGGCAAGGTGTTAACATCTGCCTTCATCTTACCCTTAGGTTCAGAAGCTTCAGAGTCTGAGTTGTTCAGAACATCAGACTTAGTCTCAGATTCTGACATTTTCAACTTCTCAGAGTTATCAGAAGCAGGCACAAAGCATATACCATTTGAAATTCTGGCCAGGCAAAACTAAGAGAATACAGGGTTCTGAACCAGACAGGTTCTGAACAATATGCAGGGCACAATAGATCGCAAAACATAGCAAAGTAAACACAATACAAGAGCAGCAAAATAAAGTGCAGGAAAGTAAAAGGCACAGAGGTTTGTTAACCCAGTTCGGAGTAAACACCTCCTACTCTGGGGGATACCAATCCAGGAAGGAAATCCACTGTTGGATTTAATCCTTAAGACTCAGACACTGACTCCCAGTTCTTATCCCAAGCAATTAACCTCCACCTAGTAAGACTTCTACCCAACTCTGAGTAATAGAAACCACTATCTTCCTATTCAAGTAACTAAACCCAGTTACTGAAACCCTTAATCAAGAACACTCTGTTTTTCAGAAAACTTAAAAACACAAAGACTTCATTCGTACCTAAAGGCTTAGAATGAATTACAACTCTATAAAACTCTAAACCAACTCAAAACATATGAGTGGTGCACAAAAACAAAGCTAACAAGCTTAAAACTAACACAGACTCTTTTTCTGAATTAAGACTCTCTAAAAACGTAAGTCTTCAATAGCAAAGCTCCTCCTTTTATAATCTTCAGCAAGCCTCTTAATTATGCTCCAAATCTTCTGAATTGATTTGTTACTGGAATAAGATTGTTCCAATAAAGTAACAAATAAAACTGCATTGAATCTTTTTAAAGATTTAAAACAAAAAATACGAATTTCAAGAAACAAAACCAAATCTTCAAAGATAACTCCTCCAATTTACTCAGCATTCTAGAAGCAATTATACAAAGATAATTCCTTGCTAAATCTCCCAAGATTCGCGCAAAAACAATCCAGCAAATCCAGCTTCTGATGTGGTCAACAGAAGTCAACGCTGGCTTCAGAACCTGAAACTGCTTCTGAAGTGCTACAGTGCTTCTGATGAGCATTTCAGCTTCTGATGTAGATTTCAGCTTCTGAATGGCTTCAAATGAGAAAACTTGTAACTGAAGAAACGTTCATCATGAGGAAATGCTTCTATTCCATACTTTGGTTTTGCCAAACAATGCAGCCAACACCAAAAGACTCAACAATCTCCCCCTTTGGCAAATTTTTGGCTAAAACCATTCAAGTTCTTCAATCTCCCTTATAATCAACTCAGCAATGAAGAACTCCACAATAATACATCATAGCAATTAGTTAAGGCAGCGGATTCAGCTATGTTAAACAACAGCTTCAGCTTCTGACTCCTGAAGCACACAAAAACCAAGTACTGATCAACTCCTGATCATCACAAACATGGTATCAGAGCTACTGATCAACTCTTGATCATCACAAACACTCCCCCTGCAACTCAGCATACACCAAACTCCCCCTTACTTCTGAATCTGCAGTGAAAAAATGGTATCAGAGTATACTTCAGAACATATTTGATCTTCAGGAACACATCATCACTCAGGATAACAACTATCATGAACTCCCCCTGAGACACATACTCCCCCTCAATTACATCTTGACAGCTCTTGTTATATTGATTCTGAACTCTGAGCTTCACAAGTATCTTCTGAACAACACTGAAAGCTGAATTTGAACTAATTCTCTGAGCAGCAACACTTGGTATCAAAGCCAACACATTACATAAGATTTTCTCCCCCTTTTTAGCCACAAAATTCTGACAAATCTAAGACTTCAAATAGGGAAGGGAAACTGCACAAACATCTTCAACTACTGTCCCAGTTTGAACTTCAGACTTAGTATCAGAGACAGCATCACACTTAGCACTAACAAAGCTGGCAGGTACTCTTTCTTCCTCACATCCAGTTTGCTTTAATTGCTAGATTTCTTCATATAAGCACACACCTAACTTGCTCCTTAAGTTTTCAAACTGTTTAGCATCCAAGGCCTTTGTGAAAATGTCAGCAACTTGTTCTGCAGTAGCTACATGTTCCAGCTGAACAATCTTGTCCTCCACAAGGTTTCTGATAAAATGGTGTCTGATGTCTATGTGTTTGGTTCTACTGTGCTGAATTGGATTCTTAGAGATGTTGATAGCACTCAAATTATCACAAAACAATGTCATAACAACTTGTTTCATGTTATACTCCTCCAACATCTGTTTCATCCACACCAGTTGTGAGCAACTACTCCCAGCAGCAATATACTCAGCTTCAGCAGTTGATAATGAAACACAATTTTGTTTCTTGCTGAACCAAGAAATTAAGTTATTTCCCAAAAAGAAACAACCTCCTGAGGTGCTCTTCCTGTCATCAGCACTTCCAGCCCAGTCAACATCACAATATCCCATCAGTTCAGAACTTGAACTATGAGAATACATGATTCCATAGTCACTTGTGTTATTCACATACTTCAGGATCCTTTTAACTTGTGTCAGATGACTCATCTTAGGATCAGCTTGATAATCTTGCACAAACTCCAACAACATAAGTGATATCAGGTCTGCTTGCAGTTAAATACAATAAGCTCCCTATCATGCTTCTGTACTGACTTTGATCAACTGATACTCCATGTTCATCTTTGGTCAACTTCAGATGAGTAGCAGCTGGTGTCTTCTTATGAGCAGCTGATTCCATTCCAAACTTCTTCACTATGTTCTTGGCATATTTACTCTGAGAGATGAAGATTGTATCTTCCATTTGCTTGACTTGTAAACCAAGAAAGTAAGTCAGTTCACCAACTAAACTCATTTCAAATTCTGACTGCATCTGCTGAACAAACAACTTGACCATCTTCTGAGACATTCCTCCAAACACTATATCATCCACATAAATCTGAGCAATCATCAGACTCCCATTTTCATCTTTCACAAACAAAGTCTTATCAGAACCTCCTTTTCTGTAACCTTGAGCCACAAGAAATTGAGTCAGCCTGTCATACCATGCTCTTGGTGCTTGCTTCAATCCATATAAAGCCTTCTTTAACTTGTACACATGTTCTGAAAACTTAGGATCCACAAAACCCTTAGGCTGTTCAACATATACCTCTTCTTGCAAATATCCATTCAGAAATGCACTCTTCACATCCATCTGGAATAATTTGAACTTGAGAATGCAAGATACACCCAACAGTAATCTTATGGACTCTAGTCTGGCCACAGGTGCAAAGGTCTCATCAAAATCCAATCCCTCCACTTGAGTATAACCCTGAGCAACCAACCTAGCCTTGTTTCTGACTACAGTATTACTTTCATCTGTTTTATTCTTGAATATCCACTTAGTCCCAATCACAATCAGCCCTTCAGGTCTTGGAACTAGATCCCACACTTCACTCCTTTTGAATTGATTCAACTCATCTTGCATTGCTTCAATCCAAAATTCATCAGTTAGGGCTTCTTTCACATTTTTAGGCTCAACCTTTGACACAAAACATGAATCAGTAGCAGCTGGTTCTGATCTCCTGGTTCTGACCCCTTGATCCAAACTCCCAATGATAAGCTCCTTAGGGTGATCCTTCTGAATTCTAATAGATGGCCCTTTATTGGTAGAATCATGTTCTGGATGTACATCTGCTTCTTCAGACTCTAGATGAATTTCAGCTTCTGAAGTTTGTTCTTCTGATGGTTCAGACTCTGGAACAACTTCAGACTCACTTCTATCTTTCTCAGCAGTCAGATCATCAATTACCACATTAATGGACTCCATCACAACTTTAGTTCTTGAATTAAACACCCTATAAGCTCTGCTGTTTACTGAATATCCCAAAAATATACCCTCATCAGACTTAGGATCCAGTTTTCTCCTATTTTCTCTGTCAGCCAAAATGTAACATTTACTGTCAAACACATGAAAATATTTGACTGTAGGCTTCCTTCCTTTCCATAGTTCATACAATGTAGATGCTGTTCCTTTCTTCAGAGTGACTCTATTATGGATATAGCATGTAGTGTTCATTGCTTCAGCCCAGAACATATATGGAAGTTTCTTAGCATGCAGCATCACTCTTGCACATTCTGCCAAAGTCCTATTCTTCCTCTCAACTACACCATTTTGCTGAGGTGTGATAGGTGCAGAAAACTCATGTTTTATACCTTCAGAAGCACAGAATTCTGAAAAGCTCTTGTTTTCAAATTCTTTGCCATGATCACTTCTAATTTTGATAATCCCACTATCCTTCTCTCTTTGTAGTTGGATGCACATCTCTTTGAAAACTTCAAAAGTGTCAGACTTTTCTCTAACAAAGCTGACCCATGTATATCTTGAGTAGTCATCTACCATTACAAAAGCATATCTTTTTCCTCCAATACTTTCTACTTGCATAGGCCCCATTAAATCCATATGAACAAGTTCTAGTACTTTGGTAGTTACCTGGTGAACTAATCTGGGATGAGACTTTCTTGTTTGTTTACCAATCTGACAATCACCACAAACACTGTCCTCATTGATCTTCAGATTAGGCACACCTTTGATAGCTTCAGTACTTAGGATTTTCTTCATGCCTTTCAGATTCAGATGTCCCAATTTCTGGTGCCAGAGTTTGACTTCCTCTTCTGAGCTCATAAGACAAGAAGTCAGACTTCTTTCTTCTTCAGAAACCCACAAATAACAGTTGTCTTTGGATCTGCAGCCCCTCATCTGAACTTTATCTTCCTGATCAGTAACAATACACTCCTGTTTATTGAAATTCACTTTTAAATCCTGATCACATAGCTGGCTAATACTGATCAGATTAGAGGTTAATCCTTCCACCAGTAGCACATCATTAAGTCTGGGCAAACCTTCTCTGATCAAATCTCCAATACCCAGAATCTGACCTTTTACACCATCTCCAAATGTAACATAACTTCTGGAGTATGATCTGATATTGCTCAGCAGCTTCTTCACACCAGTCATGTGCCTTGAACACCCACTATCAAAATACCAGTCTTCTTTTGAAGTAGCTCTCAATGAGGTATGAGCAATCAGGCCTACATTCTGAACTTTGGGCTTCCACACCTTCTGAACATTGTGACTGATAGTAGCTGGTTCAACTCTTCTATACTGAAAATGTTCAGGATACCCATACAGTTTGAAGCAGAATGGTTTGATATGCCCTCTCTTTCCACAATGATGACAGACACATGGATGATTCCTCCTTCTTCTGTTTCTGAAAGATTTCTGGGGTTGCTGCTGAGGTAGCATGTGAACATGCTTCTGACCTTGCATCTGAGGTCTCTTCTGAGCTTGCTTTTGAGGTCTCATCTGAATATGCTCCTGACCTTGCATCTGGGCTTGCTTCTGAGGTCTCTTCTTTGATGTTCCAGCCATAGAATCATGAGTTTGAGTAGCAGGAACAAAACTCATCTGTTTAGGAATCTGAGTCTGATCAACAAAACCTAAACCAATTTTTCCTTGTTGCTGATTCCCCAGAATGTCCTCCAACTTATCAGTAGCAGAGTTCAACATCTTCACTTGCTTCTTCATTTGATCAAGTTGGGAGTTCAGTTGATTCACTTCTTCTTTCAAATATGAATTCTGCATTAACAGTTCACCTTTTTCAGCCTCCAGTTGTAGAATAGTCTCCTTCTGATCCAAAACTTGTTTGCAAACCTCAGCACTTCTGGTATACAGCTTCTTGTAGTTATCAGCTAGCTCATCATATGAGGTTTTAGCTGCTTCAGACACAGATGAGGCTTCAGACTCTGAGTCAGACTCTGAAAAGGTCTCAGACTCTAAAACAGCTTCCTTCTTCAAGATAGCTCCTGACCTCACAACTAGACCAGTATCACACATATCAGATTCACTAACATCATCATCTTCAGAACTATCATCAGACCATGCAACAGCTAGGCTCTTCTTCTGTTTCTTAAGGAAGGTAGGACATTTAGATTTGATGTGTCCATAACCCTCACACTCATAGCACTGCACACCTTTAGCTTGGTTACTTTTCTCCTCAGACTTGGTCTTCTTCTCATCAGTTTGTTGCTTTTTGTTATTGAATCTGAAATTCTGACCTTTGGCTTTGGCTTTTCTGTTAACATTCTTCAGAATCTTGTTGAATTGTTTTCCCAGCAACACTAGAGCTTCTGATAAGTCATCCTCCTCAGACTCTTGTTGATCATCAGCTTCAGAATTCACACTAAAAGCTACACCTTTTCCTTTCTTATCAGGCTGTTTGCAGAATGCAGTTTCAAAGTTAAGCAAAGACCCAATCAGCTCCTCAACCTTCATGGTGGTGATGTCATGAGCTTCTTCTATGGCTGTAACCTTCATGTCAAACCTTCTGGGAAGTGATCTGAGGATTTTTCTGACAATCTTCTCATCTGTCATCTTCTCCCCAAGAGAATCAAAAGAGTTTGCCATATCAAGCACATTCATATAGAAATCCTGGATATTCTCATCTTCCTTCATCTTCAGATTCTCAAACTTAGTAGTCAGCAACTGGAGTCTGGACATCTTGACTTTAGAAGTTCCTTCATGAGTGGTTTTCAGAATTTCCCAAGCATCCTTAGCCACAGTACATTGTTTGATGAGTCTGAACATGTTCTGATCAACACCATTGAAGATAGCATTCAAAGCTTTTGAATTTCCCAGTGACAGATCATCTTCAGCTTTGGTCCATTCTTCTTCCGGCTTCAGAACCTCAGTCTTGTTACCATCTTTGTCAGTATACACAAGATGATCCCAGCCTTTCATCACAGCTTTCCAAGTCCTGCTGTCAATAGACTTTAGAAAGGCACACATCCTTGACTTCCAATATTCATAGTTTGTGCCATCTAGTAGGGGTGGTCTATTGACATAGCCTCCTTCTCTATCCATGCTTGCCAAAAATTAATCCTCTGGATCTCACCCAAATTACAGGCAGGGTGCCTGCTCTGATGCCAATTGAAATTCTGGCCAGGCAAAACTAAGAGAATACAGGGTTCTGAACCAGACAGGTTCTGAACAATATGCAGGGCACAATAGATCGCAAAACAAAGCACAAGTAAACACAATACAAGAGCAGCAAAATAAAGTGCAGGAAAGTAAAAGGCACAGAGGTTTGTTAACCCAGTTCGGAGTAAACACCTCCTACTCTGGGGGATACCAATCCAGGAAGGAAATCCACTATTGGATTTAATCCTTAAGACTCAGACACTGACTCCCAATTCTTATCCCAAGCAATTAACCTCCACCTAGTAAGACTTCTACCCAACTCTGAGTAATAGAAACCACTATCTTCCTATTCAAGTAACTAAACCCAGTTACTGAAACCCTTAATCAAGAACACTCTGTTTTTCAGAAAACTTAAAAACACAAAGACTTCATTCGTACCTAAAGGCTTAGAATGAATTACAACTCTATAAAACTCTAAACCAACTCAAAACATATGAGTGGTGCACAAAAACAAAGCTAACAAGCTTAAAACTAACACAGACTCTTTTTCTGAATTAAGACTCTCTAAAAATCGTAAGTCTTCAATAGCAAAGCTCCTCCTTTTATAATCTTCAGCAAGCCTCTTAATTATGCTCCAAATTTTCTGAATTGATTTGTTACTGGAATAAGATTGTTCCAATAAAGTAACAAATAAAACTGCATTGAATCTTTTTAAAGATTTAAAACAGAAAATACGAATTTCAAGAAACAAAAACAAATCTTCAAAGATAACTCCTCCAATTTACTCAGCATTCTAGAAGCAATTATACAAAGATAATTCCTTGCTAAATCTCCCAAGATTCGCGCAAAAACAATCCAGCAAATCCAGCTTCGGATGTGGTCAACAGAAGTCAACGCTGGCTTCAGAACCTGAAACTGCTTCTGAAGTGCTACAGTGCTTCTGATGTAGATTTCAGCTTATGAATGGCTTCAAATGAGAAAACTTGTAACTGAAGAAACGTTCATCATAAGGAAATGCTTCTATTCCAAACTTTGGTTTTGCCAAACAATGCAGCCAACACCAAAAGACTCAACACCATTGCCTTTTAAAATATTTTCAGAACATGAAGGTGAGTTTAATTCATTTGAAGGTTTAAATGAATCATAGCCAATGCCTTCACCTTTGTTTCTGATCATATTATACATCATGGAGGCAATTTTAGTTCTATTGAATCCAGTTAACATGAAATCTTGAAGAGCTATTTCCTGTTCATTAGGAACTTCTTCAGATTTCTTATGAGCCTCTTTTCTAAGTTCTTCAACTTCTTCATCATATTCAAAAATTTGATTCTGAAGTTTAAGATTTTCCTCAGATAGCAAGTTAGTTTGATTTTTCAAAGATTTAATTTCTTTTAACTTACTCTTCAGATGACTCATAAGATCATTAACTATTTCAATCAATTCAGATCTAGAAAGTTCAGAGTATACCTCATCTTCTTCATCAGAATCTGAGCATGATTCTGTATCAGAAGATGCAGTTGCCATCAGGGCCAGGTTTGCTTCTTCCTCATCAGATTCTGACTCATTGTCCAGATCATCCCATGTTGCCATGAGACTCTTCTTAAGCTTGTTTCTGAAACTGCTGGACTTTGAGCTGGACTTCTTTGCTTTCTCTTTAGATTTTTCCTTCTGAAGATCAGGACAGTCAGCAATGAAGTGCCCAGGCTTCTTGCAGTTGTAACAGCTTTCCTTCTAGATATCCCTCTTTGAACCAGAACCAGATCCTCTAAAGTTACTGCTTCTGTTAGAGAATTTTTTTCTTTCTATTCATCAGATACTGAAGCCTTTTAGAAAGCATTGCAAGCTCATCAACACCCAAACTACTGAATCATTTGCATCTATTCTCTCTAGAGTCTCCAAACCTTATTGTCCATTTGTTCTTGAGATTAAACACTTTTTCTAAGAATCATTGTGGTCTTTTGAGTCATAGATTGCTAAAGTGATATAGGGATTGTAAGTTGATTGCTTTCAAGGATATATATTGGGAATCAAGGATCTAAAGTGAATTGAGTAATTTCATTCCACCTCCAAGGGTATTGGGGGTTCTTTCTAAAGTTCTTGAGTTGAAGGGGATCCAGCCACCGGACGGAGCAAAGAAGAGTTCGAGTGAAGAGCTTCAAGGATTGCACGGGTGATTGAAGATTCAAAGGCTTCAAGAAGCACCAATTTCAAAGGGTATTTGAAGATTGGGGGAGTGGTTGCATAAGAATTAAAGAGCTAGGGTAGTTTGAAGGAATTCTTGTAATCACATTGTAATCAAACATTCAATTTTAGTGGAAGTCCTTGGTGGAGACGTTTTCCATCAAGAAGAGGAAGCAAATTTATAATTTATAAACTTTATAATTTAATTTTTTATAACTAATGTATATCTTTTTATTATGTTTTCATATACAACTATATTTTTATTGATAACTTTTAAATTTATTATATTTTTAAAAGTTTTTTGTGATATTATTTTTCTAATAATTACATATAGATATTGATAGTTGGTCTCTCAAGTTCAATCAGCCCAACCAAATTTTTTATTTGGGCGAATTACACTCCTAAAAAGGTCCTCTCCTGAAGCTGGTTTTTTATTTGCCCGACCAACTTTTTTTATTTGTGTGAGTTAACTCACGCTGAAAAATGTCCAACGTAAGTTAACTCACATTGAAAAAAGCCGAGTGTGGGTTAACTCACGCTAGATATTTTTCAGGGAATGAGCAATTTTGAAAGGGAGAAGAGCAATTTTCTTATACTTGGGCTAACATTTTTACGGTTAACTCATACTAAATTATAGACTAAAGGATCGGCCTTTCAAGACCTACTTATTTTGACAACTCTAATCACCATGCACTAATTATATAATTTATTTGATTGATATTAATATTTCATTTCAATATATTGACATTAAAATATTAATAAATATAAAATAATATAGAGTGGCCCTATATGCATTTTTTCAAAACTAAATTGCAAGTTATTTACTTTAATTAAATGGTATGGGTGAGGGAAGAGGCAGTAACGCAAATAAATGAGTCATTTGAAAAAAAGTTGTTAAATTTTTTTTGACACATTTCACTTTTCAATGCAATATTAAGTACTTTTTTCCAATTATAACTCTAATTAATAATATTTTTATCATTCTGAATTCAATATATTTTACTTTGCATTTATGATAATGATGAATGCCAATACTTGACACGCAAAACTATTTTTCTTTCTTTTTCACTTATACTCCATTCGATTATTTTTATAAGAGACAAATTGATCAACTATAGTTATTGTATTTTTTTCATAATATATTAAAGTTAAGAGTCAAATCTTCTTCAAAAGAAAAAGTCAAGAGTGAAATAATTTTTGGTCAAATTACATAACCATTCATATAACTTGTCAAAAGAAAAACAAAAAAGTATAATATATTAAAAAAAAAAAAGTCATAATATAATATATCAAATTTAAATAGTGCCCTTGTCTATAAAACCATCTCTTAGTTCTCTTTTGTGAGCACTCAAAATTAATTAACCAGTGCTAGCTAGCTCAATATATCACTACAAGATTATCATGGATCAGGGAAGAGTCAGTAGGACAAGCATTATTCTAATGTCACTATTATGTATCTTGGTATTTCATTCTAACATGAGTTTTGCAGTCGAATACATTGTTGGTGATGGAAAAGGTTGGTCCTTTGGTGTTCAAAATTGGCCTGCAGGAAAAAACTTCAAGGCTGGTGACACCCTTGGTAAGGATCATAATTTGTTGAAGTTTTTTTTTTCCTCTTTTTTGGGTTACAATTTGAGGCATTATTTTTTTAGAGATCAACTCGAGGCTTTAATTCGGTTCATATAAACGCATACACATTTATCATTTAATTTATTTAACATACAATTTTCATTAGTTTATGAAGGCAA
This sequence comes from Medicago ruthenica, assembly GCA_018208015.1. Taxonomy (NCBI): domain Eukaryota; kingdom Viridiplantae; phylum Streptophyta; class Magnoliopsida; order Fabales; family Fabaceae; genus Medicago; species Medicago ruthenica. The sequence continues at coordinate 49,857,931 of CM031372.1, forward strand.
TTTGATTAGGGGAGACACACCCCTATGCAAGGTCAAAGAGAGGCACCAACCTCATTCAAAATCTCTAAACAAAATCTAATTTTTTTTTTTATGTCAAAGCCATTTTTTTTAATAGAATATCACATCTTTTAACTTTTTGGGGATAAAAATCATTTTAGTAAAAATAGTGGAGGTTCATCCTTGGGATTTCTTTGAGGTCCGTATTAAACTAACATTTTATCTAAGACATTTTAATTTTTATTTTTTCTACATGCAGTATTCAATTACTCCCCTACGAGCCACAACGTGGTGGTAGTGAACAAGGCTGGCTACGATTCATGTGTGACTCCAAAAGGATCTAAAGTTTATACTTCTGGAGCGGATAGAATTACACTTGCTAAGGGTGCCAACTACTTCTTATGTGGTTTTCCTGGTCATTGTAACCTTGGACAGAAAATTGCTGTCAATGTTAATTAAACTCTTAATGTATAATAATTATCTTAAATAAAGTTCAAATAATTTATATTTTCAATAATTATCTATTTCCATTGCAGTATAATGTTTTTTTTGTTGAAGGACAAACAAATAATATATTAAACAATGTAGTCAAAACACAAGTATTGCTGAGATTGAAAAGATACAAAATTCAAATGTTACATAAAAGACACATAAATGATAATCAAATATTTGATAAAAAAAACCACTCTAAAACATCTAAATGATTGAATGCTCCACTAATATTAACCATGTGAAAAGCTGTTAACGTTATACTTAATCCATGACAACACCAATAATTTAACCTGTTGGAACAAAATGTGTATGAACAACTCTCTTTTGGGTTTTGATGATAACAAAGTGTTAAAAAGAAAATTGGTATTGCTAATGCTTTGTTCTAAGTGTGCAGAACCATGTCCTAAATGTTTGGTAATTAATATTGGTTATGGAAGAACAAGCTAAGAGCAAAAAAGAAAGCATTGAAGCCTTTGTTGCAAGTCTAAAGCAAAACTGGGTCTGAAGCAGCTTCTGAAGGCTGAGTCTGAAGACTGCGTCTGAAGGGTGCTTCTGAAGGCTGAGTCTGAAGGGTGCTTCTGAAGGCTGAGTCTGAAGGTCAACAGAAGTCAACGTCTGAAGGCTGAGTCTGAAGGTCAACAAAAGTCAACGTCTGAAGAAGTGCGTCTGATGAACAGTGCGTCTGAAGGGTGCGTCTGAAGACTTGCTTCTGAAGTGAGCTTCTGATGAACAGTGTCTGAAGAAGCTTCTGAAGTCTGACCTGGAAGGAAAAGCAACTGTCACTGTCTGCATTTAATGCCTGCAGTGTCAGAACAACTCCAATGGAACAGTTGTCTCCTTGGCCAAAACATTCCCCAGCTTTTAAGGAAAGATTTCAAAAAATGCGTGCTCTGTTTCTGCTAATTTCAGCACACATTTTCAGCTAACCTAGCTTCCAATTTGCAACGGCTCTTTGCTGGATTTCTGGCAATTCTCAACAGCTATCTTTTGCTCTATAAAAGGGTGAAGATTTGAAGAAGAAAATTGCTAAGACTCTTGAAACAAAAGACTGATATTCGTGCTCTGTTTTGCTGTCAATATTTGAAAGTCACAAAAACTCTTAGAAATTCTTACAAAGTTTTCATCTTAGAATTTCTTAAGTTTTAGAGTCTTATACCTGAGTTGTATTAAGTAAACACCTCTGATATTTGATCAAGTGTTCAACTCAAACTTCTTTCTTTGTAAATCAGTTTGAAACAAAGTCTCAGTCTGCGTGCTGAGCATCCTGAAGTCTCATTACTTTGTGTTCAGAGCAATTAGAAGTCTCTTAGCTTTGTGCTCTGAGCAGAGAAGTCTCTTGACTTTGTGTCTTGAGCAATGGAAGTCTCTTGACTTAGTGTCTTGAGCATTAGAAGTCTCTTACTAGGTGTTTGAGCATTGAAGTCTCTTAACTTTGTGTTTTGAGCAATTGTAATCAGTTTGATTATAGTTAAATCTCCTGTAAGTGACAGGGGGACTAGACTACTTCCAACTTGTGGAAGGAACTAGTATAAAAATATTGTGTGTCTCTCTTTCCCTTTCTCTTCTTTATTTAATCCGCTGCATAAACACTCTGAAATAGTTTCAGAATCCAATTCTGAACTTAACCAAAGTTCTGAGAAAGAAAAGTTTTTAAGACCACACAATTCAACCCCCCCTTCTTGTGTGTTTTTCTCACCTTCAGTTGGTATCAGAGCCCCAGTTCTGATATTCAATAACCTAACAGTGAGTTAGTGAGATCCTGAGAAAAACATGTCATCAAATAGTTCACCTCCACCCTCTCCCAGAAATCAAAGAGGTACTGGCACTTCTTATTCATATGACTATGGTACTGAGGAAAGAAAATCTAGGTCACACAATAAACCTCCAATGTTTACTGGTGATCCAGAAAAGTTCTCATGGTGGAAAAGCAAGATGTACAGCCACATCATTGGTATTGATGATTCTTTGTGGGATATAATAGAAGATGGAATCTCTATTCCAGTTGATGAAGAAGGTGTAGCTGTCAACAGAAAAGGCTTGAGTGATGCTGAGAGGAAGATATACAGAAAGCACCACAATGTTAGAGGTATCATTGTTGATTCTCTACCTCACACTGAGTATCAGAAGTTGAGTGATAAATCAACAGCCAAAGCCATCTTCAAATCCCTCTGCTCTAACTATGAAGGTAACAAAAAGGTTAGAGAAGCAAAGGCTAATATTCTTGTTCAGCAATATGAGTTGTTCAGAATGAAAGAGGATGAAAATATTGAGACTATGTTCTCAAGATTTCAGACTCTGGTTTCTGGACTTCAGATTCTGAAGAAGAGTTATACCACTGTTGATCATGTGAACAAAATTTTAAGAAGTCTGCCATCTAAATGGAGACCCAAAGTAACTGCTATTGAGGAAGCTAAAGATCTAAATACTTTAAGTATTGAAGATCTTATAAGCTCCCTCAAAGTGCATGAACTGGGACTTAATGAAGATGATTCTGTTAGAGAGCCTAAATCAATAGCACTGAAATCCAAAAGAAAGTCTGTTAAAGCTCTAAAAGCTATTGAATCTGAAGAAGAATTTCCTGAGGGAAATTCTGAAGAAGATTCAGATGCTGAAGAGCTTGCAATGCTTTCCAAAAGAATTCAGTACTTAATGAATAGAAAGAAGAAATTCTCTAACAGTGAAGGTGAGAAAAACACACACACAAGAAGGGGGGGTTGAATTGTGTGACTCAAATACTAAGATCTTTTCTTTTCAAAACTTAAGGTTAAGTTCAGAAGCTGATATGAATCAGTTCTGAACTATTATCAAGAGTTATGCAGCGGTTCAAATTATGAAAAGACAAAGGTAAAGGGAGACACACAGAATTTATATTGGTTCCTTCTCAATGTGAGAAGTAGTCCATTCCCCTTGTTTTCTAACAAGAGAGTTCCACTATAATCAGTTCTGATTACAAATGCTCAACCACTAAGGAAGAGACTTCCAGTTGCTCAATCACAGAGAAAAAGGCTTCTATGCTCAACCACCAAGGAAGAGGCTTCCAATGCTCAACCACTAAGGAAGAGGCTTCTCAATGCTCAACCACTAAGGAAGAGGCTTCTGACTCAGACCACAAAGGAATGAGGTTACAAATGCTCAGTATGCAGACTGAGACTTTAGGGACCAAACTGGTTTACAAGTAAATGAGTTTGGGATGAACACTTGATATAATATCAGAGGTGTTCTCTTAATACAACACAGGTTAAGACTCTTAACCTTAAGAAATTCTAAGTTACAAGACTAAAGAATTTCTAAGAGTTTTTATGAACTTGACAGTTTTGACAAAGAAAACAGAGCACAGGTTCAGCAATTTGATTTCAAGAGTCTTAGACAAATTTCTTCTTCAAATCTTCTTCCTTTTATAGATGAAATATAGCTGTTGAAGATTTGATTTATTTGAGGAAAGAGCCGTTGCAAGTTGAGCTAGGATTTCTGCAAATGTGTGCTGCACTTTTTCAACCAAAACAGAGCAGCAGCCATTTTTGAAATGGCCTACCTTAAAAGCTGGAGAATGTCTGGGTCATGGAGACAACTGTTCCATTGGGTTGTTCTGACACATCCAGGCATTAAATGCGCACAGTACTGGTCACTTTCCAAGCCACATCAGCTTCAGAAGCTTCTGTGTGAACAGTGCATCAGAAGCTGCCTTGTACGGATCAGAAGTTGGCTTCAGGATCAGAAGCTGGTCTTCAGACGTTGACTCTGCGTTGACTTCTTCAGAAGCACCCAGACTTCAGAAGCTGCCGTCAGACTCAGAAGCTGCACTTCAGGAGAACCACTTCAGGACCACTTCAGAAGCACCCAGTTCAGGAGAACTACTTCAGGAGCACTTCTTCAGGAGCACTTCTTCAGACCCAGTTTTCTTCTAGCTTTCCAACATTGCTTCTTAGCTTTCCTTTCTTGCTCTAAGCTTGTTCTTTCATAACCATTCTTAATTTCAATCAATAAACACGTGGTTCTGAAATCACTTGAACAAAGCATTAGCAAATAACCAATTTTCTATTCAACATTTTGTTATCATCAAAACCATATAGAGAGAGATATGTTTACACATAATGTTACAACAATCTCCCTTTTAATTCATAAGAGACTTGTTAAACACATTTTGTTCCAACAAACAGAAGCAGCAACTTTAAAGGATCTGGTTCAAAGAGGGAAGATCAGAAGGGCTGCTACAATTACAAGAGGCCTGGTCATTTTATTGTTGATTGTCCTGAAATTCAGAAGGGCAAGTCAAAAGAAAAATCAAAGAAGACCAGCTCTAAGTCTAGTAACTTCAGAAACAAACTTAAGAAGAGTCTCATGGCAACATGGGATGATCTGGACAATGATTCTGAGTCTGATGATGAAGAGGAAGCAAATCTGGCTTTAATGGCAACAGCTTTCTCTGATGCAGAATCATGTTCAGACTCTGATGATGAAGATGAGGTATACTCTGAACTTACAAGATCTGAACTGATTGAAACAGTTAAAGATCTTATGAACCATCTTAAAAGCAAGTTAGGTGAACTAAAATCTTTGAAAAATAAACATAACTTCCTGAATGAGGAGAATCTCAAACTTCAGAATCAAATCATTGAGATTGATGAAGAAGTTAGAGAACTCAGAGATGTGTCCCATAAGAAACCTGAAGAAATTCCAAATGAACATGAAATTGCTCTTCAGGACTTTATTTTAACTGGAATCAATAGAAGTAAGGTTGCGTCTATGATTTATAGTATTTACAGAAACAAAGGTGAAGGTATTGGTTTTAAAAGTGATTCATTCAATCTTTCAAATGAATCAAAAATATCATCTTATTCTGAAAATATTTTGAAAGGCACTGAGGTGTGCTTTGTGCCTGCTTCTGACAGTTCTGAGAAACTGAATTCAGCAGAAACTGAGACTGCAGAGTCTGAAATTCTGAACTGCTCAGACTCTAAAGCTTCTGAACCTAAGGGTAAGATGAAGGCAGATGTTAAAACCTTGCCAAAGTCTAAACCAAAAGGTCCTAAGACTAAGAGTATGAGAAAATCAGACTCTAAACCTGAAAATGTTCAGAGTCTGAAGAGTTCAGAACCTGAAACAAGCAAGTCTCAGAGTCTGAAAAACTCAAACTCAGATTTTACTAAGACTGGGGTTATGAAACCTTCAAAAATCACTAAACCAGTCTATTCAAAACCTTTTCAAAACCATAATGTCAGGCAAAGCAAACCAAAGAAAGCCAAATTGTCATCTGTTTCTGATTGTATTAAGAAAGGTCAAACTGAAGTTTGCCTTGTGTCAGGAGCTAACAAAACTAGAGTTCTGAAGAAATCAGAACCAAAGTGTTCAATGGTTCAGACTCTAAACAACTCAGAACCAAAGACCTTCAAGTCTCAGGTTCTGAAGAAATCTGAGTCAAAACAATTGAGAACTCAGGTTCTGAAGAACTCAGTTTCTAAAACTAAGACTTATTCAAGATTCAAGGATTCATATCCAAAGTATCTGAACAAGTCTGAATGTTATAACTCCAGACATAAGGTGCAAAAGGCTAAACCTTTCAAGACTAACCATAAAGGACCCATGAAAATATGGGTACCTAAGTCTGAGATAATTTTTGTTGCAGATATGCTTGTCATCCAAAGAAAAGGAAAGGTCTTGGTACCTGGACAGTGGATGCTCGCGTCATATGACAGGAGACAAGTCTATGTTCCAAGCCCTGAGCATGAAAGAGGGAGGAACTGTGGGGTTTGGAGGAAATAAGAAAGGAAGGATCATTGGTACTGGTAAGATAGGTAATTCTTCCTTGTCCATTGATGATGTTTGGTTGGTAGATGGACTGAGACATAATTTACTTAGCATAAGTCAATTATGTGACAGTAATTATGAAGTCCTGTTTAATAAGAACACTTGCACTGTAATCAACAACAAAGATAAATTTGTTGTGTTCAAAGGAAATAGGAAAAACAATGTTTATAAAATCAATTTTTCAGAACTGGTTGAGCAGAAGGTAGTTTGCCTTCTGTCTGTGAGTAAGGAGAAATGGGTATGGCACAAAAGGTTGGGACATGCTAATTGGAGACTCATCTCTAAGCTTAGCAAGTTGCAACTGGTTAGAGGCCTGCCAAAGATTAACTATCACTCAGATGCTCTGTGTGGAGCATGCCAAATAGGAAAATTTTCTAAAACATCTTTAAAATCCAAAAACATTGTTTCCACCTCAAGACCTTTAGAACTGCTTCACATTGATTTGTTTGGTCCTGTTGGAACAGCTTCAATCAATGGGAAGAAGTATGGGCTTGTAATTGTTGATGATTACAGTAGGTGGACTTGGGTTTAATTCCTTAGAGCTAAAAATGAAACATATGATGTGTTTAATAAATTCTGCAAACAAGTACAAAATGAAACTGACTTGAAAATTTTAAAAGTCAGAAGTGATCATGGTGGGGAATTTGAAAATGAACCTTTTGAAAATTTTTGTGAAGATCATGGAGTTCTCCATGAGTTCTCTTCTCCTAGAACTCCACAACAAAATGGAGTTGTAGAGAGAAAGAACAGATCTTTGCAAGAAATGGCCAGAACCATGATCCATGAATCCAAAATTGCAAAGTACTTTTGGGCAGAAGTTGTTAACACAGCATGTTATATTCAGAACAGGATCTATATCAGACCTATTCTGAATAAAACAGCATATGAACTTTTTAAAGGAAGAAAACCAAGCATTTCTTATTTTCATCAGTTTGGTTATACTTGTTACATTCTGTACAATAAGATCTACCTAAAGAAATTTGATGCTAAGGCTCAAAAGGGTATCTTTTTAGGATACTCAGAGAGATCTAAAGCATACAGGGTGTATAATTCTGAAACACATGTTGTTGAAGAATCAATACACATAAGATTTGATGATAAGAAGCCTGGTAATGAAATACCAGAGCTGGTTGAGAGTTTTGCAGATTTTAGACTCTCAGAAGAACCTTTAGAACCTGAACAGAGTTCAGAGTCTGAAGAAAGTTCAGAAGCTGGAAATACTTAAGAAACTGAGAAACTCTCAGATAATGACACTCCTCCTGAGGATAATCAAGATCAGCATGGTTTCTGAACATGCCCTTGGTGAATCTTCAGAAGCTAATCCACCCAGAACCTCATTTAAGTACAAGTCTTCACATCCTGAGGAGCTGATTATTGGGAACAAGAACAGTCCAAGGAAAACAAGATCAGCATTCTGTCAGAATGATTCTATGATTGGACTTCTATCAATGATTGAACCCACAACAGCTGATGAAGCACTTGCAGATGATGGATGGATTGTAGCTATGCAAGAAGAACTGAACCAGTTTCAAAGAAATGATGTCTGGGATCTGGTTGCAAAACCAAATAACAAGAACATTATTGGAACAAAATGGGTGTTCAGAAACAAGCTTAATGAACAAGGAGAAGTAATCAGAAACAAAGCAAGATTGGTTGCTCAAGGCTACAGTCAGCAGGAAGGAATAGACTACACTGAGACATTTGCTCCAGTTGCAAGACTGGAAGCAATCAGGTTACTTCTTTCCTATGCTGTTAATCATGATATCATCTTATATCAAATGGATGTTAAGAGTGCTTTTTTAAATGGAGTTATTTCTGAAGAAGTTTATGTTAAACAACCTCCTGGTTTTGAAGATGTAAAAAATCCAGATTTTGTTTTTAAACTTAAGAAGTCTTTATATGGTCTGAAACAAGCTCCCAGAGCTTGGTATGAAAGACTAAGTAACTTCTTACTTAAAAATGATTTTGTAAGAGGTCAAGTTGACAATACACTTTTTAGAAAAACTCTTAAGAAAGACATCTTAATTGTGCAAATATATGTTGATGATATCATATTTGGTTCTACTAATGCTTCTCTTTGTAAAGAATTTTCCAAGTTAATGCAGGATGAATTTGAAATGAGCATGATGGGAGAGTTGAAGTTCTTTCTAGGAATCAAATCAACCAATGCAAAGATGATGTGTATGTTCATTAGTCCAAATACACAAAGGAGCTTCTGAAGAAGTTACAGCTTGATGATTGTTAACTGATGACAACACCAATGCATTCAACCTGCACCTTAAGCAAAGAGGACAATGGCTTAAAAGTAGATCAGAAACTCTACAGAGGTATGATAGGTTCTCTGTTATACTTAACTGCTTCTAGGCCAGATATTTTATTTAGTGTATGTATGTGTTCTAGATTCCAGTCAGATCCTAGAGAATCTCATATGACTGTTGTCAAGAGAATCTTTAGGTATCTGAAAGGAACAACTAATCTGGGACTTCTGTATAAGAAATCCTTGGATTATAAGCTAGTTGGATTCTGTGATGCTGACTATGCTGGGGACAGGATTGAAAGAAAATCCACCAGTGGAAATTGTCAATTTTTGGGTGAGAATCTGATATCCTGGGCCAGCAAAAGACAAGCAACTATTGTTTTGTCAATAACAGAAGCAGAATACATCTCAGCTGCAAGTTGTAGCACACAACTGCTCTGGATGAAACATCAGTTGGAAGAGTATCAGATTCATGCAGATAGCATTCCTATTTTCTGTGATAATACTGCTGCAATATGTCTGTCTAAAAATCCAATTCTGCATTCTAGAGCCAAGCATATAGAAATTAAACATCATTTTATAAGAGATTATGTTCAGAAGGGTGTTTTAGATATTCAATTCATTGATACTGATCATCAATGGGCTGACATATTCACAAAACCCCTCTTAGAAGACATATTTAACTTTATTAACAAGAATCTGAACATGCACTTCATCTCTTGAAAAATATGCTTGAATCTGAATAGAAACTGAGATTATATAGTTCATCAGAAGCTAAGGCTTATCAATCACTCATTTTGAGAGTCTGAAAAAAGTTAAGCATCTGAAAAACTTCAGAGTCTGAGTTTCAGAACCTGGATTTCTGACTTCTGAATCTGCATAGTTATCTAACTTTTGGTCAGAATCTGATAAGTTATACTCTGGGCAATGATGAATTAAAGCTTTGAAAGTTATACTTTGTCCCTCCCAAAGTCATCAATATGCAAATGTGTTTTTTTGTTTTCAGTTCTGAAATGGTTTTAATAAAAACACAGACACATTATTATTCATCATAATTGCTCAAATTGATATCAGACATGTTCAGTTTTTCAAAACATATTTAAAAAAACTCTGAATAGTTCTGTCTGATAGTCTCTCATTGGTATCAGACATGTTCAGCTTTTCAAACACATTTAAAAATCCTGAACAGTTATGTCTGGAAGAGTTCAGAAGCACTGAGCTAAATGCTATATTTTTCAGTTTTCTGAAAAGAGTTCAGTTGTGCTAAAAACCTTCAGTTGGTATATGATCTGAACAATTTTGTCTAAAATAGTTCAGTGATACTGAACAGAATGTACTGAACAAAAATGCTCTGAACAAAATGATATGTTTTCAGTTTTCTAAAACCAGTCAAGTGGTACTGAACAATTCTGAACAGATTGTGTCTGATCAGAATGCTCTGAACAATCTTGTATGTTCTGAACAACATTCTCTGATTTTCAAATGCAATGTTATACTTCATGTATGATCAAGCTTGCTCTGATGCTTATCTTTGCGGCTTGATGAGTGCATTTTTATCTCACATGTTTTTCAAACTCTCTTAAAAATTCTGAAAATTTTCATTTTGTTGATGACAAAAGGGGGAGTAAAAGTAAACAAGTATTAAGGCTCCTGAGCTCAGAATATAAGTTAAATTCTGTCAGTTAATTAACTTATGAGGGGGAGTAAAAGGTATTGCTCCTGAGCTCTGAACATAAGTTAAGTTCTGATTGAAATTAACTTATGAGAACTGTTTTTAATCTCTGATAAAGGGGGAGTAAAAATTCTGAATTAATTTTTGTGAGATAATACATTACTCTTTATTGAGTTGAAATGAATTTAAATAACTTGGATAAGACTCAGGGTGCTTACAAAACTCATCCTGTGGATTATCAGACTTAGGGGGAGAGCTTACAAACCTCATAACCTAAAGTCAGCTTGTTATTTATAATTCTGAGTGAAAATTTCACCTTATTGTTTTAAGTTGAATTTAATTAACTTGGATAAAAATCAAGGGGAGCTTGCAAACCTCACCTTGAGGATTATCTGACTAAGGGGGAGCTTGCAAACCTCATCCTGAAGTCAGCTTGTTAATTAAACTTAACAACAATTCTGAAATTCTCACCTGTTTTGATCTAAACTGAATTTAATTAACCTGGATCAGATTCAGGGGGAGCTTGCAAACCTCACACCCTGCAGTCACTTGTTAATTAAATTAACAACAATTTTCTATTAATACTTATGTTTGTCATCATCAAAAAGGGGGAGATTGTTGGAACAAAATGTGTATGAACAACTCTCTTTTGGGTTTTGATGATAACAAAGTGTTAAAAAGAAAATTGGTATTGCTAATGCTTTGTTCTAAGTGTGCAGAACCATGTCCTAAATGTTTGGTAATTAATATTGGTTATGGAAGAACAAGCTAAGAGCAAGAAAGAAAGCATTGAAGCCTTTGTTGCAAGTCTGAAGCAAAACTGGGTCTGAAGCAGCTTCTGAAGGCTGAGTCTGAAGACTGCGTCTGAAGGGTGCTTCTGAAGGCTGAGTCTGAAGGGTGCTTCTGAAGGCTGAGTTTGAAGGTCAACAGAAGTCAACGTCTGAAGGCTGAGTCTGAAGGTCAACAAAAGTCAACGTCTGAAGAAGTGCGTCTGATGAACACTGCGTCTGAAGGGTGCGTCTGAAGACTTGCTTCTGAAGTGAGCTTCTGATGAACAGTGTCTGAAGAAGCTTCTGAAGTCTGACCTGGAAGGAAAAGCAACTGTCACTGTCTGCATTTAATGCCTGCAGTGTCAGAACAACTCCAATGGAACAGTTGTCTCCTTGGCCAAAACATTCCCCAGCTTTTAAGGAAAGATTTCAAAAAATGCGTGCTCTGTTTCTGCTAATTTCAGCACACATTTTCAGCTAACCTAGCTTCCAATTTGCAACGGCTCTTTGCTGGATTTCTGGCAATTCTCAACAGCTATCTTTTGCTCTATAAAAGGGTGAAGATTTGAAGAAGAAAATTGCTAAGACTCTTGAAACAAAAGACTGATATTCGTGCTCTGTTTTGCTGTCAATATTTGAAAGTCACAAAAACTCTTAGAAATTCTTACAAAGTTTTCATCTTAGAATTTCTTAAGTTTTAGAGTCTTATACCTGAGTTGTATTAAGTAAACACCTCTGATATTTGATCAAGTGTTCAACTCAAACTTCTTTCTTTGTAAATCAGTTTGAAACAAAGTCTCAGTCTGCGTGCTGAGCATCCTGAAGTCTCATTACTTTGTGTTCAGAGCAATTAGAAGTCTCTTAGCTTTGTGCTCTGAGCAGAGAAGTCTCTTGACTTTGTGTCTTGAGCAATGGAAGTCTCTTGACTTAGTCTCTTGAGCATTAGAAGTCTCTTACTAGGTGTTTGAGCATTGAAGTCTCTTAACTTTGTGTTTTGAGCAATTGTAATCAGTTTGATTATAGTTAAATCTCCTGTAAGTGACAGGGGGACTAGACTACTTCCAACTTGTGGAAGGAACTAGTATAAAAATATTGTGTGTCTCTCTTTCCCTTTCTCTTCTTTATTTAATCCGCTGCATAAACACTCTGAAATAGTTTCAGAATCCAATTCTGAACTTAACCAAAGTTCTGAGAAAGAAAAGTTTTTAAGACCACACAATTCAACCCCCCCTTCTTGTGTGTTTTTCTCACCTTCAGTTGGTATCAGAGCCCCAGTTCTGATATTCAATAACCTAACAGTGAGTTAGTGAGATCCTGAGAAAAACATGTCATCAAATAGTTCACCTCCACCCTCTCCCAGAAATCAAAGAGGTACTGGCACTTCTTATTCATATGACTATGGTACTGAGGAAAGAAAATCTAGGTCACACAATAAACCTCCAATGTTTACTGGTGATCCAGAAAAGTTCTCATGGTGGAAAAGCAAGATGTACAGCCACATCATTGGTATTGATGATTCTTTGTGGGATATAATAGAAGATGGAATCTCTATTCCAGTTGATGAAGAAGGTGTAGCTGTCAACAGAAAAGGCTTGAGTGATGCTGAGAGGAAGATATACAGAAAGCACCACAATGTTAGAGGTATCATTGTTGATTCTCTACCTCACACTGAGTATCAGAAGTTGAGTGATAAATCAACAGCCAAAGCCATCTTCAAATCCCTCTGCTCTAACTATGAAGGTAACAAAAAGGTTAGAGAAGCAAAGGCTAATATTCTTGTTCAGCAATATGAGTTGTTCAGAATGAAAGAGGATGAAAATATTGAGACTATGTTCTCAAGATTTCAGACTTTGGTTTCTGGACTTCAGATTCTGAAGAAGAGTTATACCACTGTTGATCATGTGAACAAAATTTTAAGAAGTCTGCCATCTAAATGGAGACCCAAAGTAACTGCTATTGAGGAAGCTAAAGATCTAAATACTTTAAGTATTGAAGATCTTATAAGCTCCCTCAAAGTGCATGAACTGGGACTTAATGAAGATGATTCTGTTAGAGAGCCTAAATCAATAGCACTGAAATCCAAAAGAAAGTCTGTTAAAGCTCTAAAAGCTATTGAATCTGAAGAAGAATTTCCTGAGGGAAATTCTGAAGAAGATTCAGATGCTGAAGAGCTTGCAATGCTTTCCAAAAGAATTCAGTACTTAATGAATAGAAAGAAGAAATTCTCTAACAGTGAAGGTGAGAAAAACACACACACAAGAAGGGGGGGTTGAATTATGTGACTCAAATACTAAGATCTTTTCTTTTCAAAACTTAAGGTTAAGTTCAGAAGCTGATATGAATCAGTTCTGAACTATTATCAAGAGTTATGCAGCGGTTCAAATTATGAAAAGACAAAGGTAAAGGGAGACACACAGAATTTATACTGGTTCCTTCTCAATGTGAGAAGTAGTCCAGTCCCCTTGTTTTCTAACAAGAGAGTTCCACTATAATCAGTTCTGATTACAAATGCTCAACCACTAAGGAAGAGACTTCCAGTTGCTCAATCACAGAGAAAGAGGCTTCTATGCTCAACCACCAAGGAAGAGGCTTCCAATGCTCAACCACTAAGGAAGAGGCTTCTCAATGCTCAACCACTAAGGAAGAGGCTTCTGACTCAGACCACAAAGGAATGAGGTTACAAATGCTCAGTATGCAGACTGAGACTTTAGGGACCAAACTGGTTTACAAGTAAATGAGTTTGGGATGAACACTTGATATAATATCAGAGGTGTTCTCTTAATACAACACAGGTTAAGACTCTTAACCTTAAGAAATTCTAAGTTACAAGACTAAAGAATTTCTAAGAGTTTTTATGAACTTGACAGTTTTGACAAAGAAAACCGAGCACAGGTTCAGCAATTTGATTTCAAGAGTCTTAGAAAAATTTCTTCTTCAAATCTTCTTCCTTTTATAGATGAAATATAGCTGTTGAAGATTTGCTTGATTTGAGGAAAGAGCCGTTGCAAGTTGAGCTACGATTTCTGCAAATGTGTGCTGCACTTTTTCAACCAAAACAGAGCAGCAGCCATTTTTGAAATGGCCTACCTTAAAAGCTGGAGAATGTCTGGGTCAGGGAGACAACTGTTCCATTGGGTTGTTCTCACACATCCAGGCATTAAATGCGCACAGTACTGGTCACTTTCCAAGCCACATCAGCTTCAGAAGCTTCTGTGTGAACAGTGCATCAGAAGCTGCCTTGTACGGATCAGAAGCTGGCTTTAGGATCAGAAGCTGGTCTTCAGACGTTGACTCTGCGTTGACTTCTTCAGAAGCACCCAGACTTCAGAAGCTGCCTTCAGACTCAGAAGCTGCACTTCAGGAGCACCACTTCAGGACCACTTCAGAAGCACCCAGTTCAGGAGAACTACTTCAGGAGCACTTCTTCAGACCCAGTTTTCTTCTAGCTTTCCAACATTGCTTCTTAGCTTTCCTTTCTTGCTCTAAGCTTGTTCTTTCATAACCATTCTTAATTTCAATCAATAAACACGTGGTTCTGAAATCACTTGAACAAAGCATTAGCAAATAACCAATTTTCTATTCAACACTTTGTTATCATCAAAACCATAGAGAGAGAGATATGTTTACACATAATGTTACGACAATCTCCCTTTTAATTCATAAGAGACTTGTTAAACACATTTTGTTCCAACAATCTCCCCCTTTTTGATGATGACAAACATAAGTATTTGAAATTCTGGCCAGGCAATACTTAAGAGATACTAACAGGTTCTGAACCAACAGGTTCTGAACAGAACTTAGCACAATATAAAAGCAAATAATCAGCAGAAAAATAAAGTGCAGGAAAGCTAAAAACACACAAGGTTTGTTAACCCAGTTCGGAGTAAACACCTCCTACTCTGGGGGATACCAATCCAGGAAGGAAATCCACTATTGGATTTAATCCTCAAGACTCAGACACTGACTCCCAGTTCCTATCCCAAGCAATTAACCTCCACCTAGTCAGACTTCTACCTAACTCTGAGTATTAGAATCCTCTAACTTCCTATTCAAGCAACTAAACCCAGCTACTTGAACTACCCTTTGAACTTAAACCAGTTCTTAAACACAACTACCCTGTTTTTGAAGAACACCCTTCAATACAAAAACTTCATTCTTGCTTAAAAGCTTAGAATGAATTACAACTCAATTAAACTCCTAAACCAACTCAAACATGAGTGGTGCACAAAGAAAACTCTAAGTTAAAACCACAGACTCAATTTTCTGAAATATAACTCTCAAATTCGTAAGTCTTGAAAGCAGCATCACTCCTCCTTATATAGTCTTCAGTAAGTCTCTTAATTATGCTTCAAATCTTCTGAATTGATTTGTTACTGGAATAAGATTGATCCAATAATGTAACAAATAAAACTGCATTGAATCTTTTTAAAGATTAAAACAGAAAATACGAATTTTCATAACTTTGAACCAAATCTTCAAAAGAGATCTTCTCCAATTAAACCAGCCTTCTAGAAGCAATTATACCAAGATAATTCCTTGCTAAATCTCCCAAGATACGCGCAAAAACAATCCGGTAAACCTAGCTTCTGATGAGGTCAACAGAAGTCAACGCTGGCTTCAGAACCTGAAACTGCTTCTGAAGTGCTACAGTGCTTCTGATGAGCATTTCAGCTTCTGATGTAGATTTCAGCTTCTGAATGGCTTCAAATGAGAAAACTTGTAACTGAAGAAATGTTCAACATGAGGAAATGCTTCTATTCCATACTTTGGTTTTGCCAAACAAAGCAGCCAACACCAAAAGACTCAACAATCTCCCCCTTTGGCAAATTTTTGGCTAAAACCATCCAAGTTCTTCAGTCTCCCATAAAATTAACTCAGCAATGAAGAACTCCACAATGATCAATCATAGAGCTAAGCAGCGGACAAAGTTATGACTATCATGAAATACACAAAACAGCTTCAGTTTGAAGGTATCAGAGCAAGTACTTATTAACAGCTTCTGTTCAAGGTATCAGAGCTACTGATCAACTCCTGATCATCACAAACACTCCCCCTGAAGCTTCACAACAAACATTCCAGCTACAACAAACATTCCAGCTTCACAACACTCCCCCTTACTACTGAACTTACAGAGAAATGGTATCAGAACATATCAGAAGCACACTTTATGGTATCAGAGCACACTTGATCTTCAGGACCCTCTTCAACACAAAAACACTCAGGATTATAACAATCTTGTACTCCCCCTGAGACACATCTTCCCCTTCAATCATATCTGGACATATCTTGTTGCTGGTATCAGAGCAAAACTAGTCATCTTCTGAATAACACTGAAAGCTGAACATCTGAAATGCAGCAATACATCTTCTAATTTTTGGTATCAGAGCCAACACATTACACAAGATTTTCTCCCCCTTTTTAGCCACAAAATTCTGACACATCTCAGACTTCAAATAGGGAATAAAATCAAAACAGGTAACACAGATCCTTGAAAACATATCAGATTCAGACTCAGGTTCTGGATCACACTTAGCATAGACACAACTGGCAGGTACTCTATCTTCCTCACATCCAGTTTGCAGTAATTGCTATAACTCTTCATGTAAGCACACTCCTAACTTGCTTCTCAGATTCTCAAACTGTTTAGCATCCAAAGCCTTTGTGAATATGTCAGCAATTTGATTCTCAGTGTCCACATGTTCTAGCTGAATAGTCTTATCCTCCACAAGGTTTCTGATAAAATGGTGTCTGATATCTATGTGTTTAGTTCTGCTGTGCTGTATTGGGTTCTTAGAGATGTTGATGGCACTCAAATTGTCACAAAACAATGTCATAGTTCCTTGATTAATGTTGTACTCCTCAAGCATTTGTTTCATCCAAACCAGTTGTGAACAACTACTCCCAGCAGCAATATATTCAGCCTCAGCAGTTGACAATGAAACACAATTTTGTTTCTTGCTGAACCAGGAAATTAAATTATTTCCTAGAAAGAAACATCCTCCTGAAGTGCTCTTTCTGTCATCAGCACTTCCAGCCCAGTCAGCATCACAAAATCCCATCAGTTCAGAACTTGAACTATGTGAATACATGATTCCATAGTCACTTGTGCTATTCACATACTTCAGGATCCTTTTAACTTGTGTCAGATGACTCATCTTAGGATCAGCTTGATATCTTGCACATACTCCAACAGCATAAGTGATATCAGGTCTGCTTGCAGTTAAATACAATAAGCTCCCTATCATGCTTCTGTAATGACTTTGATCAACTGAAACTCCATGTTCATCTTTGGTCAACTTCAGATGAGTAGGAGCTGGTGTCTTCTTATGAGCAGCTGATTCCATACCAAACTTTTTCACAATGTTCTTGGCATATTTACTCTGAGAAATGACGATTGTATCTTCCATTTGCTTGACTTGTAATCCAAGAAAATATGTCAGCTCACCAACTAAACTCATTTTAAACTCTGATTGCATTTGCTGAACAAACAGTTTAACCATCTTCTGAGACATTCCTCCAAACACAATATCATCTACATAAATCTGAGCAATCATCAGACTCCCATTTTCATCTTTCACAAACAAAGTCTTATCAGAACCTCCTTTTCTGTAACCTTGCGCCACAAGAAACTGAGTCAGCCTGTCATACCATGCTCTTGGTGCTTGCTTCAATCCATATAAAGCTTTCTTCAACTTGAACACATGATCAGGAAACTTAGGATCCACAAAACCCTTAGGTTGTTCAACATACACTTCTTCTTGCAGATATCCATTCAAAAATGCACTCTTCACATCCATCTGGAACAATTTGAACTTGAGAATGCAAGATACACCCAACAGCAGTCTTATGGACTCTAGTCTGGCCACAGGTGCAAAGGTCTCATCAAAATCCAATCCCTCTACTTGAGTATAACCCTGAGCAACCAACCTTGCCTTGTTTCTGACTACAGTACCATTTTCATCTGTTTTATTTTTGTATATCCATTTGGTGCCAATCACATTCAACCCTTCAGGTCTTGGAACCAGATCCTATACTTCACTCCTTTTGAATTGATTCAACTCATCTTGCATAACTTCAATCCAAAATTCATCAGTCAGGGCTTCTTTCACATTTTTAGGTTCAAGTTTTGACACAAAGCATGAATCAGTAGCAGCTGGTTCAACTCTTCTATACTGAAAATGTTCAGGATAACCATACAATTTAAAGCAGAATGGTTTGATATGCCCTTTCTTTCCACAATGATGAAAGATCCATGGATGATTTCTCCTCCTTCTGTTTCTGAAAAATTTCTGGGGTTGCTTCTGAGGTAGCATCTCATCATGCTTCTGACCTTGCATCTGAGGTCTCTTCTGAGCTTGCTTTTGAGGTCTCATCTGAATATGCTTCTGACCTTGCATCTGGGCTTGTTTCTGAGGTCTCCTCTTTGATGTTCCAATCATAGGATTATCAGTTTTAGTGGCAAGAACAAATTATTTAACAAGAATCTTTTGTTTGGGGTTCTGAGTCTGATCAACATAACCTAACCCAGTTTTTCCTTGCTTCTGGACATCTAGAATCTCCTCCAACTTATCAGTAGCAGAGTTCATCATCCTAACTTGCTTTTTCATCTGATCAAGTTGGGAATTTAGCAGGTTCACTTCTTCTTTTAATTCTGAATTCTGTACTAGAAGTTCTCCTTTTTCAGCCTCCAGTTGAAAAATAGTCTCCTTTTGATCCAAAACTTGTTTGCAAACCTTAGCACTTCTGGTATACAGCTTCTTGTAATTGTCAGCTAGTTCATCATATGAGGTTTTAGCAGCTTCAAACACAGATGAGGCTTCAGACTCTGAGTCAGACTCTGAAAAAGTCTCAGACTCTAAAACAGCATCCTTCTTCAAGATAGCTCCTGACCTTACTACCAGACCAGTATCACACATACCAGATTCACTTCCAGCATCTTCTTCAGAATCATCATCAGACCATGCAACTGCTAGGCTTTTCTTCTGTTTCTTAAGAAAAGTAGGACATTCAGACTTGATATGTCCATACCCCTCACACTCATAGCATTGCACACCTTTAGCTTGATTACTTTTCTCTTCAGACTTGGTCTTTTTCACATCAGTTTGTTGCTTCTTGTTGTTGAATCTGAAGTTCTGACCTTTGGCTTTGGCTTTTCTGTCAACATTCTTCAGAATCTTGTTGAATTGTTTTCCCAGCAACACTAGAGCTTCTGACAAGTCATCCTCATCAGACTCTTGTTGATCATCAGCTTCAGAATTCACACTAAAGGCTACACCTTTTCCTTTCTTCTCAGTCTGTTTGCAAAAGGCTGTTTCAAAATTGAGCAATGACCTAATCAGCTCCTCAAGCTTCATAGTGGTAATATCACGAGCCTCTTCAATAGCTGTCACCTTCATATCAAATCTTCTGGGCAGGGACCTGAGGATTTTTCTCACCAACTTCTCATCTAACATCTTCTCCCCAAGAGAATCAAAGGAATTAGCCATGTCCAGCACATTCATGTAGAAGTCCTGAATAGATTCATCTTCCATCATCTTCAGGTTCTCAAATTTTGTTGTGAGAAGTTGAAGTCTGGATAGCTTAACCTTAGAGGTTCCTTCATGAGTGGTTTTCAGAATTTCCCAAGCATCCTTAGCCACAGTACATTATTTGATGAGTCTGAACATGTTCTGATCAACACCATTGAAAATAGCATTCAAAGCTTTTGAATTTCCCAGTGACAGATCATCTTCAGCTTTGGTCCATTCTTCTTTAGGCTTCAGAACCTCAGTCTTGTTCCCATCTTTGTCTGTATACACAGGATGATCCCAGCCTTTAATCACGGCTTTCCAAGTCCTGCTGTCAATAGACTTTAGAAAAGCACACATCCTTGACTTCCAATATTCAGAGTTTGTGCCATATAGTAGGGGTGGTCTATTGACATAGCCTCCTTCTCTATCCATGCTTGCCAGATATTAAGTCCTCTGGATCTCACCCAAAACACAGGCAGGGTGCCTGCTCTGATGCCAATTGAAATTATGGCCAGGCAATACTTAAGAGATACTAACAGGTTCTGAACCAACAGGTTCTGAACAGAACTTAGCACAATATAAAAGCAAATAATCAGCAGAAAAATAAAGTGCAGGAAAGCTAAAAACACACAAGGTTTGTTAACCCAGTTCGAAGTAAACACCTCCTACTCTGGGGGATACCAATCCAGGAAGGAAATCCACTATTGGATTTAATCCTCAAGACTCAGACACTGACTCCCAGTTCCTATCCCAAGCAATTAACCTCCACCTAGTCAGACTTCTACCCAACTCTGAGTATTAGAATCCTCTAACTTCCTATTCAAGCAACTAAACCCAGCTACTTGAACTACCCTTTGAACATAAACCAGTTCTTAAACACAACTACCCTGTTTTTGAAGAACACCCATCAATACAAAAACTTCATTCTTGCTTAAAAGCTTAGAATGAATTACAACTCAATTAAACTCCTAAACCAACTCAAACATGAGTGGTGCACAAAGAAAACTCTAAGTTAAAACCACAGACTCAATTTTCTGAAATATAACTCTCAAATTCGTAAGTCTTGAAAGCAGCATCACTCCTCCTTATATAGTCTTCAGTAAGTCTCTTAATTATGCTTCAAATCTTCTGAATTGATTTGTTACTGGAATAAGATTGATCCAATAATGTAACAAATAAAACTGCATTGAATCTTTTTAAAGATTAAAACAGAAAATACGAATTTTCATAACTTTGAACCAAATCTTCAAAAGAGATCTTCTCCAATTAAACCAGCCTTCTAGAAGCAATTATACCAAGATAATTCCTTGCTAAATCTCCCAAGATACGCGCAAAAACAATCCGGTAAACCTAGCTTCTGATGAGGTCAACAGAAGTCAACGCTGGCTTCAGAACCTGAAACTGCTTCTGAAGTGCTACAGTGCTTCTGATGAGCATTTCAGCTTCTGATGTAGATTTCAACTTCTGAATGGCTTCAAATGAGAAAACTTGTAACTGAAGAAATGTTCAACATGAGGAAATGCTTCTATTCTATACTTTGGTTTTGCCAAACAAAGCAGCCAACACCAAAAGACTCAACAGTATTAAATCAGAAAATTGTTGTTAACTTAATTAACAAGTTAACTGTAGGGTGTGAGGTTTGTAAGCTCCCCCTGAGTTTGATCCATGTTAATTAAGTTCAGTTTAAAATCACAAATATGAAAATTTCAGAATTGTTGTTAAGTTTAATTAACAGTCTGACTTTAGGAGAGGTTTGTAGGCTCCCCCTAGGTCTGACAATCCTCAAGGTTAGGTTTGTAAGCTTCCCTTGATTCTTATCCATGTTAATTAAGCTTAACTTAAAACAATATAGTGAAATTAACACTGAGAATTGTAAATAACTTGTTGACTTCAGGTTCTGAGGTTTGTAAGCTCTCCCCCTAAGTCTGATAATCCACAGGATGAGTTTTGTAAGCTCCCTGAGTCTTATCCAAGGTATTTTAAATTCACTATGACTCACTAAGAGTTATGTATCTCACAGAATGATATCAGAGCCAGATTTTCAATTCAAAGGCTAAGAGTTAAAAAGCAGTTCTCATAAGTTAGATTCAATCAGTATCAGAGTTTTAACTGAGCTTTAACTTATGTTCAGAGCCTCAGGCTTTAATGCCTTTTACTCCCCTTTCATAAGTTAATATGCTGACAGAATTTTAACTTATATTGTTGAGCTCAGGTGCTTTAATACTTGTTTTACCTTACTCCCCCTTTTGTCATCAACAAAAAGTTTTACTTACTCCCCCAACACAGAAAATTTCTCCCCCTTTGTCAAGAGAGTTTGAAAATATCTGTATCAGAGCAGAAAAGAATTTTAAAAGAGTTTGAAAACATAAGTATCAGAGCATAACTTAATCTCCCCCTTTTTAAAAGAGTTTGAAGACATTTCAAAAAGGTTCAGAGCATATAGGAGGGGGTTGAAAAACTTGTGAGATATTTATGCAATCATATGGATTATCAAGCAGCAAAGATAGTCATCAGAGCATACTTGATTTTCAATGAGTATTTGACTTGCATTAAAAAAAATAGAATGCTGTTCGGAAGCAGAAAAAGTTTAGAGCTTCTGATCAGATCATTCTGTGTTCAGACATGATTTGTTCAGTATATTTTGTTCAGTATCAGAGCAAAACAACCAAGAAGGTATCAGAGCAAATCTGAGCTGGTTTAAAGAAAATAGTTAAGATCATAGACCAATTGAAAAGTTATATCAGAGCTTGATACCAATTGAGGATTTTATCTCAGAGTCTGATACCAAAATACAGTTTTAATACTGCTGAACTTGTATCAGAACCTGATACCAAAATATGAAGGTTTATCTTCAGAGTCTGATACCAAATTAAAATAAGTTCTAAAAACTGAACATTGTCTAAAACACTTTTAGCATAAAAAATGTGTATGTGCTAAACAGTTTGAAAATAGATTGATACCAACTGAAAATTGTTTGTCAAGCAATTTTAACATTGAATATCAGAGCAGAAAATCACATTTTTAAATTGATGACTTTGGGAGGATTGGAGTATAAACTATCAAAGCTTTAATCATCATTGCCAATAGCTATACTTATCAGATTCTGACCAACATTAGACTCTTATCAGATTCAGAAGTCAGAAAATCCAGGTTCTGATCCTTTAGACTCTGAAGTTTTTCAGGCTTAACTTTATTCAGATTCTCAGAAACTGAGTATCTGATAAGTCTTAGCTTATGATAAACTCAGAATCAAGGGTTTCATTCAGATTCAAGCACATTTCAAGAGATAAAGTGCATGTTCAGATTCTTTTTAATAAAATTGAATCTTTCTTCTGTTAGGGGTTTTGTGAATATGTCAGCCCATTGATGATCAGTATCAATGAACTGAATATCTAAAACACCCTTCTGAACATAATCTCTTATAAAATGATGTTTTATTTCTATGTGCTTGGCTCTAGAATGCAGAATTGGATTTTTAGACAGACATATAGCAGCAGTATTATCACAATAAATTGGAATATTATCTGCATGAATCTGATAATCCTCTAATTGATGTTTCATCAAGAGCAGTTGTGTGCTACAACTTGCAGTTGAGATGTATTCTGCTTCTGCTGTTGACAAAGCAAAGGTTGCTTGTCTCTTGCTGGCCCAGGATATCAGATTCTCACCAAGAGACTGACAGTTTCCACTGGTGGATTTTCTTTCAATCCTGTCCCCAGCATAGTCAGCATCACAGAATCCAACTAGCTTATAATTTAGATATTTCTTATACAGAAGTCCCAAATTAGTTGTTCCTTTCAGATACCTAAAGATTCTCTTGACAGCAGTCATATGAGATTCTCTAGGATCTGACTGGAATCTAGCACACAGACATAAACTAAATAAAATATCTGGCCTATAAGCAGTTAAGTATAGGAGAGAACCTGTCATACCTCTGTACAGCTTCTGATCTACTTTAGAGCCATTGTCCTCTTTGCTTAAGGTGCAGGTAGGATGCATTAGTGTTGTCATCAGCTTGCAATCATCCAGCTGAAACTTCTTCAGAAGCTCCTTGGTGTATTTTGACTGATGAACATAAACACCATCTTTGCATTGGTTGATTTGAATTCCCAAGAAGAATTTCAGCTCACCCATCATGCTCATTTCAAATTCATCCTGCATTAACTTTGAAAATTCCTTGCAAAGGGAGGCATTAGTAGAACCAAATATGATATCATCCACATAAATTTGCACAATTAAGATTTCTTTCTTAACAGTTTTCCTGAAAAGTGTATTATCAACTTGACCTCTTACAAAATTATTTTTAATCAAGAAGTTGCTAAGCCTTTCATACCAAGCTCTGGGAGCTTGTTTCAGACCATACAAAGACTTCTTAAGTTTAAAAACATGATTTGGATATTTAACATCTTCAAAACCAGGAGGTTGTTTTACATACACTTCTTCAGAAATTACACCATTTAAGAAAGCACTCTTAACATCCATTTGATATAAGATGATATCATGATTAACAGCATAAGAAAGAAGTAACCTGATTGCTTCCAGTCTTGCTACTGGAGCAAAAGTTTCAGTGTAGTCTATTCCTTCTTGCTGGCTGTACCCTTGAGCTACTAATCTAGCCTTGTTTCTGATCACTTCTCCTTGTTCATTGAGCTTGTTCCTGAACACCCATTTTTTTCCAATGATGTTTTTCTGATCAGGTTTTGCAACAAGATCCCATACATCATTCCTTTGAAACTGGTTCAGCTCTTCTTGCATTGCTACAATCCAACCATCATCAGCAAGTGCTTCATCAGCAGTTGTGGGTTCAATCATGGATAGCAGGCCAAGCATAGACTCATTCTGACTGAATGCTGATCTTGTCTTCCTTGGACTGTTCTTGTTTCCAATGATCAACTCCTCAGGATGTGAAGACTTGTACTTGAATGAGGTTCTGGGTGGATTAGCTTCTGAAGAACCATCAGGGATTTGTTCAGAACCATGCTGGTCTTGATTAGCTTCAGGAGTAGTGTCTTTATCAGAGAGTTTCTCTGAGTCTTCATTGTTTTCAGCTTCTGAACCTTCATCAGAACCTGAACTGGGTTCAGCTTCTGAAGGTTCTTCTGAGATTCTGACATCTGCAAAACTCTCAACCAGCTCTGGTATTTCATTACCAGGCTTCTTATCATCAAACCTAATGTGTATAGCTTCTTCAACAACATGTGTTTCAGAATTATACACCCTGTATGCCTTAGATCTCTCTGAGTATCCTAAAAAGGTACCCTTTTGAGCCTTGGCATCAAATTTCTTTAGGTAGATCTTATTGTTTAGTATGTAACATGTACAACCAAACTGATGAAAATAAGAAATACTTGGTTTTATTCCTTTAAACAATTCATATGATGTTTTATTCAGAATGGGTCTGATATAGATCCTGTTCTGAATATAACATGCTGTGTTTACAGCTTCTGCCCAAAAGTACTTAGCAATTTTAGATTCATGGATCATGGTTCTGGCCATTTCTTGTAAAGACCTGTTCTTTCTCTCTACAACTCCATTTTGTTGTGGAGTTCTAGGAGATGAGAACTCATGGATAATTCCATGATCTTCACAAAAATTTTCAAAAGGTTCATTTTCAAATTCCCCACCATGATCACTTCTGATCTTTAAAATTTTCAAATCAGTTTCAGTTTGTACTTGTTTGCAGAATTTGAAAAACACATCATATGTTTCATTTTTGGTTCTGAGGAATTTAACCCAAGTCCACCTACTATAATCATCAACAATCACAAGTCCATACTTCTTCCCATTGATTGAAGCTGTTCCAACAAGACCAAACAAATCAATGTGAAGGAGTTCTAAAGGTTTAGAGGTGGAAACAATGTTCTTAGCTTTAAAAGAGGTTTTAGAAAACTTTCCAATTTGGCATGCACTGCACAGTGCATCTGAGTGATAATCAATGCTGGGTAAGCCTCTGACCAGCTGTAACTTGCTAAGCTTAGAGATTAATCTCCAGTTAGCATGTCCCAGCCTTTTGTGCCAAACCCATTTCTCATCACTCACAGACAGAAGGCAAACTACCTTCTGCTGAACCAATTCAGAAAAATTTATTTTGTAAACATTGTTTTTCCTGCAGCCTCTGAACACTACAGACTTATCTTTGTTACTGATTACAGTACATGTGTTCTTATTAAACATGACTTCATAATCACTATCACATAATTGACTTATGCTAAGTAGATTATGTCTGAGTCCATCTACCAGCCAAACATTATCAATGTACAGGGAAGAATTACCTATCTTACCAGTACCAATGATCTTTCCTTTCTGACTTCCTCCAAACCCCACAGTTCCTCCCTCTTTCAGAGTCAGGGTTTGGAACATAGACTTGTCCCCTGTCATATGATGCGAGCATCCACTGTCCAGGTACCAGGACGTTTCCTTTTCTTTGGACGTTAAGCATATCTGCAATTGAAATTATCTCAGACTTAGGTACCCAGATTTTCATGGGCCCTTTGGGGTTAGTCCTGAAAGGTTTTGGCTTCTTGTGTCTGAAGTTATGATATTCAGACTTGTTCTGATACTTTGGATATGAATCCTTGTATCTTGAATAAGTTTGAGTTTCAGAACCTGAGTTCTCAAAGGTTTGGACTCACATTTCTTCAGAACCTGAGACTTGAAGGTCTTTGGTTCTGAGTTCTTTAGAGTTTGAACCATTGAGCACTTTGGTTCTGATCTCTTCAGAATTCTAACTTTGTTTACTTCAGGCACAAGGCAAGCTTCAGTTTTGCCTTTCTTAAAACAGTTAGAAGCAGAAAACTGATTGGTTTGCTTTTGCTTGCTCTGCTTAGCATTTTGAGATTGAAAATGTTTTACATTGACTGGTTTAACAGATTTTGAAGTTTTAATAAACTCAGTCTTAGAAGAATTTGAAATATTCAGATTCTGAGACTTACTAGGTCCAGGTTCTGAACTCTTCAGATTCTGAATCTTTTCAGGTTCAGAGTCTGACTTTCTCTTACTCTTAGGCTTAGGACCTTTAGGCTTGGATTTAGGCAAGGTGTTAACATCTGCCTTCATCTTACCCTTAGGTTCAGAAGCTTCAGAGTCTGAGCTGTTCAGAACATCAGACTTAGTCTCAGATTCTGACATTTTCAACTTCTCAGAGTTATCAGAAGCAGGCACAAAGCATATACCATTGCCTTTTAAAATATTTTCAGAACATGAAGGTGAGTTTAATTCATTTGAAGGTTTAAATGAATCATAGCCAATGCCTTCACCTTTGTTTCTGATCATATTATACATCATGGAGGCAATTTTAGTTCTATTGAATCCAGTTAACATGAAATCTTGAAGAGCTATTTCCTGTTCATTAGAAACTTCTTCAGATTTCTTATGAGCCTCTTTTCTGAGTTCTTCAACTTCTTCATCATATTCAAAAATTTGATTCTGAAGTTTAAGATTTTCCTTAGATAGCAAGTTAGTTTGATTTTTCAAAGATTTAATTTCTTTTAACTTGCTCTTCAGATGACTCATAAGATCATTAATTGTTTCAATCAATTCAGATCTAGAAAGTTCAGAGTATACCTCATCTTCTTCATCAGAATCTGAGCATGATTCTGCATCAGAAGATGCAGTTGCCATCAGGGCCAGGTTTGCTTCTTCCTCATCAGATTCTGACTCATTGTCCAGATCATCCCATGTTGCCATGAGACTCTTCTTAAGCTTGTTTCTGAAACTGCTGGACTTTGAGCTGGACTTCTTTGCTTTCTCTTTAGATTTTTCCTTCTGAAGATCAGGACAGTCAGCAATGAAGTGCCCAGGCTTCTTGCAGTTGTAACAGCTTTCCTTCTAGATATCCCTCTTTGAACCAGAACCAGATCCTCTAAAGTTACTGCTTCTGTTAGAGAATTTTTTTCTTTCTATTCATCAGATACTGAAGCCTTTTAGAAAGCATTGCAAGCTCATCAACACCCAAACTACTGAATCATTTGCATCTATTCTCTCTAGAGTCTCCAAACCTTATTGTCCATTTGTTCTTGAGATTAAACACTTTTTCTAAGAATCATTGTGGTCTTTTGAGTCATAGATTGCTAAAGTGATATAGGGATTGTAAGTTGATTGCTTTCAAGGATATATATTGGGAATCAAGGATCTAAAGTGAATTGAGTAATTTCATTCCACCTCCAAGGGTATTGGGGGTTCTTTCTAAAGTTCTTGAGTTGAAGGGGATCCAGCCACCGGACGGAGCAAAGAAGAGTTCGAGTGAAGAGCTTCAAGGATTGCACGGGTGATTGAAGATTCAAAGGCTTCAAGAAGCACCAATTTCAAAGGGTATTTGAAGATTGGGGGAGTGGTTGCATAAGAATTAAAGAGCTAGGGTAGTTTGAAGGAATTCTTGTAATCACATTGTAATCAAACATTCAATTTTAGTGGAAGTCCTTGGTGGAGACGTTTTCCATCAAGAAGAGGAAGCAAATTTATAATTTATAAACTTTATAATTTAATTTTTTATAACTAATGTATATCTTTTTATTATGTTTTCATATACAACTATATTTTTATTGATAACTTTTAAATTTATTATATTTTTAAAAGTTTTTTGTGATATTATTTTTCTAATAATTACATATAGATATTGATAGTTGGTCTCTCAAGTTCAATCAGCCCGACCAAATTTTTTATTTGGGCGAATTACACTCCTAAAAAGGTCCTCTCCTGAAGCTGGTTTTTTATTTGCCCGACCAACTTTTTTTATTTGTGTGAGTTAACTCACGCTGAAAAATGTCCAACGTAAGTTAACTCACATTGAAAAAAGCCGAGCGTGGGTTAACTCACGCTAGATATTTTTCAGGGAATGAGCAATTTTGAAAGGGAGAAGAGCAATTTTCTTATACTTGGGCTAACATTTTTACGGTTAACTCATACTAAATTATAGACTAAAGGATCGGCCTTTCAAGACCTACTTATTTTGACAACTCTAATCACCATGCACTAATTATATAATTTATTTGATTGATATTAATATTTCATTTCAATATATTGACATTAAAATATTAATAAATATAAAATAATATAGAGTGGCCCTATATGCATTTTTTCAAAACTAAATTGCAAGTATTTACTTTAATTAAATGGTATGGGTGAGGGAAGAGGTAGTAACGCAAGCATTATAATATAATATTCCATCCATCTTAAAATAAATGAGTCATTTGAAAAAAAGTTGTTAAATTTTTTTTGACACATTTCACTTTTCAATGCAATATTAAGTACTTTTTTCCAATTATAACTCTAATTAATAATATTTTTATCATTCTGAATTCAATATATTTTACTTTGCATTTATGATAATGATGAATGCCAATACTTGACACGCAAAACTATTTTTCTTTCTTTTTCACTTATACTCCATTCGATTATTTTTATAAGAGACAAATTGATCAACTATAGTTATTGTATTTTTTTCATAATATATTAAAGTTAAGAGTCAAATCTTCTTCAAAAGAAAAAGTCAAGAGTGAAATAATTTTTGGTCAAATTACATAACCATTCATATAACTTGTCAAAAGAAAAACAAAAAAGTATAATATATTAAAAAAAAAAAGTCATAATATAATATATCAAATTTAAATAGTGCCCTTGTCTATAAAACCATCTCTTAGTTCTCTTTTGTGAGCACTCAAAATTAATTAACCAGTGCTAGCTAGCTCAATATATCACTAAAAGATTATCATGGATCAGGGAAGAGTCAGTAGCACAAGCATTATTCTAATGTCACTATTATGTATCTTGGTATTTCATTCTAACATGAGTTTTGCAGTCGAATACATTGTTGGTGATGGAAAAGGTTGGTCCTTTGGTGTTCAAAATTGGCCTGCAGGAAAAAACTTCAAGGCTGGTGACACCCTTGGTAAGGATCATAATTTGTTGAAGTTTTTTTTTTCCTCTTTTTTGGGTTACAATTTGAGGCATTATTTTTTTAGAGATCAACTCGAGGCTTTAACTCGGTTCATATAAACGCATACACATTTATCATTTAATTTATTTAACATACATTTTTCATTAATTTATGAAGGCAATTTGATTAGGGGAGACACACCCCTATGCAAGGTCAAAGAGAGCCACCAACCTCATTCAAAATCTCTAAACAAAATCTAATTTTTTTTTTATGTCAAAGCCATTTTTTTTAATAGAATATCACATCTTTTAACTTTTTGGGGATAAAAATCATTTTAGTAAAAATAGTGGAGGTTCATCCTTGGGATTTCTTTGAGGTCCGTATTAAACTAACATTTTATCTAAGACATTTTTATTTTTATTTTTTCTACATGCAGTATTCAATTACTCCCCTACGAGCCACAACGTGGTGGTAGTGAACAAGGCTGGCTACGATTCATGTGTGACTCCAAAAGGATCTAAAGTTTATACTTCTGGAGCGGATAGAATTACACTTGCTAAGGGTGCCAACTACTTCTTATGTGGTTTTCCTGGTCATTGTAACCTTGGACAGAAAATTGCAGTCAATGTTAATTAAACTCTTAATGTATAATAATTATCTTAAATAAAGTTCAAATAATTTATATTTTCAATAATTATCTATTTCCATTGCAGTATAATGTTTTTTTTGTTGAAGGACAAACAAATAATATATTAAACAATGTAGTCAAAACACAAGTAGTGCTGAGATTGAAAAGATACAAAATTCAAATGTTACATAAAAGACACATAAATGATAATCAAATATTTGATAAAAAAAACCACTCTAAAACATCTAAATGATTGAATGCTCCACTAATATTAACCATGTGAAAAGCTGTTAACGTTATACTTAATCCATGACAACACCAATAATTTAACCTGTTGGAACAAAATGTGTATGAACAACTCTCTTTTGGGTTTTGATGATAACAAAGTGTTAAAAAGAAAATTGGTATTGCTAATGCTTTGTTCTAAGTGTGCAGAACCATGTCCTAAATGTTTGGTAATTAATATTGGTTATGGAAGAACAAGCTAAGAGCAAAAAAGAAAGCATTGAAGCCTTTGTTGCAAGTCTAAAGCAAAACTGGGTCTGAAGCAGCTTCTGAAGGCTGAGTCTGAAGACTGCGTCTGAAGGGTGCTTCTGAAGGCTGAGTCTGAAGGGTGCTTCTGAAGGCTGAGTCTGAAGGTCAACAGAAGTCAACGTCTGAAGGCTGAGTCTGAAGGTCAACAAAAGTCAACGTCTGAAGAAGTGCGTCTGATGAACAGTGCGTCTGAAGGGTGCGTCTGAAGACTTGCTTCTGAAGTGAGCTTCTGATGAACAGTGTCTGAAGAAGCTTCTGAAGTCTGACCTGGAAGGAAAAGCAACTGTCACTGTCTGCATTTAATGCCTGCAGTGTCAGAACAACTCCAATGGAACAGTTGTCTCCTTGGCCAAAACATTCCCCAGCTTTTAAGGAAAGATTTCAAAAAATGCGTGCTCTGTTTCTGCTAATTTCAGCACACATTTTCAGCTAACCTAGCTTCCAATTTGCAACGGCTCTTTGCTGGATTTCTGGCAATTCTCAACAGCTATCTTTTGCTCTATAAAAGGGTGAAGATTTGAAGAAGAAAATTGCTAAGACTCTTGAAACAAAAGACTGATATTCGTGCTCTGTTTTGCTGTCAATATTTGAAAGTCACAAAAACTCTTAGAAATTCTTACAAAGTTTTCATCTTAGAATTTCTTAAGTTTTAGAGTCTTATACCTGAGTTGTATTAAGTAAACACCTCTGATATTTGATCAAGTGTTCAACTCAAACTTCTTTCTTTGTAAATCAGTTTGAAACAAAGTCTCAGTCTGCGTGCTGAGCATCCTGAAGTCTCATTACTTTGTGTTCAGAGCAATTAGAAGTCTCTTAGCTTTGTGCTCTGAGCAGAGAAGTCTCTTGACTTTGTGTCTTGAGCAATGGAAGTCTCTTGACTTAGTGTCTTGAGCATTAGAAGTCTCTTACTAGGTGTTTGAGCATTGAAGTCTCTTAACTTTGTGTTTTGAGCAATTGTAATCAGTTTGATTATAGTTAAATCTCCTGTAAGTGACAGGGGGACTAGACTACTTCCAACTTGTGGAAGGAACTAGTATAAAAATATTGTGTGTCTCTCTTTCCCTTTCTCTTCTTTATTTAATCCGCTGCATAAACACTCTGAAATAGTTTCAGAATCCAATTCTGAACTTAACCAAAGTTCTGAGAAAGAAAAGTTTTTAAGACCACACAATTCAACCCCCCCTTCTTGTGTGTTTTTCTCACCTTCAGTTGGTATCAGAGCCCCGGTTCTGATATTCAATAACCTAACAGTGAGTTAGTGAGATCCTGAGAAAAACATGTCATCAAATAGTTCACCTCCACCCTCTCCCAGAAATCAAAGAGGTACTGGCACTTCTTATTCATATGACTATGGTACTGAGGAAAGAAAATCTAGGTCACACAATAAACCTCCAATGTTTACTGGTGATCCAGAAAAGTTCTCATGGTGGAAAAGCAAGATGTACAGCCACATCATTGGTATTGATGATTCTTTGTGGGATATAATAGAAGATGGAATCTCTATTCCAGTTGATGAAGAAGGTGTAGCTGTCAACAGAAAAGGCTTGAGTGATGCTGAGAGGAAGATATACAGAAAGCACCACAATGTTAGAGGTATCATTGTTGATTCTCTACCTCACACTGAGTATCAGAAGTTGAGTGATAAATCAACAGCCAAAGCCATCTTCAAATCCCTCTGCTCTAACTATGAAGGTAACAAAAAGGTTAGAGAAGCAAAGGCTAATATTCTTGTTCAGCAATATGAGTTGTTCAGAATGAAAGAGGATGAAAATATTGAGACTATGTTCTCAAGATTTCAGACTCTGGTTTCTGGACTTCAGATTCTGAAGAAGAGTTATACCACTGTTGATCATGTGAACAAAATTTTAAGAAGTCTGCCATCTAAATGGAGACCCAAAGTAACTGCTATTGAGGAAGCTAAAGATCTAAATACTTTAAGTATTGAAGATCTTATAAGCTCCCTCAAAGTGCTAGAACTGGGACTTAATGAAGATGATTCTGTTAGAGAGCCTAAATCAATAGCACTGAAATCCAAAAGAAAGTCTGTTAAAGCTCTAAAAGCTATTGAATCTGAAGAAGAATTTCCTGAGGGAAATTCTGAAGAAGATTCAGATGCTGAAGAGCTTGCAATGCTTTCCAAAAGAATTCAGTACTTAATGAATAGAAAGAAGAAATTCTCTAACAGTGAAGGTGAGAAAAACACACACACAAGAAGGGGGGGGGGTTGAATTGTGTGACTCAAATACTAAGATCTTTTCTTTTCAAAACTTAAGGTTAAGTTCAGAAGCTGATATGAATCAGTTCTGAACTATTATCAAGAGTTATGCAACGGTTCAAATTATGAAAAGACAAAGGTAAAGGGAGACACACAGAATTTATACTGGTTCCTTCTCAATGTGAGAAGTAGTCCAGTCCCCTTGTTTTCTAACAAGAGAGTTCCACTATAATCAGTTCTGATTACAAATGCTCAACCACTAAGGAAGAGACTTCCAGTTGCTCAATCACAGAGAAAGAGGCTTCTATGCTCAACCACCAAGGAAGAGGCTTCCAATGCTCAACCACTAAGGAAGAGGCTTCTCAATGCTCAACCACTAAGGAAGAGGCTTCTGACTCAGACCACAAAGGAATGAGGTTACAAATGCTCAGTATGCAGACTGAGACTTTAGGGACCAAACTGGTTTACAAGTAAATGAGTTTGGGATGAACACTTGATATAATATCAGAGGTGTTCTCTTAATACAACACAGGTTAAGACTCTTAACCTTAAGAAATTCTAAGTTACAAGACTAAAGAATTTCTAAGAGTTTTTATGAACTTGACAGTTTTGACAAAGAAAACAGAGCACAGGTTCAGCAATTTGATTTCAAGAGTCTTAGACAAATTTCTTCTTCAAATCTTCTTCCTTTTATAAATGAAATATAGCTGTTGAAGATTTGCTTGATTTGAGGAAAGAGCCGTTGCAAGTTGAGCTAGGATTTCTGCAAATGTGTGCTGCACTTTTTCAACCAAAACAGAGCAGCAGCCGTTTTTGAAATGGCCTACCTTAAAAGCTGGAGAATGTCTGGGTCAGGGAGACAACTGTTCCATTGGGTTGTTCTGACACATCCAGGCATTAAATGCGCATAGTACTGGTCACTTTCCAAGCCACATCAGCTTCAGAAGCTTCTGTGTGAACAGTGCATCAGAAGCTGCCTTGTACGGATCAGAAGCTGGCTTCAGGATCAGAAGCTGGTCTTCAGACGTTGACTCTGCGTTGACTTCTTCAGAAGCACCCAGACTTCAGAAGCTGCCTTCAGACTCAGAAGCTGCACTTCAGGAGCACCACTTCAGGACCACTTCAGAAGCACCCAGTTCAGGAGAACTACTTCAGGAGCACTTCTTCAAGAGCACTTCTTCAGACCCAGTTTTCTTCTAGCTTTCCAACATTGCTTCTTAGCTTTCCTTTCTTGCTCTAAGCTTGTTCTTTCATAACCATTCTTAATTTCAATCAATAAACACGTGGTTCTGAAATCACTTGAACAAAGCATTAGCAAATAACCAATTTTCTATTCAACACTTTGTTATCATCAAAACCATAGAGAGAGAGAGAGATATGTTTACACATAATGTTACAACAATCTCCCTTTTAATTCATAAGAGACTTGTTAAACACATTTTGTTCCAACAAACAGAAGCAGCAACTTTAAAGGATCTGGTTCAAAGAGGGAAGATCAGAAGGGCTGCTACAATTGCAAGAGGCCTGGTCATTTTATTGTTAATTGTCCTGAAATTCAGAAGGACAAGTCAAAAGAAAAATCAAAGAAGACCAGCTCTAAGTCTAGTAACTTCAGAAACAAACTTAAGAAGAGTCTCATGGCAACATGGGATGATCTGGACAATGATTCTGAGTCTGATGATGAAGAGGAAGCAAATCTGGCTTTAATGGCAACAACTTTCTCTAATGCAGAATCATGTTCAGACTCTGATGATGAAGATGAGGTATACTCTGAACTTACAAGATCTGAACTGATTGAAACAGTTAAAGATCTTATGAACCATCTTAAAAGCAAGTTAGGTGAACTAAAATCTTTGAAAAATAAACATAACTTCCTGAATGAGGAGAATCTCAAACTTCAGAATCAAATCATTGAGATTGATGAAGAAGTTAGAGAACTCAGAGATGTGTCCCATAAGAAACCTGAAGAAATTCCAAATGAACATGAAATTGCTCTTCAGGACTTTATTTTAACTGGAATCAATAGAAGTAAGGTTGCGTCTATGATTTATAGTATTTACAGAAACAAAGGTGAAGGTATTGGTTTTATAAGTGATTCATTCAATCTTTCAAATGAATCAAAAATATCATCTTATTTTGAAAATATTTTGAAAGGCACTGAGGTATGCTTTGTGCCTGCTTCTGACAGTTCTGAGAAACTGAATTCAGCAGAAACTAAGACTGCAGAGTCTGAAGTTCTGAACTGCTCAGACTCTAAAGCTTCTGAACCTAAGGGTAAGATGAAGGCAGATGTTAAAACCTTGCCAAAGTCTAAACCAAAAGGTCTTAAGACTAAGAGTATGAGAAAATCAGACTCTAAACCTGAAAATGTTCAGAGTCTGAAGAGTTCAGAACCTGAAACAAGCAAGTCTCAGAGTCTGAAAAACTCAAACTCAGATTTTACTAAGACTGGGGTTATGAAACCTTCAAAAATCACTAATTTAGTCTATTCAAAACCTTTTCAAAACCATAATGTCAGGCAAAGCAAACCAAAGGAAGCCGAATTGTCATCTGTTTCTAATTGTATTAAGAAAGGTCAAACTGAAGTTTGCCTTGTGTCAGGAGCTAACAAAACTAGAGTTCTGAAGAAATCAGAACCAAAGTGTTCAATGGTTCAGACTCTAAACAACTCAGAACCAAAGACCTTCAAGTCTCAGGTTCTGAAGAAATCTGAGTCAAAACAATTGAGAACTCAGGTTCTGAAGAACTCAGTTTCTAAAACTAAGACTTATTCAAGATTCAAGGATTCATATCCAAAGTATCTGAACAAGTCTGAATGTTATAACTCCAGACATAAGGTGCAAAAGGCTAAACCTTTCAAGACTAACCATAAAGGACCCATGAAAATATGGGTACCTAAGTCTGAGATAATTTTTGTTGCAGATATGCTTGTCATCCAAAGAAAAGGAAAGGTCTTGGTACCTGGACAGTGGATGCTCGCGTCATATGACAGGAGACAAGTCTATGTTCCAAACCCTGAGCATGAAAGAGGGAGGAACTGTGGGGTTTGGAGGAAATCAGAAAGGAAGGATCATTGGTACTGGTAAGATAGGTAATTCTTCCTTGTCCATTGATGATGTTTGGTTGGTAGATGGACTGAGACATAATTTACTTAGCATAAGTCAATTATGTGACAGTAATTATGAAGTCCTGTTTAATAAGAACACTTGCACTGTAATCAACAACAAAGATAAATTTGTTGTGTTCAAAGGAAATAGGAAAAACAATGTTTATAAAATCAATTTTTCAGAACTGGTTGAGCAGAAGGTAGTTTGCCTTCTGTCTGTGAGTAATGAGAAATGGGTATGGCACAAAAGGTTGGGACATGCTAACTGGAGACTCATCTCTAAGCTTAGCAAGTTGCAACTAGTTAGAGGCCTGCCAAACATTAACTATCACTCAGATGCTCTGTGTGGAGCATGCCAAACAGGAAAATTTTCTAAAACATCTTTAAAATCCAAAAACATTGTTTCCACCTCAAGACCTTTAGAACTGCTTCACATTGATTTGTTTGGTCCTGTTGGAACAGCTTCAATCGATGGGAAGAAGTATGGGCTTGTAATTGTTGATGATTACAGTAGGTCGACTTGGGTTTAATTCCTTAGAGCTAAAAATGAAACATATGATGTGTTTAATAAATTCTGCAAACAAGTACAAAATGAAACTGACTTGAAAATTTTAAAAGTCAGAAGTGATCATGGTGGGGAATTTGAAAATGAACCTTTTGAAAAATTTTGTGAAGATCATGGAATTCTCCATGAGTTCTCTTCTCCTAGAACTCCACAACAAAATGGAGTTGTAGAGAGAAAGAACAGATCTTTGCAAGAAATGGCCAGAACCATGATCCATGAACCCAAAATTGCAAAGTACTTTTGGGCAGAAGTTGTTAACACAGCATGTTATATTCAGAACATGATCTATATCAGACCTATTCTGAATAAAACAGCATATGAACTTTTTAAAGGAAGAAAACCAAGCATTTCTTATTTTCATCAGTTTGGTTATACTTGTTACATTCTGTACAATAAGATCTACCTAAAGAAATTTGATGCTAAGGCTCAAAAGGGTATCTTTTTAGGATACTCAAAGAGATCTAAAGCATACAGGGTGTATAATTCTGAAACACATGTTGTTGAAGAATCAATACACATAAGATTTGATGATAAGAAGCCTGGTAATGAAATACCAGAGCTGGTTGAGAGTTTTGCAGATTTCAGACTCTCAGAAGAACCTTTAGAACCTGAACAGAGTTCAGAGTCTGAAGAAAGTTCAGAAGCTGGAAATACTTAAGAAACTGAGAAACTCTCAGATAATGACACTCCTCCTGAGGATAATCAAGATCAGCATGGTTTCTGAACAAGCCCTTGGTGAATCTTCAGAAGCTAATCCACCCAGAACCTCATTTAAGTACAAGTCTTCACATCCTGAGGAGCTGATTATTGGGAACAAGAACAGTCCAAGGAAAACAAGATCAGCATTCTGTCAGAATGATTCTATGATTGGACTTCTATCAATGATTGAACCCACAACAACTGATGAAGCACTTGCAGATGATGGATGGATTGTAGCTATGCAAGAAGAACTGAACCAGTTTCAAAGAAATGATGTCTGGGATCTGGTTGCAAAACCAAATAACAAGAACATTATTGGAACAAAATGGGTGTTCAGAAACAAGCTTAATGAACAAGGAGAAGTGATCAGAAACAAAGCAAGATTGGTTGCTCAAGGCTACAGTCAGCAGGAAGGAATAGACTACACTGAGACATTTGCTCCAGTTGCAAGACTGGAAGCAATCAGGTTACTTCTTTCCTATGTTGTTAATCATGATATCATCTTATATCAAATGGATGTTAAGAGTGCTTTTTTAAATGGAGTTATTTCTGAAGAAGTTTATGTTAAACAACCTCCTGGTTTTGAAGATGTAAAAAATCCAGATTTTGTTTTTAAACTTAAGAAGTCTTTATATGGTCTGAAACAAGCTCCCAGAGCTTGGTATGAAAGACTAAGTAACTTCTTACTTAAAAATGATTTTGTAAAAGGTCAAGTTGACAATACACTTTTTAGAAAAACTCTTAAGAAAGACATCTTAATTGTGCAAATATATGTCGATGATATCATATTTGGTTCTACTAATGCTTCTCTTTGTAAAGAATTTTCCAAGTTAATGCAGGATGAATTTGAAATGAGCATGATGGGAGAGTTGAAGTTCTTACTAGGAATCAAATCAACCAATGCAAAGATGGTGTGTATGTTCATTAGTCCAAATACACAAAGGAGCTTCTGAAGAAGTTACAGCTTGATGACAACACCAATGCATTCAACCTGCACCTTAAGCAAAGAGGACAATGGCTTAAAAGTAGATCAGAAACTCTACAGAGGTATGATAGGTTCTCTGTTATACTTAACTGCTTCTAGGCCAGATATTTTATTTAGTGTATGTATGTGTTCTAGATTCCAGTCAGATCCTAGA
Organism: Medicago ruthenica; assembly: GCA_018208015.1. Taxonomy (NCBI): domain Eukaryota; kingdom Viridiplantae; phylum Streptophyta; class Magnoliopsida; order Fabales; family Fabaceae; genus Medicago; species Medicago ruthenica. Next base: position 49,896,194 of record CM031372.1, read on the forward strand.
GAATCTCATATGACTGCTGTCAAGAGAATCTTTAGGTATCTGAAAGGAACAACTAATCTGGGACTTCTGTATAAGAAATCCTTGGATTATAAGCTAGTTGGATTCTGTGATGCTGACTATGCTGGGGACAGGATTGAAAGAAAATCCACCAGTGGAAATTGTCAATTTTTGGGTGAGAATCTGATATCCTGGGCCAGCAAAAGACAAGCAACTATTGTTTTGTCAATAACAGAAGCAGAATACATCTCAGCTGCAAGTTGTAGCACACAACTGCTCTGGATGAAACATCAGTTGGAAGAGTATCAGATTCATGCAGATAGCATTCCTATTTTCTGTGATAATACTGCTGCAATATGTCTGTCTAAAAATCCAATTCTGCATTCTAGAGCCAAGCATATAGAAATTAAACATCATTTTATAAGAGATTATGTTCAGAAGGGTGTTTTAGATATTCAATTCATTGATACTGATCATCAATGGGCTGACATATTCACAAAACCCCTCTCAGAAGACATATTTAACTTTATTAACAAGAATCTGAACATGCACTTCATCTCTTGAAAAATATGCTTGAATCTGAATAGAAACTGAGATTATATAGTTCATCAGAAGCTAAGGCTTATCAGTCACTCATTTTGAGAGTCTGAAAAAAGTTAAGCATCTGAAAAACTTCAGAGTCTGAGTTTCAGAACCTGGATTTCTGACTTCTGAATCTGCATAGTTATCTAACTTTTGGTCAGAATCTGATAAGTTATACTCTGGGCAATGATGAATTAAAGCTTTGAAAGTTATACTTTGTCCCTCCCAAAGTCATCAATATGCAAATGTGTTTTTCTGTTTTCAGTTCTGAAATGGTTTTAACAAAAACACAGACACATTATTATTCATCATAATTGCTCAAATTGATATCAGACATGTTCAGTTTTTCAAAACATATTTAAAAAAACTCTGAATAGTTCTGTCTGATAGTCTCTCATTGGTATCAGACATGTTCAGCTTTTCAAACACTTTTAAAAATCCTGAACAGTTATGTCTGGAAGAGTTCAGAAGCACTGAGCTAAATGCTATATTTTTCAGTTTTCTGAAAAGAGTTCAGTTGTGCTAAAAACCTTCAGTTGGTATATGATCTGAACAATTTTGTCTAAAATAGTTCAGTGATACTGAACAGAATGTACTGAACAAAAATGCTCTGAACAAAATGATCTGTTTTCAGTTTTCTAAAACCAGTCAAGTGGTACTGAACAATTCTGAACAGATTGTGTCTGATCAGAATGCTCTGAACAATCTTGTATGTTCTGAACAACATTCTCTGATTTTCAAATGCAATGTTATACTTCATGTATGATCAAGCTTGCTCTGATGCTTATCTTTGCTGCTTGATGAGTGCATTTTTATCTCACATGTTTTTCAAACTCTCTTAAAAATTCTGAAAATTTTCTTTTTGTTGATGACAAAAGGGGGAGTAAAAGTAAACAAGTATTAAGGCTCCTGAGCTCAGAATATAAGTTAAATTCTGTCAGTTAATTAACTTATGAGGGGGAGTAAAAGGTATTGCTCCTGAGCTCTGAACATAAGTTAAGTTCTGATTGAAATTAACTTATGAGAACTGTTTTTAATCTCTGATAAAGGGGGAGTAAAAATTCTGAATTAATTTTTGTGAGATAATACATTACTCTTTATTGAGTTGAAATGAATTTAAATAACTTGGATAAGACTCAGGGTGCTTACAAAACTCATCCTGTGGATTATCAGACTTAGGGGGAGAGCTTACAAACCTCATAACCTAAAGTCAGCTTGTTATTTATAATACTGAGTGAAAATTTCACCTTATTGTTTTAAGTTGAATTTAATTAACTTGGATAAAAATCAAGGGGAGCTTGCAAACCTCACCTTGAGGATTATCTGACTAAGGGGGAGCTTGCAAACCTCATCCTCAAGTCAGCTTGTTAATTAAACTTAACAACAATTCTGAAATTCTCACCTGTTTTGATCTAAACTGAATTTAATTAACCTGGATCAGATTCAGGTTGAGCTTGCAAACCTCACACCCTGCAGTCAACTTGTTAATTAAATTAACAACAATTTTCTATTAATACTTATGTCTGTCATCATCAAAAAGGGGGAGATTGTTGGAACAAAATGTGTATGAACAACTCTCTTTTGGGTTTTGATGATAACAAAGTGTTAAAAAGAAAATTGGTATTGCTAATGCTTTGTTCTAAGTGCGCAGAACCATGTCCTAAATGTTTGGTAATTAATATTGGTTATGAAAGAACAAGCTAAGAGCAAGAAAGAAAGCATTGAAGCCTTTGTTGCAAGTCTGAAGCAAAACTGGGTCTGAAGCAGCTTCTGAAGGCTGAGTCTGAAGACTGCGTCTGAAGGGTGCTTCTGAAGGCCGAGTCTGAAGGGTGCTTCTGAAGGCTGAGTCTGAAGGTCAACAGAAGTCAACGTCTGAAGGCTGAGTCTGAAGGTCAACAAAAGTCAACGTCTGAAGAAGTGCGTCTGATGAACAATGCGTCTGAAGGGTGCGTCTGAAGACTTGCTTCTGAAGTGAGCTTCTGATGAACAGTGTCTGAAGAAGCTTCTGAAGTCTGACCTGGAAGGAAAAGCAATTTTGAAAGGGAGAAGAGCAATTTTCTTATACTTGGGCTAACATTTTTACGGTTAACTCATACTAAATTATAGACTAAAGGATCGGCCTTTCAAGACCTACTTATTTTGACAACTCTAATCACCATGCACTAATTATATAATTTATTTGATTGATATTAATATTTCATTTCAATATATTGACATTAAAATATTAATAAATATAAAATAATATAGAGTGGCCCTATATGCATTTTTTCAAAACTAAATTGCAAGTTATTTACTTTAATTAAATGGTATGGGTGAGGGAAGAGGCAGTAACGCAAGCATTATAATATAATATTCCATCCGTCTTAAAATAAATGAGTCATTTGAAAAAAAGTTGTTAAATTTTTTTTGACACATTTCACTTTTCAATGCAATATTAAGTACTTTTTTTTTCCAATTATAACTCTAATTAATAATATTTTTCTCATTCTGAATTCAATATATTTTACTTTGCATTTATGATAATGATGAATGCCAATACTTGACACGCAAAACTATTTTTCTTTCTTTTTCACTTATACTCCATTCGATTATTTTTATAAGAGACAAATTGATCAACTATAGTTATTGTATTTTTTTCATAATATATTAAAATTAAGAGTCAAATCTTCTTCAAAAGAAAAAGTCAAGAGTGAAATAATTTTTGGTCAAATTACATAACCATTCATATAACTTGTCAAAAGAAAAACAAAAAAGTATAATATATTAAAAAAAAAAGTCATAATATAATATATCAAATTTAAATAGTGCCTTTGTCTATAAAACCATCTCTTAGTTCTCTTTTGTGAGCACTCAAAATTAATTAACCAGTGCTAGCTAGCTCAATATATCACTAAAAGATTATCATGGATCAGGGAAGAGTCAGTAGCACAAGCATTATTCTAATGTCACTATTATGTATCTTGGTATTTCATTCTAACATGAGTTTTGCAGTCGAATACATTGTTGGTGATGGAAAAGGTTGGTCCTTTGGTGTTCAAAATTGGCCTGCAGGAAAAAATTTCAAGGCTGGTGACACCCTTGGTAAGGATCATAATTTGTTGAAGTTTTTTTTTTCCTCTTTTTTGGGTTACAATTTGAGGCATTATTTTTTTAGAGATCAACTTGAGGCTTTAACTCGGTTCATATAAACGCATACACATTTATCATTTTATTTATTTAACATACAATTTTCATTAGTTTATGAAGGCAATTTGATTAGGGGAGACACACCCCTATACAAGGTCAAAGAGAGCCACCAACCTCATTCAAAATCTCTAAACAAAATCTAATTTTTTTTTTATGTCAAAGCCATTTTTTTTAATAGAATATCACATCTTTTAACTTTTTGGGGATAAAAATCATTTTAGTAAAAATAGTGGAGGTTCATCATTGGGATTTCTTTGAGGTCCGTATTAAACTAACATTTTATCTAAGACATTTTAATTTTTATTGTTTTCTACATGCAGTATTCAATTACTCCCCTACGAGCCACAACGTGGTGGTAGTGAACAAGGCTGGCTACGATTCATGTGTGACTCCAAAAGGATCTAAAGTTTATACTTCTGGAGCGGATAGAATTACACTTGCTAAGGGTGCCAACTACTTCTTATGTGGTTTTCCTGGTCATTGTAACCTTGGACAGAAAATTGCAGTCAATGTTAATTAAACTCTTAATGTATACTAATTATCTTAAATAAAGTTCAAATAATTTATATTTTCAATAATTATCTATTTCCATTGCAGTATAATGTTTTTTTTGTTGAAGGACAAACAAAAAATATATTAAACAATGTAGTCAAAACACAAGTAGTGCTGAGATTGAAAAGATACAAAATTCAAATGTTACATAAAAGACACATAAATGATAATCAAATATTTGATAAAAAAACCACTCTAAAACATCTAAATGGTTGAATGCTCCACTAATATTAACCATGTGAAAAGCCCTTAACGTTATACTTAATCCATGACAACACCAATAATTTAACCTGTTGGAACAAAATGTGTATGAACAACTCTCTTTTGGGTTTTGATGATAACAAAGTGTTAAAAAGAAAATTGGTATTGCTAATGCTTTGTTCTAAGTGTGCAGAACCATGTCCTAAATGTTTGGTAATTAATATTGGTTATGGAAGAACAAGCTAAGAGCAAAAAAGAAAGCATTGAAGCCTTTGTTGCAAGTCTAAAGCAAAACTGGGTCTGAAGCAGCTTCTGAAGGCTGAGTCTGAAGACTGCGTCTGAAGGGTGCTTCTGAAGGCTGAGTCTGATGGGTGCTTCTGAAGGCTGAGTCTGAAGGTCAACAGAAGTCAACGTCTGAAGGCTGAGTCTGAAGGTCAACAAAAGTCAACGTCTGAAGAAGTGCGTCTGATGAACAGTGCGTCTGAAGGGTGCGTCTGAAGACTTGCTTCTGAAGTGAGCTTCTGATGAACAGTGTCTGAAGAAGCTTCTGAAGTCTGACCTGGAAGGAAAAGCAATTGTCACTGTCTGCATTTAATGCCTGCAGTGTCAGAACAACTCCAATGGAACAGTTGTCTCCTTGGCCAAAACATTCCCCAGCTTTTAAGGAAAGATTTCAAAAAATGCGTGCTCTGTTTCTGCTAATTTCAGCACACATTTTCCGCTAACCTAGCTTCCAATTTGCAACGGCTCTTTGCTGGATTTCTGGCAATTCTCAACAGCTATCTTTTGCTCTATAAAAGGGTGAAGATTTGAAGAAGAAAATTGCTAAGACTCTTGAAACAAAAGACTGATATTCGTGCTCTATTTTGCTGTCAATATTTGAAAGTCACAAAAACTCTTAGAAATTCTTACAAAGTTTTCATCTTAGAATTTCTTAAGTTTTAGAGTCTTATACCTGAGTTGTATTAAGTAAACACCTCTGATATTTGATCAAGTGTTCAACTCAAACTTCTTTATTTGTAAATCAGTTTGAAACAAAGTCTCAGTCTGCGTGCTGAGCATCCTGAAGTCTCATTACTTTGTGTTCAGAGCAATTAGAAGTCTCTTAGCTTTGTGCTCTGAGCAGAGAAGTCTCTTGACTTTGTGTCTTGAGCAATGGAAGTCTCTTGACTTAGTGTCTTGAGCATTAGAAGTCTCTTACTAGGTGTTTGAGCATTGAAGTCTCTTAACTTTGTGTTTTGAGCAATTGTAATCAGTTTGATTATAGTTAAATCTCCTGTAAGTGACAGGGGGACTAGACTACTTCCAACTTGTGGAAGGAATTAGTATAAAAATATAGTGTGTGTCTCTTTCCCTTTCTCTTCTTTATTTAATCCGCTGCATAAACACTCTGAAATAGTTTCAGAATCCAATTCTGAACTTAACCAAAGTTTTGAGAAAGAAAAGTTTTTAAGACCACACAATTCAACCCCCCCTTCTTGTGTGTTTTTCTCACCTTCATAACCAAGTCAACATGTGATCTTGAAAGACGTTCATGTTTACCAAAAACTATATGGCTACGATGCTTCGAGATTGACCGCGTGTTAACTAACAAAATTGAATGAAGACCTTATTTTATTTGCTTTCCACATGAGACACTAAACCTATAAAATGTACCACATGATAAAAATTATAATTTGTCAATGCACAACTAACCAAGATAGTATATCTGACTGTAATTTAGCAGCAACACAACAAGAAAAAAACAATAGTCGTTTGGATGTTTCACTCACATCACATCCTACACACAAAAGGGATCATGCTACAATATGCCCCCTCTATGAATTAAATTTGTTTTAGTTCAAGGCGATTATTAAGTAATCTCCATGCAAACAAGGAGATCTTTGATGCAACCAAATAGGTCTAAGTAACTCTAAACAAAGGAGAAACAACTTCATCTTCAAAGTTTGCAATATAACGTCATATGTTATTTTCTTACGTAAATTGTTCCGCTGCCCAAATTAAAAATTTATATTTAATTCATATTTTGTTAAAAAAATCTATTTTTTTCAAGAGAGATCGTCATAATATTTCTTCCATTTCCAAAAAAATTCATTGAAAATATGAAAGTTAAACATGAATCGACTAAAAAAGTAAAGACAAAAAAAGGGTGATGAAATCTTTTAAAGGATTAAAAATCTAACAAAAATTTTATGAAAACTAAATCGAAAAGTTGATATATTTATATGAATCAAAATCATATTTAACTATTTTCTTAGGAAAAAAACACTAATAATTTTTTAAATTAGAATATGTAAAAAGTGACTCGCGCACTCAAAAGTCAAAATAAGAAATTAAAACAAAAATTTTTTGCCAAAATTGTTTTTCCAAAACAAAGGATTTGGAATTAAGAAGAATCGTTGTGTTGTATAAGAAGCAAATGGAGAGAAGGAAAGCGAAGGCAGTATTCATGGCTTTTGGAACTAAAGGCGACGTCTACCCTCTTGCTGTATGTAATCTAACTGCTTCTTACTATTGAAATTTTTATACTTCAATTATATTTTTTATTTATTTTTTTGTATTTTTTACTCAATGAAATGCATGAGTACATAAACAGTTATGTTATAGAGTTAGAGGGTGCGAGTGTAAATTAGTTTTACACCGACGTCTAATAAGAACTAGTTACTTTGTCATTTAATGCAGTTAAAGTGAGATGGTGTGGCAAAACTATAACATTGGATGAGTGGTAAAATTAGACGGACTAGGATAAAAACTGACAACGTTATGTACCTGACCCATGTAGCTGACCCCGCTTAGTGATTAATGAGAGTAGATCGGACTAGAGATTAATGAGTCGGATAGAGATATGATATACGATAGAACATTATGACGTCGTTTGATCCATGTAGTTGACCCTACTTGGTGGATTAAAGTTTGATTGTTGTTGTTGTTGGTGTGACAAAAGAACGAACTCTTATTGAATGTCACTGTAAAAATAACAGTTCATGTGCTTCAAACTATACGCCTATATGTTAATGTGGTGTAAGATTGGTTTGGCTTGAAAAGTCTGATTTAGAAAAGTTTTGTTGATTGCAGGCCATTGCAGCAGCTTTTGCTTGTGATCAGAAACAATACGATGTGATTCTCATAACTCATTCAGCACACGAGGTTTGTGTTAATTAGAGCATTAGTTTTCTAGTTTCTATTAATTTCTAATAATTGGTTTAGTCTTTGTTGTGATAGTTGGGTTAAGTTTGATGTGTCTTTTGACAATCCTGCAACTTTTTGGTTATTAAAGAATCATATTTTGCATGAAAATACTCAAGTTAAATCTCTGTATAGCCATCCAAGAGACTATTGTTTTGACACTACTAGTAGCTGATAGTTTGAAACTTGAAACAAAATATTTCCTTGCAGAGCTTAAGTCCTCACTTGGGTGAAAATCATGTTGAATTTTGCCCAGTTTCATCACCCCCTGTTCTTTCTGCTGATCAGAATAATGATACTGAAGGTTTGAGCTATCTACTTGTTTCTACGCACAGAATTGAGATCCATTATTCGATGAGAATCTATAGTTCTAATATGTCTTTTATTTTATCAGAGGAAGCAGAGTCGTCCTTTTTATTGCAGAAAAAGAAAATTACTAGAGATCATAGACGAGAATGCTATTCTCTTATTGAAAGGATATTTGGAGATGGCCCGAGCTTGGACGGTGATCTTATTGTGATAAATTATTTTGCTTTGGTACTCAAAATTGAAAACTGTAGTTGATATTGGTATTTTTTTTGGACATTTTTTTGAGATCATTCAGGATGGGGGTTTGATTGAAGCCAAGACTTGTTATTGTTGGTGGCAATTGATTTATTGATATGTTCTTCATAGCTGCATGGGAAATTGCAAAATAATTTATGTGAAACTTTGGTTGTGTTTAAGGAGACAATCTGATGCATAATACTACTAGTGATCGGTCATATGTTAATTATGAACATGGTGGTGCAGTATCAATAGTAAATGTTTCTGATCGAAAAGTACAATAATATTTCAATGAAATAACATTAAGTGGAATATTCTTTTGAATTAATGAATTTTCTGAACTGCTATGCATGTATGTTGTCCACTTGCTTATATACATATTTACACACATAAATGATCTTTAATTTCACTATGTGATTGAGAATATGATTTTTCAGGAAGGGTGGAGTCTTGCAGAATGTTTTTCTATCCATTGCGTTGTAGCTGCACCTTATGTTGTTCCATACAGGTACTTAAGAAGTTCATTTTCTTTCTATATTATCAACTATAGTTGGATTTGGATACAACTATGCTTGTTTTTTGGTGAGAAGCGACACTCTCATAAGAGCATCAATTCTCACTAGTTTCTCCAAACATTTGTAACTCAGATATTTGAGTTTTCCTTAAAATTGTACCCTGTAAACTTTGAAAGTTACAATATGTACACCATAGCTATTGGTTGGCAAAGTTGTCTTGAACAATTTATTAGTTTCACTCGTGAATTGTTAACTAAATTAATCGCTAAATATGTAATTCTAATTTGTAGGTAAACAACTGAATCACAATGTTCAAGTAATTGTTTGTTTATAATTGCTTTCACTAGTTGGTATGTTAGATGATTCAACCTTCAATTTTTACCTCAGAAATGCAGTTCTTTTCATAGAAAGATTTTTCTCTCAAGATATTTGAATGTTTGATTTCACATCCAGTTGATGATTGAATTTAGTGTTTGAACCTACTTTAAGAACACATTTTGATCTTATAACCATTGATTTACTGTTTAGTGCACCTGCAACTTTTGAAAGACAATTCCAAAGAGAACTTCCTCTTCTTTATAAATATCTTATTGATGCTCCTTCTGGTAAGGTATTTCTTTAGTTTTTATGTTCTAATGTTTTTTGTTTGGTATTTCTTTAGCTGCATCAATTTTTTTTTCAAGCATCTTGTTTTCATGCAGGTTTGCTGGAAGGATGTTATTCACTGGATGTGGCCCCTTTTCACCGAAAAGTGGGGATCATGGAGAGATGAAGACTTGCGTCTGAGTCCATGTCCCTTTACTGTAGGTTAATTTTTCTTTCTCCCTTTTCACTTCATCTGATAAAATTAATTTATGGAAACTTGTTTGTACTTCAAAGAATGTCTGGGCCACCTTTCTGAAGTCATGTTTCCTTGAAGTAGAGTATGAGGCAGCCTTATTCTATTGAACTCATCAGATTGGAATTCTTTTTATTTGTTGTTGCTGTGTTGATTTCAGGATCCAGTTACAGGCATTCCTACTTGGTATGATAGGCCACAATCTCCTCTTGTGATGTAAGTAACAGATTCTGAATGCCAAAATTGTTTTCAAGGAAATTAGTTTCAATGAAGTTCTGTCACGAAACTTTGAAAGCAGCTCTATATTGATATTACTGGCCTTGTTATCTGAATGTTTCATATCTTATTTGTGTACCGCTTTAAATCTGAATTTTCAGGAGTTTTGAAATGATGTATTTTATGGTGTCTTTTTATTAGTTTTTTATTAAATTTCCACCGAGCATTTTTGTTGTTTCAGTTCTACACGTTAAAACTCCTGATAAAAAATTCTTTCCTTTTGATGCAACTTTTGTAGAATGTTTTTTATTTAGATTTAGATAATTATGTGGTCGCATAAATTTACATGGTCTTTTGAACTGATCTGCAATATTAGGTTTACTTTTATCACTGACTGTGTGCATTGTTCAACAGGTATGGCTTTAGTAAAGAAGTTGTTGAATGTCCGGGTATGGTCTTTTGTCTTTGATAAAAATTCTTTTACTATACATCTCTAGAAGTCATCAATGAGAGTCACATAAATAGCAAAAGCCAGAACTGAGTCATGAATTTTTTCTACTTGTGAACATATACGGTTCAAGTATTCACTTGTATATGTTTCGCAAAATTGGTTCTATGAAACTATTTGCAACAGTCCAGTAGCTATAAATATTATCTTTAATCTAATATTTCACCAGAAGACTAATCGTATAGAGATTGATTAGCACATATTTTCTCCAAGTCTCGTATATATCTATCTCTAATTATTAGGGATTTAGGTATTTGAGTTGAATTTGAATTGTGAATAGTCTAGATTTATAAAATTAAGTGCTGAAAGGGTTTCTCTCAAGCAACCCAAACATTTCAGGTCTCTAGTATACTTGTTTTAAATATTTAGATTTATTTTATCACCTGATTAATTTGAGTCCGTTTACAGCATATTGGCCATCAAGAGTGCGGGTTTGTGGTTTTTGGTTCCTTCCTATTGAATGGCAGTTTACATGTACGCAATGCAGAGAAACATCGTTATATGATAACAATAACCTATGTCCACGTCATTTAGAGTTGCAAAATTTTGTAAAGGCTACGCCAATTTTTATTGGGTTGAGTGCTATTGGAAGGTACAGCTTGCTTCAATTTTGTGTTAAACACTATCACACAACATAGTTGATATAGTAATTGTAGTTATAGATTTTTTAAACCTGACATATTACTTTTTTACTTGCAGCATGGGTTTTCTAAAAGACCCTCATTCATTTATTTGTGTTCTTCAGGCGGTCCTGAGCACCACAAATTATAGATTTATTCTCTTTACCGGTGGATACGAACCTTTAGAATCGGTGGTTCGTATAATTGCTTCCAAAGCAACATTTGAGCAGAATAATTGGAGTGAAGATTGTGTCCTTCTTTATAATGGCCGACTGTTATGTTTTTTTGGGTGAGTTTTCCTTAGCTACTTATACAAACTTAAAAGGGGGTTCCTTATAATAGATTAAATATGATTTCCACAAATAAAATTCAGCTTTCAGGGCTTTTGTTACTTGAGTTTCAATTATAGTTGGATTCATGGTATAGTTTAGTGGAACTAACCATTGAAATTATAGTTTCTTTTGATTTACTCTAATATTGAAGAAAATGCTAATTAGACACCCGTTTTTTTTATCAAAGAATGATATGTTTTGATTTAATATAAACAGTTCCTTACCATATGGTTGGCTTTTCCCAAAATGCGCTGCTGTGATTCACCATGGAGGCAGGTAGGAAAACTCGTATTCTGATTTATTGGTTGTTCTGATATTATCATTAAATTGAAGTATTCAAGAGAGATAATTTCTGATGGATGTTTTTGTGCGGAATTATCATCTGTAATTAGTGGAACTACTGCTGCTGCATTACAAGCAGGCATACCACAGGTTAGTAATAAATATGATTTATAGGGAGTAAACTTTAATGACTTAATGTGGGAATATTTACCTTTGTTATACTATTCTTTATTTCTGTTGTTATGTGTATATCTTTGTGATTATAAATTGATCACGTAGTTATAGATTCTAATTCTTCTCCCTATAATTAAGGGATATTGATCGGAATCCTATTGTTATAAGGGTCTTGCTAACGAGTGCCCTAAGGGCATTGTTTAAGGAATCCTTTGATAGAAACTCTGTCTTGGAAATACAAGTTTTTACTTTTTTCTTAGCACTAATTACACCACTTTTTGATACAAACTTCCTTATTTTATTACTTTAACCAATGCCCCAAAGGCCTCATTAGAGATTTTCCGTAAAACCACTGTCAGATGGAGCATTACTCTCTGATCTTCTATCATTTCAAACAACATTGGAAAAGGACCTGCCACAAACCACCAAGCACTTGCACAACCCCTCGACCTTTCCGGCAGCGATGTCCACGTGCCACTGTCTGTGACTCCTTTTACCACATTGCTTGTACTGTTTAGATTGTCGTGCCTCCTGTCATTTTTCGGGTCATCTGTACGACCCACATCTTCTTCAGAAGGTTTTCTTCAATGCCTCTTATTCCTATGCTTATTTGATTTTGAATCTTTTTAGTTTTTTGTACTTGTGTCGCCATGGTAGTCAAAATCGTGAATCTTCACGTGGAATCGTGTGATTCTTTGATCTTGCTAGGCCTGGCCGTGTTCGCGCATGAGTAGAATTTCCCATTGCTTTGAGCGCTGCAATTGTCACGTAGAGCCGTAGAAATGGTGGAATCGACACGCATCATCTCTCAAACTCTTCTTTGACTTTGTATTGATGGCAGCTGAAACACTTCTTAAATATGTTTCCCAACCTTTATAATCTCCTCCTTTTGAGTGTTTTCTTGACATGCAAACCAGTAAGAGTTTTCAGCATTTCCTTCTTGACTTCATCACTAACAGCCTTACATGCTCCCACATCTTTTTAAGTTCCGCACAAATGATTCTTTAGCCTATTAACACATCCAGTTATTATTTTTTAACAATGCTTGGACGGCATTTTCCTAGGATTGTCATCACCAACTATGGAATGCTTCCAGGACACATCACTTCTATTATCAGCAACCATGTTTGGCAATATTTTCTTCTGTGAACTTGCAGAGGGAATGGAAACAACAACAGTAGAAATTCCAACAGCAGCAGAGCTTGAAGCCATGGATATAAAGCAAGCAGTGCAGAGAACTAACGGGAGAGGATCGAAAGGTTGCTTCCTCGCAGAACATAAATGTCAGACTCGCACCAGACTAGAGGGTTGCTGCCTCGTATCGTATGTGTCTACGAGATCAAAAGGAGCGCACATGACTGAAAGGTAGAACACTACAGTGAGTGACTGAAAAGAAGAACAGAGCAATTACAATTTGAGAGAGTACACTATTTTGATGATTTCCTGAAATTAGTTGGTGTAGTGGCTTGGAAACTAACCATCACACCATTTCACATGTTTAAAACGTGTCTGCACAGACCCGACACGCAAATCACACCTCTTCTCAAGCACAAGCAGAATTGGCCGACGTGAATAATCGAAGCTCTGCGTGGCGATCCAAGCTGCACCCACCAATTTTCTGTTCTCATGCGTGAACACAGCCAGACTAGAAAGATCGAAGAACGACTCAATTTCACGTGCAGAGTTGTGATTTTGACTACCATGGTTGGGAAGTTGAACTACCTTCCTATGACTATACCTTACAATTCCTTTGTTGTTAGTGTTGTGAATCAATTCCTTAATTCTCTCTGTGGTAGTCATTGAAATGCAGTGGTTCGAATCTTGAGATATATAAAGGGATCCATGGAAGAAGGTTAGTTTATGAGAACAAATGTCATACTTATTGGGCTGGATGTCCTAGTAATCAACGTTCTACCTCAGTGATTGTGTTCCTGTTGGAGGAAATATTTTTTCTTGCAAAATTAAGAAGAAATTGTTGCTAGATCCAATATAGAGACTGATTATTAAGCTATGATTCTCACTACATGTGACCTTATTTGGTTGGAACAACTTCTTGATGAGTTAAAGTTGTACAAGTCCGAGTAAATGAGTCTTATTTGTGATAACCAGATAACTTTACATATCGCATCCAAAGTCTTCCATGAGCTGACTAAGCACAGATACAATGCCTGCCACTTTATCCACAAGAAGATTCTTTTCAGGCATATTGTTACATCCTTTGCAAACTCTAATAATCAATTACATGATATTTTCACCAAGTCTCTCAGAGGCCCAATGATATCTTATATATGTACCAAGATTGATGCATATGATATATATTACATCCACTAGCAAGAGGGGCAATGTTGAGATATTTCCTCTGATCATTGGACGAAAACTTCCCTTTATTTCTGTTATCTGCGTATTTTTCTGATTATAAAGTAATTAGGTAGACAAGGTTTTCATTCTTATCTCTATTTTATTATAGGCATAAGTTTTAACTCGTATCCCTGTTGTTATAAATAGACGAGGTTGAGGGTTAATGTCTTAAGTAATTAAAATTTATCTTTGCATATTTATACACCATGAATGGGAATGATGTTTTTCTCCTAGACACCGACCAATGGACTAATTACTCGAGGAATAAGCAATTGTATTTATAGGAAAGTTGAAACATTCTTGACAGGTTCCTATAGCTGCGATTCTGATTTTCTTTAGTGAAATATTAGGACTTTAATAATGTTTCTTCTTTGCCAGGATTCTTGTAGCATAAAATTACTCTTAGACCATGTTGAAGTTTAAGGTTGTTACACTGCATCTACTTTTCCAAATAAAATTCTCTTGAAGCTATTGATCATTTATTTCAAGATGCACTAGACATGGCTTTGCAAACTTGCAGGTAGTGTGCCCTTTTGTGCTAGATCAGTTTTATTGGGCTGAAAGAATGCATTGGCTCGGTGTTTCACCTGAACCGCTCAGTAGAAACCATTTGCTTCCTGATAAAAATGATGACAGAAGTATCCAGGAAGCTGCACATGTACTATCACGTGCAATACATGATACATTATCATCAACAGTAAGAGCACGGGCTGCAGAAATTGCTGAAAAAATATTTCTTGAGGTAATATATTCCTAACTTAGACGATTTTATTTAGAGGTTAATGATTATACAACAACAATGTAAAAAGATTTTAGTTATTAGAAATGACAACATTAGAGACACGGTTGGGGTAGCACCTATATTCGAAAAGATGGTGGAAACTAGGCTTATGTGATTTGGACATGTAGGGAGAATACCTTTCGTAGTAGGAAGAATATATCAGAATGGAAGGGCGTCCAATCATTAGAGGTATAGGAATACGTAGAAGAACCATAAGAGAAACTATTAAGAAAGATCTAAAGATTATATTGAGTTGAATAGAAATATGGTATTTGATATCACATTATGGGATCTTTTGATCCATATAGCCGACCCCACTTAGTGGGATAAGGTTTGGTTGTTGTTGTACTTAAACATGTATTATTATGTCTAGTATTTGTTGAAATATTTTTAGAAGTGAAATAACAAAAGTAATATCATGGTAAGTTATGATTGGATGACTTTTAGTACTAATTTTTCTAAATTGTTGGGTGTATAGTCATTAACTTTTATCAATGCACTTTATAATTTTTAATTATTGTATGCATCACTATTTAGAGTTAAATTACTATATGAATGACGAAATGTTTAAAATAGCTGCTTCCTTTTCTATTCTATACATTATTGGTTTCTTTTTCTTGTTTTTTTGGTCAAATGGCCTAGTCGAACTCAAACTCCTGCATATCTATGTCTTTGCAGCTATCAACCGAGCAGTACTTACGAAACTCTTAGTTTATTTTTATTCCATTAATTTAATAATTCATAGTTAATAATTTACTTAAAGCCTTTTCTCTGAAGTATGGTCAGATTCAAATATGAAAACTCTAGCTATAATACATTTTGTCACTTACACGATCCTTCAACTTGCAGGATGGCGTATCAGAAGCAATTAAGTACCTCAAAGAAGAGTTGTGTTTAAGTTAAGATAATTCATGGGGATGAGAAAGTTCACTCCTGCTTTTCTTCATCTTTAAGTCAAATTCATTGTAAATTTGCGCACAAATTAAAAGAATGCATGTTCTGTTTATTTTGTGAAAACATTTTTTTTTGTTTATAATTTTTGGAATATGCATTTATTTTAATTTGCTAATAAGATGAGAGATTTTTAAAGTAATTCATTGTGATAGAGAGAATATAAAATGCTAGTTAGGGATGATGCATTTTTTAGAAATAATAAAAATAGTTATTCTGTCATTTTTATTGTGTTTTGAAATGTGAGACAATTGTTCAATTAAAAGCCGTTTTCTCCTTGTTAACAAGTAAACTAATATAAATTTTAGGCTTTATTGCATGTTTGATCTCTTATGTTTATTTTAGGTTTTAAGTTGGTCCCTAATGTTTTAAAAGTTTCATGTTGGTCCCTTACGTTTTAGAAATTTCAAGTTAGTCTAAAACGTTACTCATGTTGGAAAAAGTTAGTCCCTTCTACGACATGATATTGGGCTTAATAAAACAAAAAAATAAATAAAAATATGTTTTAAAACTAATTTTCTAAATAAGTTAAATTTCATCACTCATATTGTCAACCCGAATCTTTAAACGGTCAAGTGACGAAGGGACTAACTTATTTCAATGTGAGTAACGTTTTGACCCAACTTAAAACTTTTAAAACATCAACTTGAAACTTTTAAAATATAAGAGACCAACTTAAAACCTAAAATAAACATAAGGAACCAAACATGCAATTAAGTCTAAATTTTAAGAAATAAAAATATAAAATGTTTTCACAAAGGAAATGGGTCCTAACTCCTAAGAGATGGTTTATAACTTTTAAGGCTTATTTGGTCATTTGGCCCCATAAATAATTTACAGTTTTCATTTTGGTCCCATATCTCGAAAAATCAACATTTTGGTCCCCTTGTTTTTTCTCCGTTATTCAAAATGGTCCCTGACTGTTAACTTTAACCTCAAATGTCTATGGTGGACCAACCTTAAGAGTGGTCCACCATAGATCCTATTAATTAATTTAATTTAAACCGTTTGATCTTTTTTTTAAAAGAAGGACCATTGGATTTCGCACGTCTATTTTATCTTACGGTGAGTCGACAACGGCTAATTAATTCTCCCTTTCTTCATCTTCTTCCCTCAACTTCTTCATCATCTTCACCAACATTCATAAAAGAAATCCAGAAAAAAATAAAAAAACACATTATTTTCCCTTTCTTCATCCATATTTTTCCTCACTCTTGTGCATTTCCTTTTCTTTCATTTCATTTGTTCCTCACCTATATAAATATTAAAAACCATTTTATTATTGTATCTGTTTCTTCCCTCTTCTTATCTCCTGTTCCAATCCCTTCTAAAAAGAAAATTAAACCTTTCCCATCTCTCAATCTTCATCACCTTCCAATCCTTATTATTACAAAAGAAAATTAAACCCAACAAATGTAGTTTCTTCTCTCGTCCCTGTCTCTCTCACATTGAATCCAATCCCTTCACAACATCAATAAATTCCCCCTCTCGAATTGATCTAATCCCTAATTCATCTCATTAATTTCAAAAACCCAAATCCTTTTTTATTGTCATGGTGAGGTTTAGTTTGTGCGATTGAATTTCTGGGGAGATTTAAAACTGATTGGGGAGAAAGAACTCGATGAACAGTAACCCCTTGATGGATCAAACACTGGCCACTGCCGGTTCTTACGGTGGCTCACCTCCCTCCCCCATCGTTGCTTCCGGTTCTCTGCCTTCGTGTGTTCGTTCGCTCAGAACCCTCGCTCTGGTTTGTGTTCGTCCATGCACGGTTTAGTGTTTCATGATTTGTGACTGTTGATCCACGTTGGTTTGCGTTTAGGTTTCGTTTTGTGGGTAATCTTGTTGGGTTTTGATCTGGGGTTCTGGGTTTGGTGTTGTTGTTGTGCGACAGTACTGGGTTTGGATTTTGTATTGATTTTGATTTGGATTCTTCATCTTTGTGTTTCATGATTCAGATTTTGGATTCAACGTAAGGAGAATTTGGGGTTGTTTTTGATTTGAGAGTGGATTTTGAAATTTCCCTTCTTTTCCTTAAACAGGTCGTGGGTTTGATAATGGTGATGAGTTTTAATTGAATTAGTGGTGTTTGGAATTGATAGAAATCGATGGTGATGATGTTGATGTTGTTGATGATGATGGTTGATGTTTCTGAATTTTTCTGGGTAAATGATGAAGATGGTGATGGAGTTGATAAATATGATGTTGAAGATGATGAACAAGAGTGAGGAAGAAGATGAAGAAAGAGAGAATTAATTAGATGTTGTTGACTCACTGTAAGATAAGATAGACATGCGTAATCCAATGGTCATCTTTTAAAAAAAAGATCAAACAGTTTAAATTAAATTAATTAATAGGATCTATGGTGGACCACTCTTAAGGTTGGTCCACCATAGACATTTGAGGTTAAAGTTAACAGTCAGGGACCATTTTGAATAACGGAGAAAAAACAAGGGGACCAAAATGTTGATTTTTCGAGATATGAGACCAAAATGAAAACTGAAAATTATTTAGGGGACCAAATGACCAAATAAGCCAACTTTTAATTGAATTAAGATCTTAAAAGGGTGAGAGTAGACATTAGACAATTACTATTACTTTGTTCACTTTATGCGTTATTAAAACGCATTATTTGTTTTTCTTCCAAAATTACCCTTTGTTCGACAAATATAATTCAAACCGTAGTTCGGATTATGTATGCCGAACAAGTTCTATATATAAGTTGAAATTGTAAACTCCCTTCACATCAACAATTTTCATTTTGCCCTAGTCAAACTTCTCTCACACCCCAAAATCGAAAACATAACATTGTGTGATTCTTGTCGATTTTTTTGCCCAAAAGCATCATATTTCAAGCTTTTTCAAACAACAAATCCAAGATAAGATATTATTCCTTCGATTTCTTAATGTTTTGGGTGTGATTTTTTTTTCTTTGTCATTGAACCTGTTCGGATTATATTTAACGAACAAAATCACTCATGGTTCGGTAAATATAATCTGAACTATACCAATATTTAATAGAAACATTGGATTGTTGTTGATATTTTCTACCAAAAAAAATGTTGATATTTTTAAAATAGTCATGTGTTTTCAAAATTTTATCATATTGGTTCATAAAAATTTGCTTTCAAAATTTTACTATATCATAACGAGTACATAGCAAATATTTAACGAACTATTATATATATAAAAAATTAATAGAAACATTACATTAATATTGACAATTTTTATTTAATATCTTTAAACATTTTAGAATATTATCAATGTGATTATTTTTATATAATTACCGCAATATTACGTTCGTGTCGCACCGTTATTTAGAAGTTGATTGCAAAGTGAATCCCAATCGGTGGTAGTATGTGTAGTTCCTGATGTTACCGAAAAGCAATTGAACAATTGAAGGAGACGTGAACCACTTCAGTAATCAAATTGAATTAAATTGACTAAAGAGACGTGAAAAACCAAACTGAATGTAATTACTCACAAAGCCAATCGGTGGAATCTCAATTCAATCTTTAACTTTCACCACTTGGAATAAAGTTAAATTTTGTTGTTGATATGAAATAAAATTTCTTTATTCCTTAAAAAAAAATATCATGTTAACATTAGTTATAAGAGCATAGGTTAAGGATTTTATAAATAATAAGAATTTATTATGAACGATTAATTTTCAATCTTTTGAGAAATAAATTGGTACAATTTTAACAGAAATGCTAACAAGTGCCTTAGTAACATTATTTTAGAAATTGTGTATTCAACTTATTGAAAGATTAAAAAACAACTTTTTCAACATAAAATTTAACAATTATTTCCTTCTTTAAATCTTTAAAAGGGCACTTGTTAATATAACCCCAATTTTAAATATATAATTTTTTTTATATATTAACATGTGCCTTTAGAAGCATCTTAGCATTTCCCATAAAAATACATTTTATTTAATGACCATTTGTACGAATCAATAAGTTATTTATAAACTCACGTAAAATAAAAAATTCTAAGTAAAAAAAAGATTAAAATAAGGAATAATAATCATAATAGTGATAATAATAATTGGTTTGAATTTATTGAAGTTTTTTTTTTTGACAAAAGCAAAACAATATTTATTCATTCAAATTGATAAAGTACATCAGATACAATAACATAATCAACATTGCTAAAACGTAAAGGGTGAATCTGCGAACAAACTCACAGCACCCAAATTAATAACATACAACTGTAAAATGCCTACAAATAATACGATAAAATATAATTCACTGTAATACCCATGCTTCCGGATCTGCAACGTTGACGCCCAAATCATTGATTGAATATGTGATTGACTAAAGTTGATATTTCAATAGGAACCAAACGAAATCAACAAGACGCGAAATCAAACAACGCCGCACAAGACGATGAACAACACAACGCCGCACTTGGACGACGATGTCACGAAAAAAGACAAGAAAAAACTTGATATATGTGGAAATCACTTATTTAGAATGAAAGAAAGGAAAAAAAAGATGCAGATGATTGATTCTATGTTAAAAAAAAACCTAAAACCACCCCTCTTCGATGAACGAAAGAGAAAGAAAACTTAGAGAGAAGGTGAATTTTATCTCACTAAAAAACTAGGGTCGACTGTACCCGTTATTAAATTATTTACTGAAGTTTTATTTGTAGTTCAATATATGTGTGTGTGTAAAGAACACATCGATGATGCCATTCAAGCAGCCCACGAACACATCAATGATGCCATACTAGACACTCACCATCGCATGGATGGAACAGTTTCACAACAAAAATATGAATCTAGAAAATCAGTTGGGTCTGATGCAGACTAAAATTGATAATCAACATCATATGCAAGAAGCGCGACATGAATCATTGCATTCAAGAGCACTATTGTCAGATTCAAGAACACTAGATAAAAGAAGCGTTGAAAAGGATGAGTAGTAACAAGGAGGTTGGACCAGCCAACATACCTATTGAAGTGTGGGAAACTCTTGAAGATAAAGACATTGAGTGCTCACCAAACAATTTAACTATATTATGAGGACAAAACAAATGCCGAATGAATGGAGATGAATCACTTTAATTCCGATCTATGAGAACAAAGAGGATATACAGAATTGTGCAAATTATAGGAGAGTTAAACATATGAGTCATACCATGAGGCTCTGGGAAATGGTTATTGAACAAAGACTAAGAAAAGATACTCGAGTTACTGATAACCAATTTGGTTTTATGTCCGAGAGGTCGACCACGGAAGCAATCAACTTACTATGACGTGTGATTGAACGATATATCGGATGGATAAAACAACTTGCACTTAGTTTTCATTGATTTGGAGAATGTGTATGGTAGGATGTCTATATATATATTTTGTGGAAAGCCCTAGAGATGAAATAAGTTATGATTTCTTAAATTTGAGTTATTACAAATATGTGTGAGGAGGCCTCGACTAGTGTAAGGACGTGGGATGGAGCCACCAACAATTTTCCCATAATAGTAGCATTGTACCAATGGTCAACCCTAATCCATTATGTTTTTACCTTTTTTTTATGCACTTACAAACCACATCTAATATCTAGCACCGAGATGTATACATTTTGCAGATGATGTAGTCTTGCTTAGGGAGTCGAGAGTGGAATTGAATGGGAGGTTGGAGACTTGGAGACATGTCTTAGAAGTGTATGGTTTCCTTCAGAGTAGAATCAAGACAAAGTATATGGAATGTAATTTCAGCAAAGGTGGAGTATTTCTACCTTGGAAGTAGAAGTTGGAGATCATATCATACCACAAGTTACACAGTTTATGTGACACCCCAATCCCCGAGAACATATATAAAAGATAAATCACGCATTTATCACACATCAGGGTGCTACTACTTCAACATACATCTCATATCAATTAGTCAATATATAAAAATTTCATCAACATATTCAAATCGCAGCGGAATATATTCATAATCAACATCATATAAATGGCATGTCTCGGTTCATAACATACAACTCAACAGAATATATAAACAACAGTTTGATTGTAACGACCCAATTTTTAGGATTTATTTATTTAATTATTATTGTGTGTTTAATTGTTTATTTTGGTGATTTATTGAATTTTGGGAGTTGAAGGGTATTTTTGTAATTTGAGAGTTAGTGACATATTTGAAATATGTTAGAAGTTTAGAATTTGAATATTTGAAAATAGTGGTGTATAAGTAATAGGGGGGTTTAAGTGAAGTAAAAGTGTAGAGAAAAATATTGCGAGTTAATCGTAACAAACCTTATTTTATTTTAAAAGGTAACGAACTTTGTTTTAAAAGATATATTTGAAATCGTAACAAACCCTATAAATCTATTATAGATACACTAGTTAGTGGTGAGTGAATTAGGTTATTCATTATTCACAAAACTTTTGAGAGGCAAGAGAGAGATAGAGAGAAGAGGCTTGGAGAAGAGGAATGCTAGAGAATCAAAAGGGGAAGGAGAGGATTGCACTAAGAATAGCAAGAATAGCGAGGAAACTAAGGTAAGCGGGGAGATTATGATTAACATGTGGGTTTAAGAAGCAATTGCGTGTTTGGGAGCTTTTAGATTATAGCTTTATTTTATGAATTATGATTAATTGTGTTGATTTTCGTACTCTTTGTTGGTGACTGACTTCATTTAGCTTCATTTAGATTATAGCTTTTAGACTTGACTTGATTTAGATTTCTATAACCTGAGTTATGATCAAAATACTACACACAGGTCATGACACATTTTTTGTGAAACTTCCGCATTCTTTTTCAATGAATCTTGAAACATCCTTAAAAATTAATAACAAGTCTAAGGAATCATTTAGAGTTAATAAATGAGTAGGTAATTATGAAGTTGCGATCTTTGATGTTTGGTATAGTTTGTGTGATTAAATCATGAAACTTAAATTATGAGAATGTTGAAGATTGTAAATACTTGATGTTGTGATGGTTGTGATGTGTTGTTGTTTACACATGATATTGATAATGCTATTGATGATGCTATTGATGATGTTATTGATGATGATATTTATGATGATATTGATGATGCTATTGATGATGTTATTGATGATATTTAATGATGTGTGATAATGATTCATGTTATGTGTTAAGTGACGATGTTTGACTAAATGATGATGATGTTTAATTACTTGACTTGATGTGTGGCCTTAGTGATTTGATAATGCGTTAGGTGATGATTTGGTGATGATATGTTATATGACGGAGTGAATTGTATAAAAAATGGTGAGTGTATTTGGTGAGCATTGTCGAGTCTCTGTGAGTCCATGCATTCATAAGTCAGTCTGGTGTGGTGTGTGGTGATTTCATTGCGGGGTTTTAAAATCTCGGGGATTTCATTGGCGATTGTATGGTGAATTCATTGCGGAGTTTTAGATCTCGAGGAGTTCATCGGTGGCGGTACCGTAAAACATATAGAGTCGTGTTAGGCGCATTACATTCATAGAAGTCGTGTTTGGTAATGTTTTGGCGTGAACTTGTGCATTTTATGTGGTAAAAACTTAATTGATAAGTTCTTGTGATTGTGATTAAAATTATAAATTAATTGTTGATACTTAATGAATCTTGAGTGTTTGATATATGATTGGAGATTGTGATTGAGATTATAATTGAATATGAATATGATATAAATGTTGAGTTATGTAACCATGCTTGCTTATTTAAATGTATATGTGATAATTGTTGATATGGCTTGCCTGACATACATGCGTTTATTATTCCCTTATGTTGATCATATATCTTACCCTCCAGTGGCTTTATTGTCGCCTCATCCTTGGGTGAATCCCTCATGGATATAGACTTGCAGGTTGAGGAATAGCTTTATTGTGAACATGACGAGGATGGCGTTTGCCTACTCGAGTTTATCTACTTTGGAGTCTAGCTTAGGAGCTCTGATTAAGACTAGGGGTTTATTTATGTTATACTATGAGATCCTTGGATCTAACCTTGTTGAGATGATATGTTAATTTATATGTTATGACCGAGACATGACAATTGCTTTGATGTTAATTATGTTTTATTCCGCTGCGATGTGATTTAATTGATGAAGTTTTTATCATAAATATTTGATATGAGACGTATGTTGAATTAATAAAGTTCCAATATAAGATAAATGCGTGATTTATCTTTATATTTATGTTCTCTGGGATTGGGGCTTGACATTGATCATAAGATCTCATAGCATAAAATCCAACAAAAGAAAATCCCGACATCCTAGATCAGAGCTCCTAAATCTAGACTCCTCGAGAAAAAGATAAATATGAGTAGGCCTCAAGCCGCCCTCATCAACTCACAAGTAAGATTCTAGTCCTCAACCTGCACAACGTCTACACCACAAGGGTGAGGCCACAAAAGTCATTGGGGGTAAGATATATGTTCAACATAAGAGATTAATAAACGCATGTAAGTTCATGCAACAATAACATCAATATCAATACATCCATATACATCACGAAGCCTAGTTTCATCTTACATATATTCACAACATATTCGCATACAATCATCATCCGGGTTACCCCACATTTATATACATATCAAGAACTCATACCAAATCATGTTCGTATATAATCATCAACTCAAGTTAAATCGATTTAATCTCATCACAATCACCAAGTATCCAATTACCAATTAGATGCACAAATTCACGCCAAAACATTGCCACATACGACGCTTCATGTGTATGCAATGCGCCTAAGAACTCTACATGCATGTGGTACCAGGTTGGATGTCGGAGTTATTTTACCGATTGATCCCTCGTCTTTACATATCCGTCTTGTAACACCCATATAGAGATTGCCTAGGATCTCTATCGAGTATTAAAATTTCGTACCGGATACATTAAATACAATACAGAAAATTTGGTTTATTAATGTACAACACATAAGCTTGTGATACAACTCATTATCCGATACAACATTCTCCATAATATACATCATAATACATCATTCATATACACATGACCACAATAATAAAACATAATCAGCACGATCAATCCGTAGCCTTCTCTTTACCTTTACGTCGTGCCACCTGCGAAGAACCTGCACCAGAAGGAAAGGGATGAGACATAACGTCTCAGTGAGCTTCTACCCTACCTACTGTTTGGCAACCTCAGGGAACCTAGGGTCGCCGTGCCTACCTCGGCGATCTTGGGGATACCTATAATCGCCAAGTCTTATCTTATACATTTCATATTCCATTCTTAATCTTAAACTTATACGGAGTGATCTTGGGGACATCCTATGATCACGTCTCGTTCACTGAGAACTAATCATCATTTCTCGTATTACATATAATATACATAATCATCTTTTACATCTTTAAGTTAGAAGTTAGGGTTGAACAAACATTACATTATCTTGGTTCATTTTACGGAGTGCATCCGGGTGGAGTAACCCCGAAGTACATCTCCCTTCTTACCGGTGAAAATTCCTATCGTATCAGGCTAACACCGGACTCCTCTTATCTTTTGTGTGGCTGCTCTCGCGAGCGGTAACTTCACCGTCCCAGCTGCCATTTAAGGCGGTAACTTCACGGGGACCCCCTGTATACTAACTGACGAGCAGACAGGAGACACATTAACTTTATAGACTTGGATGTGCAGCTGCCCTCACGGGCGGTAACTTCACCGTTCCGGCTGCCATTTAAGGCGGTAACTTCACAGGAACCCCTCGTATACTAACTAGCGAGCATACGAGAGACACATCGAGCCCATCTTATAATTAATTCTCATTCTTTAAAATAATAGTCTTATAACTTACGTGTGGATAACCCTTTCGGAGAAATCCCATCCGGCGAATCCCGGAGTCTGATGAACACGTGATCATATCGTATAACATTTTCGTATCATAATCTTATTCATAATGTAATTCTTTCATGAGTGCTTAATCTATCAAGGATCTAAGCCTAATCATTGTATCATTCTTGGTTTAGACTTGCTTAATGTGCACATGGAGTTGCTTAGTA
This sequence comes from Medicago ruthenica, assembly GCA_018208015.1. Classification (NCBI taxonomy): domain Eukaryota; kingdom Viridiplantae; phylum Streptophyta; class Magnoliopsida; order Fabales; family Fabaceae; genus Medicago; species Medicago ruthenica. The sequence goes on from CM031372.1 coordinate 49,921,998, forward strand.
AGGGTTAATCCCATTACTAGCTTCTTCACTCCTCTATATAACTTAGAATATAAGTATTCATCTTCCTAGGTGGTACCCTTTACCCATCCTATCTTAAATCCATGCCTATCATCAATAAAAAAAATGAGTTTGAGAGGATGTGAAATCGGTGGCCGATTTGCATAAATCGGGCCCCGATTTTTGCCGTGAGTTACATAGAAAATGAGCCATAAAATCGGTGGCCGAACCCATGAAATCGGTGGCCGATTTCTCCCTTTGCAGGTTCCAAATTTCTGCTTCTTAGGCTAAACCAAACACTCCCAATCCTCATAACAGCTTATGGCATAAATTCTTAAAACATATTGATAAATAATAACATAGTTCAACATGGAATTAGTAAACAATTGGATTTAGGGCACAAATCCTAAAATCTATCTCAACTTATAAAAGTCTACTAGCTTACACAAAACGGGTTCTAAAACCCTGTGGAGCTCACCTTAAGCTTCAGTTTGGTGCAGATTAAACTTGAATCCAACAACTCTATATCACTCCAAGCTTAACTCTTCTCTTGTTCTTCCTTGTTCTTCTTTTCTTTTCCCTTGCTCTAGCTTTCTACTCAAGTTTGCCTTGCAAGGTTTCTTACTAGAGTTTTGATTGAAGTTTGGGTGAGGGATGGTAAGTGAGGGAGGGCGTGTGGCTTGGAGGAGAAGGGGAAGAAATGTGCTGGTTTTGGAATGAGAAATGGAAAGAAGAAAATGATTGTGAGAAATATCTTGTTCCCATTTCAAACTAATCTTCCTTTTGTTAAAAATTACCATTGTGCCATTACTTCATTCTATCAATTGGTCATGCTTCTTAATCACGTATAATACTAATAACTGATACTTAAAAGCGGGATGTTACAATCTACCCCCCTTAAAGAAATTTCGTCCTCGAAATTTAGAATTTACCTGAAAATAGATAAGGATAGTGCTCTTGCATTTCTGACTCCAGCTCCCACGTCGCTTCGCCGTCGGGAGAACCTTTCCAAACAACTTTAACAATAGGGATTTCTTTGTTCCGCAAGGTCCTAACATCACGATCAATTATTTGATCTGGTTCAGGTTGAAAAGTCAAGTCCGATCTTAAATCAATACTGTCCAGTTCCACTGGTTGGAAAGGATCGGGAATGAACTTCCTCAGTTGTGAGACATGAAATACATCGTGTAAACCTGACATAGCCGGTGGCAGCGCTAACTGATAAGCTGCTGGTCCGACACGTCGAAGTATCTGGAACGGTCCAACATACCTTGGGCAAAGCTTCTTAGTCCTGAATGCTCCTCTTAACCCCAACTTGGGTGTAACTTTAAGGAATACATGGTTTCCTTCTTCAAACTCTAAGGGTCTTCGTCGCTTATCGGCATAACTTTTCTGACGACTTTGGGTTGTTCTCATCTTATCTTGGATTGACTTAATCTTTAGGGTCGTCTCCTGAATGATCTCGGGTCCCAAAATACTCTTATCTCCAACCTCAGCCCAGCAAAGCGGGGTTCTACATTTCCTACCATACAATGCCTCATATGGCGCCATTCCAATGCTAGAATGGTAACTGTTATTGTAAGAGAATTCGATCAATGGGAGGTGATCATTCCAACTTCCTCCATCTTCTAGGATACATGCCCGTAACATGTCCTCTAACGTCTGAATAGTTCTTTCGGATTGTCCGTCTGTCTGAGGATGATGGGACGTGCTCATCTTTAATCTTGTCCCCAAAGCCTTCTGAAAAGCTTTCCAAAAGTGGGATATGAAAATGGGATCTCTATCAGACACAATACTAGCTGGCACACCATGGAGTTTCACAATCTCCGAAATAAACAACTCGGCATACTGAGAAGCTCGGTAAGTAGTCTTAACCGGCAAGAAATGAGCTGACTTGGTCAACCGGTCCACTATTACCCATATGGAGTCATGTCCTCGCTGGGTTCGAGGTAATCCACTCACAAAATCCATGGTTATATCCTCCCACTTCCATAATGGAATCTCCAAAGGTACTAACGTTCCTGCAGGCCTTTGATGTTCAATCTTCACCTGCTGACATACAATGCACCGCGACACAAATTCCGCCACATCTCTTTTCATACTAGGCCACCAATAATCTCTTTTTAAATCTTGATACATCTTGGTGGTACCAGGATGAATACTAAAACTGCTTTTGTGCGCTTCCTCTAAAATTAACCTTTTGAATTCCATATCATTCGGAACATAAACCCTTCCTTCAAACAACACTATACCATCTGGCGCCCATGAAAACCCTGCTTGGCCAACTTTCCTCTGAAGGTCCATATCCACAGATTGAGCTTGTGCAATCCTAAACCGTAGGTCGCACGAAATATCTAACTTGTTCAGCAAGATGCCACCTTCTAACTCTGTAACATGCAGATTAAGGTCTCTGAATTTCTCATATAACCCACATGTATGCATCATTACTTCAGCTTTAACTAAAGCTTTACGACTCAAGGCATCAGCTACTACATTTGCTTTTCCCGGATGATATTTCAGGTCAAAATCAAAGTCCTTCAAGTATTCCATCCACCGTCTTTGTCTCATATTCAGGTCTCGCTGATCAAACAAGTATTTCAAACTCTTATGATCGCTGAACAAATCAAATTGTGCACCATACAAATGATGCCTCCATATCTTCAATGCAAAAACTATTGCTGCTAGCTCAAGATCATGGGTGGGGTAATTCTCCTCATGAGTCTTGAGCTGTCTAGATGCATAAGCTATTACATTTTCTCCTTGCATGAGAACACTTCCCAGTCCCTTGGAAGATGCATCGCAGAAAACGGTGTATCTCCTTTCAGGATCTGGTATTGCCAACACTGGCGCTTTAGTCAATTTTCTTTTCAGAACTCTGAAACTTTCCTCACATTCTTCGTCCCAGACAAATGGTACATCCTTTCTGGTAAGTCGTGACAAAGGTAAGGCAATCTGAGAAAATTTCATGATAAACCTTCGATAATAACCTGCCAAGCCTAGAAAGCTCCTGACCTCTGCTACATTCTTGGGTCTTTCCCAACTTAGTACAGCTTCAACTTTGGATGGATCGACGGCTACTCCTCCTTGAGAAATAACGTGACCCAAAAATTTAATCTCAGATAGCCAAAACTCACACTTGCTAAATTTAGCATATAACTGCTTGTCTCTGAGGACATCTAAAACAATTCTCAAGTGCTGAGCATGCTCCTGAGGATCCTTAGAGTAAATCAAGATGTCATCTATGAAAATTACCACAAATTGATCAAGGTAAGGCTGAAATATTCTGTTCATGTAATCCATAAAGACTGCTGGAGCATTAGTTACACCGAAAGGCATAACCAGAAGTTCATAGTGCCCGTAACGCGTTCGAAACGCCGTCTTAGACACATCTGAAGACTTAATACGGATTTGATGGTAACCTGACCGAAGATCAATTTTGGAAAACACAGTTGCTCCCTTGAGCTGATCTAAGAGATCATCAATCCTTGGAAGAGGATACTTGTTCTTGATAGTCACTTTATTAAGTTGGCGGTAGTCTATACACAGCCTCATACTTCCATCCTTTTTCTTGACTAACAAAACTGGAGCACCCCAAGGTGACACACTAGGTCTGATAAAATGCTTCTGAATCAAATCTTCCAGCTGAGATTTCAGTTCTTTAAGTTCCGTAGGCGACATTCTGTACGGTGCCACAGATACCGGCTCCGCTCCTGGAATTAAGTCAATTGAGAACTCCACCTCACGCTCTGGAGGCAAACTATTTACTTCTGAAGGGAAAACATCTAAATACTCATTTACAATGGGAATATCACTGGGGCTTAACTCTGATTCTGAAGCCACAGTGAGCATGACATAAAATCCTTTATCTTGGGCACAAATGAATTGAATTAACTGATGGGTGCGGTTAATCAATTCAGATAAAGCCACACCTTCCGCCGTATCACTGGTCGGCATATAAATAATTTTCTCTGAACATCCAATATACACATGGTTAGCAGAGAGCCAATCCATGCCTAATATCACGTCAAGTTGCTCCATCGGGAGACACACTAGATCAACATAGTAAGTCTTACTGGACACAGTGATAGGACAGTTTTCACAAACATAACTTGCCTCAATTCCGCCTTCAGTAGCGGTGGATACTAACATGGGAGGATTCAACGGAGACAAAGGTAATTGAAGCGTCTCCACACATTTATATGAAATAAAAGAGCATGAAGCGCCACAATCAAAAAGAACTTTTACTGGGTATGAGCCAAGATAACACATACCGGCAATCAAATCTTCATTGGCTAGAGTCTTTGCACCATCAAGGGAGTACACCCTGCCCTTACTAGTAGTCGTTCCTTCAGCTGGTCCTTTACCACGTCTATTCGGACATTCATGTATGAAGTGCCCAGGTTGCTTACACCCGTAGCAGACACCCATACCCATCATACATTCACCTTTGTGGGACTTCCCACACTTCCTGCAAGCAGAATATACTGAGGTCGGACTAGATTGCTTTCCTCTTTGCGGAGATCCCTTTGGCTTGAGCTTGTCATGATACTTATCAGACATTCTACTCTTCTTCTTCTCATAAGCTGCCGCTCTTTCTTTCGAAGCTTTAGCAAGTCCTGCTTCGACCACCAAGCTATCATGCACTAGTTCATCATAACTTGCCGTTCTTTGGAGACTCACAGCAGTGTCGATCTCGCCTCTTAAACCTCTTTTGTACTGGTTCATCTTCCACACTTCATTCTCAGCATACTCGTTGTGTGTGGAATAATAGGATAACTCTTCAAACTTCTTTGTGAATTCAGCAACCGACATACTACCTTGCTTCAATTCTAAGAACTCTTGCTCCTTCTTTACCTTGTAAGACAAAGGTAAATACTTTTCCAGCATCACTCCTTTAAAGTTCTCCCAATTCACTTCTACACCATTGGCTTCCATCCTACGCTGAGCAGATTCCCACCAGTCTTCTGCTGCGCCTCTGAGTTGGTTTGTGGCATAGACCACTTTGTCTTCTTCCGAACATTCAGCCATTCTCAAAATCTTCTCCATTTGTTTAATCCACTTCCTGGCTTCTTGTGGTTCACCTTCTCCGTTAAACTCCGGAGGGTGATGTCTGTTATACTCCCGGAACACGGGGTTACCAATTACTGGAGAAGGTGGTGGCTGTGGATGGAAACCTTGTCCTTGTTGCATCATTTCCATCCATTGTTGTTGAGCTTGGGCCTGTTGCTGAGATTGTTGTTGCATCATCAGCATCATTTGCTGATACTGTAATGCATTCTGAGCTTGTTGCTCTTGATACTGTTGCTGCCAGGCCTGCTGTTGCTGCATCATCTGTTCCCATGAATTCTGACTGGGTCCTCCGCTCTCGTCACTGGCTTGATTAGTACGAGGTCTACCTCTTCTTCTCCCAGACATCTTATCCTAGCTGTCATATACAAGTCAAAGTGATCAGTTTTAACTGAACATAACATCTAGAATAATGTCCTGGATCCAAGAGGTCCACAAACTTGGATTGTACTTTAATGACCCAAGGCACGGTCTGAATCGACCTGCTCTGATACCAAATTGTAACACCCATATAGAGATTGCCTAGGATCTCTATCGAGTATTAAAATTTCGTACCGGATACATTAAATACAATACAGAAAATTTGGTTTATTAATGTACAACACATAAGCTTGTGATACAACTCATTATCCGATACAACATTCTCCATAATATACATCATAATACATCATTCATATACACATGACCACAATAATAAAACATAATCAGCACGATCAATCCGTAGCCTTCTCTTTACCTTTACGTCGTGCCACCTGCGAAGAACCTGCACCAGAAGGAAAGGGATGAGACATAACGTCTCAGTGAGCTTCTACCCTACCTACTGTTTGGCAACCTCAGGGAACCTAGGGTCGCCGTGCCTACCTCGGCGATCTTGGGGATACCTATAATCGCCAAGTCTTATCTTATACATTTCATATTCCATTCTTAATCTTAAACTTATACGGAGTGATCTTGGGGACATCCTATGATCACGTCTCGTTCACTGAGAACTAATCATCATTTCTCGTATTACATATAATATACATAATCATCTTTTACATCTTTAAGTTAGAAGTTAGGGTTGAACAAACATTACATTATCTTGGTTCATTTTACGGAGTGCATCCGGGTGGAGTAACCCCGAAGTACATCTCCCTTCTTACCGGTGAAAATTCCTATCGTATCAGGCTAACACCGGACTCCTCTTATCTTTTGTGTGGCTGCTCTCGCGAGCGGTAACTTCACCGTCCCAGCTGCCATTTAAGGCGGTAACTTCACGGGGACCCCCTGTATACTAACTGACGAGCAGACAGGAGACACATTAACTTTATAGACTTGGATGTGCAGCTGCCCTCACGGGCGGTAACTTCACCGTTCCGGCTGCCATTTAAGGCGGTAACTTCACAGGAACCCCTCGTATACTAACTAGCGAGCATACGAGAGACACATCGAGCCCATCTTATAATTAATTCTCATTCTTTAAAATAATAGTCTTATAACTTACGTGTGGATAACCCTTTCGGAGAAATCCCATCCGGCGAATCCCGGAGTCTGATGAACACGTGATCATATCGTATAACATTTTCGTATCATAATCTTATTCATAATGTAATTCTTTCATGAGTGCTTAATCTATCAAGGATCTAAGCCTAATCATTGTATCATTCTTGGTTTAGACTTGCTTAATGTGCACATGGAGTTGCTTAGTAAGGGTTAATCCCATTACTAGCTTCTTCACTCCTCTATATAACTTAGAATATAAGTATTCATCTTCCTAGGTGGTACCCTTTACCCATCCTATCTTAAATCCATGCCTATCATCAATAAAAAAAATGAGTTTGAGAGGATGTGAAATCGGTGGCCGATTTGCATAAATCGGGCCCCGATTTTTGCCGTGAGTTACATAGAAAATGAGCCATAAAATCGGTGGCCGAACCCATGAAATCGGTGGCCGATTTCTCCCTTTGCAGGTTCCAAATTTCTGCTTCTTAGGCTAAACCAAACACTCCCAATCCTCATAACAGCTTATGGCATAAATTCTTAAAACATATTGATAAATAATAACATAGTTCAACATGGAATTAGTAAACAATTGGATTTAGGGCACAAATCCTAAAATCTATCTCAACTTATAAAAGTCTACTAGCTTACACAAAACGGGTTCTAAAACCCTGTGGAGCTCACCTTAAGCTTCAGTTTGGTGCAGATTAAACTTGAATCCAACAACTCTATATCACTCCAAGCTTAACTCTTCTCTTGTTCTTCCTTGTTCTTCTTTTCTTTTCCCTTGCTCTAGCTTTCTACTCAAGTTTGCCTTGCAAGGTTTCTTACTAGAGTTTTGATTGAAGTTTGGGTGAGGGATGGTAAGTGAGGGAGGGCGTGTGGCTTGGAGGAGAAGGGGAAGAAATGTGCTGGTTTTGGAATGAGAAATGGAAAGAAGAAAATGATTGTGAGAAATATCTTGTTCCCATTTCAAACTAATCTTCCTTTTGTTAAAAATTACCATTGTGCCATTACTTCATTCTATCAATTGGTCATGCTTCTTAATCACGTATAATACTAATAACTGATACTTAAAAGCGGGATGTTACAATCTACCCCCCTTAAAGAAATTTCGTCCTCGAAATTTAGAATTTACCTGAAAATAGATAAGGATAGTGCTCTTGCATTTCTGACTCCAGCTCCCACGTCGCTTCGCCGTCGGGAGAACCTTTCCAAACAACTTTAACAATAGGGATTTCTTTGTTCCGCAAGGTCCTAACATCACGATCAATTATTTGATCTGGTTCAGGTTGAAAAGTCAAGTCCGATCTTAAATCAATACTGTCCAGTTCCACTGGTTGAAAAGGATCGGGAATGAACTTCCTCAGTTGTGAGACATGAAATACATCGTGTAAACCTGACATAGCCGGTGGCAGCGCTAACTGATAAGCTGCTGGTCCGACACGTCGAAGTATCTGGAACGGTCCAACATACCTTGGGCAAAGCTTCTTAGTCCTGAATGCTCCTCTTAACCCCAACTTGGGTGTAACTTTAAGGAATACATGGTCTCCTTCTTCAAACTCTAAGGGTCTTCGTCGCTTATCGGCATAACTTTTCTGACGACTTTGGGCTGTTCTCATCTTATCTTGGATTGACTTAATCTTTAGGGTCGTCTCCTGAATGATCTCGGGTCCCAAAATACTCTTATCTCCAACCTCAGCCCAGCAAAGCGGGGTTCTACATTTCCTACCATACAATGCCTCATATGGCGCCATTCCAATGCTAGAATGGTAACTGTTATTGTAAGAGAATTCGATCAATGGGAGGTGATCATTCCAACTTCCTCCATCTTCTAGGATACATGCCCGTAACATGTCCTCTAACGTCTGAATAGTTCTTTCGGATTGTCCGTCTGTCTGAGGATGATGGGACGTGCTCATCTTTAATCTTGTCCCCAAAGCCTTCTGAAAAGCTTTCCAAAAGTGGGATGTGAAAATGGGATCTCTATCAGACACAATACTAGCTGGCACACCATGGAGTTTCACAATCTCCGAAATAAACAACTCGGCATACTGAGAAGCTCGGTAAGTAGTCTTAACCGGCAAGAAATGAGCTGACTTGGTCAACCGGTCCACTATTACCCATATGGAGTCATGTCCTCGCTGGGTTCGAGGTAATCCACTCACAAAATCCATGGTTATATCCTCCCACTTCCATAATGGAATCTCCAAAGGTACTAACGTTCCTGCAGGCCTTTGATGTTCAATCTTCACCTGCTGACATACAATGCACCGCGACACAAATTCCGCCACATCTCTTTTCATACTAGGCCACCAATAATCTCTTTTTAAATCTTGATACATCTTGGTGGTACCAGGATGAATACTAAAACTGCTTTTGTGCGCTTCCTCTAAAATTAACCTTTTCAATTCCATATCATTCGGAACATAAACCCTTCCTTCAAACAACACTATACCATCTGGCGCCCATGAAAACCCTGCTTGGCCAACTTTCCTCTGAAGGTCCATATCCACAGATTGAGCTTGTGCAATCCTAAACCGTAGGTCGCACGAAATATCTAACTTGTTCAGCAAGATGCCACCTTCTAACTCTGTAACATGCAGATTAAGGTCTCTGAATTTCTCATATAACCCACATGTATGCATCATTACTTCAGCTTTAACTAAAGCTTTACGACTCAAGGCATCAGCTACTACATTTGCTTTTCCCGGATGATATTTCAGGTCAAAATCAAAGTCCTTCAAGTATTCCATCCACCGTCTTTGTCTCATATTCAGGTCTCGCTGATCAAACAAGTATTTCAAACTCTTATGATCGCTGAACAAATCAAATTGTGCACCATACAAATGATGCCTCCATATCTTCAATGCAAAAACTATTGCTGCTAGCTCAAGATCATGGGTGGGGTAATTCTCCTCATGAGTCTTGAGCTGTCTAGATGCATAAGCTATTACATTTTCTCCTTGCATGAGAACACTTCCCAGTCCCTTGGAAGATGCATCGCAGAAAACGGTGTATCTCCTTTCAGGATCTGGTATTGCCAACACTGGCGCTTTAGTCAATTTTCTTTTCAGAACTCTGAAACTTTCCTCACATTCTTCGTCCCAGACAAATGGTACATCCTTTCTGGTAAGTCGTGACAAAGGTAAGGCAATCTGAGAAAATTTCATGATAAACCTTCGATAATAACCTGCCAAGCCTAGAAAGCTCCTGACCTCTGCTACATTCTTGGGTCTTTCCCAACTTAGTACAGCTTCAACTTTGGATGGATCGACGGCTACTCCTCCTTGAGAAATAACGTGACCCAAAAATTTAATCTCAGATAGCCAAAACTCACACTTGCTAAATTTAGCATATAACTGCTTGTCTCTGAGGACATCTAAAACAATTCTCAAGTGCTGAGCATACTCCTGAGGATCCTTAGAGTAAATCAAGATGTCATCTATGAAAATTACCACAAATTGATCAAGGTAAGGCTGAAATATTCTGTTCATGTAATCCATAAAGACTGCTGGAGCATTAGTTACACCGAAAGGCATAACCAGAAATTCATAGTGCCCGTAACGCGTTCGAAACGCCGTCTTAGACACATCTGAAGACTTAATACGGATTTGATGGTAACCTGACCGAAGATCAATTTTGGAAAACACAGTTGCTCCCTTGAGCTGATCTAAGAGATCATCAATCCTTGGAAGAGGATACTTGTTCTTGATAGTCACTTTATTAAGTTGGCGGTAGTCTATACACAGCCTCATACTTCCATCCTTTTTCTTGACTAACAAAACTGGAGCACCCCAAGGTGACACACTAGGTCTGATAAAATGCTTCTGAATCAAATCTTCCAGCTGAGATTTCAGTTCTTTAAGTTCCGTAGGCGACATTCTGTACGGTGCCACAGATACCGGCTCCGCTCCTGGAATTAAGTCAATTGAGAACTCCACCTCACGCTCTGGAGGCAAACTATTTACTTCTGAAGGGAAAACATCTAAATACTCATTTACAATGGGAATATCACTGGGGCTTAACTCTGATTCTGAAGCCACAGTGAGCATGACATAAAATCCTTTATCTTGGGCACAAATGAATTGAATTAACTGATGGGTGCGGTTAATCAATTCAGATAAAGCCACACCTTCCGCCGTATCACTGGTCGGCATATAAATAATTTTCTCTGAACATCCAATATACACATGGTTAGCAGAGAGCCAATCCATGCCTAATATCACGTCAAGTTGCTCCATCGGGAGACACACTAGATCAACATAGTAAGTCTTACTGGACACAGTGATAGGACAGTTTTCACAAACATAACTTGCCTCAATTCCGCCTTCAGTAGCGGTGGATACTAACATGGGAGGATTCAACGGAGACAAAGGTAATTGAAGCGTCTCCACACATTTATATGAAATAAAAGAGCATGAAGCGCCACAATCAAAAAGAACTTTTACTGGGTATGAGCCAAGATAACACATACCGGCAATCAAATCTTCATTGGCTAGAGTCTTTGCACCATCAAGGGAGTACACCCTGCCCTTACTAGTAGTCGTTCCTTCAGCTGGTCCTTTACCACGTCTATTCGGACATTCATGTATGAAGTGCCCAGGTTGCTTACACCCGTAGCAGACACCCATACCCATCATACATTCACCTTTGTGGGACTTCCCACACTTCCTGCAAGCAGAATATACTGAGGTCGGACTAGATTGCTTTCCTCTTTGCGGAGATCCCTTTGGCTTGAGCTTGTCATGATACTTATCAGACATTCTACTCTTCTTCTTCTCATAAGCTGCCGCTCTTTCTTTCGAAGCTTTAGCAAGTCCTGCTTCGACCACCAAGCTATCATGCACTAGTTCATCATAACTTGCCGTTCTTTGGAGACTCACAGCAGTGTCGATCTCGCCTCTTAAACCTCTTTTGTACTGGTTCATCTTCCACACTTCATTCTCAGCATACTCGTTGTGTGTGGAATAATAGGATAACTCTTCAAACTTCTTTGTGAATTCAGCAACCGACATACTACCTTGCTTCAATTCTAAGAACTCTTGCTCCTTCTTTACCTTGTAAGACAAAGGTAAATACTTTTCCAGCATCACTCCTTTAAAGTTCTCCCAATTCACTTCTACACCATTGGCTTCCATCCTGCGCTGAGCAGATTCCCACCAGTCTTCTGCTGCGCCTCTGAGTTGGTTTGTGGCATAGACCACTTTGTCTTCTTCCGAACATTCAGCCATTCTCAAAATCTTCTCCATTTGTTTAATCCACTTCCTGGCTTCTTGTGGTTCACCTTCTCCGTTAAACTCCGGAGGGTGATGTCTGTTATACTCCCGGAACACGGGGTTACCAATTACTGGAGAAGGTGGTGGCTGTGGATGGAAACCTTGTCCTTGTTGCATCATTTCCATCCATTGTTGTTGAGCTTGGGCCTGTTGCTGAGATTGTTGTTGCATCATCAGCATCATTTGCTGATACTGTAATGCATTCTGAGCTTGTTGCTCTTGATACTGTTGCTGCCAGGCCTGCTGTTGCTGCATCATCTGTTCCCATGAATTCTGACTGGGTCCTCCGCTCTCGTCACTGGCTTGATTAGTACGAGGTCTACCTCTTCTTCTCCCAGACATCTTATCCTAGCTGTCATATACAAGTCAAAGTGATCAGTTTTAACTGAACATAACATCTAGAATAATGTCCTGGATCCAAGAGGTCCACAAACTTGGATTGTACTTTAATGACCCAAGGCACGGTCTGAATCGACCTGCTCTGATACCAAATTGTAACACCCATATAGAGATTGCCTAGGATCTCTATCGAGTATTAAAATTTCGTACCGGATACATTAAATACAATACAGAAAATTTGGTTTATTAATGTACAACACATAAGCTTGTGATACAACTCATTATCCGATACAACATTCTCCATAATATACATCATAATACATCATTCATATACACATGACCACAATAATAAAACATAATCAGCACGATCAATCCGTAGCCTTCTCTTTACCTTTACGTCGTGCCACCTGCGAAGAACCTGCACCAGAAGGAAAGGGATGAGACATAACGTCTCAGTGAGCTTCTACCCTACCTACTGTTTGGCAACCTCAGGGAACCTAGGGTCGCCGTGCCTACCTCGGCGATCTTGGGGATACCTATAATCGCCAAGTCTTATCTTATACATTTCATATTCCATTCTTAATCTTAAACTTATACGGAGTGATCTTGGGGACATCCTATGATCACGTCTCGTTCACTGAGAACTAATCATCATTTCTCGTATTACATATAATATACATAATCATCTTTTACATCTTTAAGTTAGAAGTTAGGGTTGAACAAACATTACATTATCTTGGTTCATTTTACGGAGTGCATCCGGGTGGAGTAACCCCGAAGTACATCTCCCTTCTTACCGGTGAAAATTCCTATCGTATCAGGCTAACACCGGACTCCTCTTATCTTTTGTGTGGCTGCTCTCGCGAGCGGTAACTTCACCGTCCCAGCTGCCATTTAAGGCGGTAACTTCACGGGGACCCCCTGTATACTAACTGACGAGCAGACAGGAGACACATTAACTTTATAGACTTGGATGTGCAGCTGCCCTCACGGGCGGTAACTTCACCGTTCCGGCTGCCATTTAAGGCGGTAACTTCACAGGAACCCCTCGTATACTAACTAGCGAGCATACGAGAGACACATCGAGCCCATCTTATAATTAATTCTCATTCTTTAAAATAATAGTCTTATAACTTACGTGTGGATAACCCTTTCGGAGAAATCCCATCCGGCGAATCCCGGAGTCTGATGAACACGTGATCATATCGTATAACATTTTCGTATCATAATCTTATTCATAATGTAATTCTTTCATGAGTGCTTAATCTATCAAGGATCTAAGCCTAATCATTGTATCATTCTTGGTTTAGACTTGCTTAATGTGCACATGGAGTTGCTTAGTAAGGGTTAATCCCATTACTAGCTTCTTCACTCCTCTATATAACTTAGAATATAAGTATTCATCTTCCTAGGTGGTACCCTTTACCCATCCTATCTTAAATCCATGCCTATCATCAATAAAAAAAATGAGTTTGAGAGGATGTGAAATCGGTGGCCGATTTGCATAAATCGGGCCCCGATTTTTGCCGTGAGTTACATAGAAAATGAGCCATAAAATCGGTGGCCGAACCCATGAAATCGGTGGCCGATTTCTCCCTTTGCAGGTTCCAAATTTCTGCTTCTTAGGCTAAACCAAACACTCCCAATCCTCATAACAGCTTATGGCATAAATTCTTAAAACATATTGATAAATAATAACATAGTTCAACATGGAATTAGTAAACAATTGGATTTAGGGCACAAATCCTAAAATCTATCTCAACTTATAAAAGTCTACTAGCTTACACAAAACGGGTTCTAAAACCCTGTGGAGCTCACCTTAAGCTTCAGTTTGGTGCAGATTAAACTTGAATCCAACAACTCTATATCACTCCAAGCTTAACTCTTCTCTTGTTCTTCCTTGTTCTTCTTTTCTTTTCCCTTGCTCTAGCTTTCTACTCAAGTTTGCCTTGCAAGGTTTCTTACTAGAGTTTTGATTGAAGTTTGGGTGAGGGATGGTAAGTGAGGGAGGGCGTGTGGCTTGGAGGAGAAGGGGAAGAAATGTGCTGGTTTTGGAATGAGAAATGGAAAGAAGAAAATGATTGTGAGAAATATCTTGTTCCCATTTCAAACTAATCTTCCTTTTGTTAAAAATTACCATTGTGCCATTACTTCATTCTATCAATTGGTCATGCTTCTTAATCACGTATAATACTAATAACTGATACTTAAAAGCGGGATGTTACACGTCTTTACATAATTGGAAAGTCGGAACTATGTTACCGAACAATCCACTCGTCTTTACATACTCATCTTTGCATATGACTGACTTATGAATGCATGGACCCACATATAAACTCGACAATGCACACGGAATATACTCATCATTTGTTATACAATTTACACCATCATATAACATATCATCACCAATTCAACACCAATCGCATTGTCAAATCACATAAGGTCGCACACATAAACAAGTCAAATAATCAAATCATCATATCATAACAACACATCTTCATTTAATCTCATTCACATAGTTCACAATCTACACTTAATAACATAAGTTCCATTCACCTATTACGAACTAACTTATCACCATCTCATCATATTAGTCTCACAATATAAACGACATGGCTTTACTTCCCATCCAACATCTCATATATTCCAATTATCATCTAATTCATTATCCTAAGTTAATCATGTCATTTTACTTTGATTTTATCATATAAGAACATCACTTAATTGATATAAACAACTCCCTATTCATCCTATCAAGTTTGGAAACATTTGGAATGGTTAAAAATGCATTTTTAGGAGGTCGGAAGTTGGTAATCGATTACCATACTTGGGTATCGGTTACACTAAAAAAACAACAATCTGGGCAAAATTTGCATGTGGTAATCGATTACCACCTGCTGGTAATCGATTACCAGTTTTAGAATTTTAGCAAGAAACTGCGAATCAATGGGTAATCGATTACCACTTGCTGATAATCAATTACCACTGTGCAGAAGGTCAAAAATCAGCTTTTTAAAACACGAATTTCACCAATTAAGCATTTTTAAAGCCCCATAATCAACCCCAACACACCCAAATCATTCCAAAACATTTCCCATGATCAAAACACTTTTAATAAATAGTCACAACACTTCAAATCATCAATTATGTATCCAAATCCATGATTTCTCCTCACTTCTCCAAAAATCCAAGAACAACACATAATCACAACTTAACCATGAACTTATCACATTAAAGTCATGCAAACATAAATATTATCATACGCAAAGTCATAACAAGAAGATAGAACATGAAATTAACATCATTTCATCATCAAGTTCCATGAATTTCATTCATTTTGGCTTAAAACTCAAAAACGTAACAACAACTTCAACGATGGAATTAACATTATTTCATTATTAAGTTCCATGAATTTAAATTCAAACACATATCCATAAATCAAATTCACTTGTTAAACTATAATCCATCAACAATTATCATGTTTTTCACCAATTTCATCAAAATTCACAAACATACAACATCACCATATCCAAACATGAACTTTGACACAAAAACAACATGATTTAATCAGTTTTCACATACCCAAAATAACCACAACAATTAGAGCACAAAATTCATATATAATCAACACCAATTCATGAAAATAATGAGAATCTAAAACACCCACAACTACACATTTGCTCATAAAACCCATATGATGAAAATAATCTTCCCTCTTACCTCAAAACTATTCAAAAAATGGCCCCTAACTTCAATTCTTCACTTCCTAGTGCTTTCCCATCTTCTAGCCTCTTCTTTCTCTCTTCTCTCACCTTAGCCTCTTCTCAAAATTTTCACAAATGATTTGACCTAGTTCACTAACACTAACACTTCTCTTTAAGTGTAATGGGTATGGGTCACTTACACTAGTGGGCTTAGTTATATCCAACTCTCATAAATAAGACACTACTCTTTTACTATACTTAAACCTCCTCTTTTTCTATTTTACCACAACTTTCTAAAATTCAAATTTCAAACTTCTAACATATTACAAAAATACCACAACCCTCTAATGACCAAAATACCCTTAATCATTCAAAATTTACTAATTCCACGAAATAAACAATTAACAGATATAATAACCAAACAATTAATAATAAACATTAACAAACAATTCTAATATTAAAAATTGGGCTGTTACAGTTTAAATGTCTTAGTTCCATAATACAAAACGACATAGAAATAGAATTAGATGTATATCATGTATATCATCGAATTCAAGTGGGATGGTTGAAATGGAGAATAGCCTCAAATGTTTTATGTGATAAGAAAGTACAACTTAAGTTGAAGGGAAATTTTTTATCGCACAACGGTAAGACTAGTGATGTTATATGGAACAAAGTATTGGACGGTGAAGAACCAACACAAGAATAAAATAAGCATATCTGAGACGAGGATGTTGCATTGGATGTGTGATAAGACTAGATGTGTGTGTGTGTGTGTGTGTGTGTGTGTGTGTGAGAGAGAGAGAGAGAGAGAGAGAGAGAGAGAGAGAGAGAGAGAGAGAGAGAGTTGGGGTAACACCTATTGTGGAAAAAATGTTAGCAAATAAGCTTAGGTGGTTTGGACATTTAGAGAGAGGACATGTAGATTAAGTAGTAAGAAAGTAGATCAGATTGAGGATAGTCAAATCGCTAGAGGCAGAGGAAAATCTAGAAAGAGTATAAGAGAAAATATTAAGAACGATGATCTAGAGATTAATGACTTGAATCATAATATACTTTATGATAGAATACTATGACATAATTTGATACATATAACCGACTCTACTTAGGGGGATAATGCTTGATTGTTGTATTTTTATACATGTAAATTTATATTATTTTATCCCATTATTTTTTTTTTTATAAATAGACGAAATGACAAATAATTATTGAAACTCACACATACAAATGGAGGAGTTGGAGTCCAAAACAGACACAAATCTAGGTTATGATAATCGAGGGCAATTGCCCCCACCAGTTCATTCATTTTGTTATAAATTAATGAATATTTTTATGTTTGTCTATAATAAAAATTATTTGTTGCCCTCACAAAAATTTATTGAATATTTTACTTGTGAAAAATCCTGCATATAGCAATAAAATGATAAAGTGTTGAATGATTGTTTGATCATATAGACATACAAAAGTAGTTCAAAATATGAAGATATGTGTTGTGAATTTGGTTTCAAAAATCACATCAATAAACTTAGATGTGTAGAGCAAAAGGGAAGTAGTAACCAATATCAAAGTAGCTTTAAACAACAAAAACAATAATAGACCTAGATCTATTCTAGGAACAAAGTGTAAAGCACAAAACCACAAGTAAAATATAAAGATAGAAGAGAAACAAACACACCAAGAAAATTTTTCTAGTTTGGTCCAACAATGACCTACTTTAGGGGAGAGAGATCTCTCCACTTCACTATTAACAAGTTCTTTACAAAGAGATACAATAAGGTTACCGGAAATTAGCTTCAACAAACAAACCTAATTTCTACCCATTTCCCAATCTCTTCCCATAAACAAGAGACTCAATGATTTCACTCACCCAAGATGTTTACAAATGTTTCCCAACCCAATAGAACCTCTAAAGATAACCTCTCACCAAAGACACTTAACCCTAAAGTTACCTCCTTTGATTTTCTAAGTTTCTCTCTCTTAAAGCTCTACCTAAAAAATGAACGAATGAAGCCTTAAGTAGTACTCAAACACTGTCAAACTAGTGTCATGATTTGCCTAAATCGTGCCACGATAAAGCTAGTACACAATACAATACTATATCCTTATCCCAAAATCGTGCTACAATCACTACAAGAAAAAAGACATTTTGCGACTTCTAAAATCATGGATTGCGACTGTTAGAAGGGTCGCAGATATCCCTTTGCGACTGTTCCCCAACAGACACAGAAATTGGGGTCGCAAAGGGTATTTTGCGACTGTTCAACCAACAGTCGCACCAACAGTCGCAAAGGCTATTGCGACGGTTGCTAATAGTCGCAATACTATATCTGCGACCACTCAGAACTGTCGCAAAGTAGGGGCTTTAATCTAATTTAAATGGGCTTGTGACCCCTCACAACAGTCGCAAATGTTTAGTTTTTTAAAAAAAAAAAAAAATTGGTTGGAGCAATTTTTATTGACAATTTAAATAAATATATTAATAAATACTTAAAATACAGTAATATATAACTAAAAATATCTAAATCTCATTCATTTTTATAAACATCGTATAATAAGTATAAAAAATATACTTATACATTATCAAAAGGAACAAACTAAAAAAATTCTAATTTTAAATGATTCTAAAGGTAACAAGATGGAGACCAATAAATTTCCCTTCCGTTTGGATCCACATAGTCCATACCTGAAAGACAAAAACTTAAATAAGAACAAATATAGCTTAAACCTTCAACATTTCAATACAAGACAAGGTATCCTATACAATTCCTAAAGAAGTTTAAAATGAAAAGCCGACACAATAATAAACAAACAAGTTGATGACACCATGAAGGGTAAAAATAACACTTTTAAATCCAAATAATCTTGGCATAACATAGCATTTTGGAGACACACAAACATAACATAGCAACGGTGTCAATAGACATTGATGATAATTCAAACTGAGTACAAGTTTCACCATTATAAAGATTAAGACAAATGACATTGATAATAATTCAAACTGAGTACAAGGTTCACCATTATAAAGATTAAGACATTGGTATCATACCTGGAATAACTTTAAGATGGATACCTTGTTGAAAAAAATATATTTCCTCATCACCCCTCCGAATCATCTACAGAATATCAAACAACAAGCACAATAAGACATTCACACTCTTTTGTGACGGAATGGACAGATAAGATGATGACACGTAGGCGATGACAACACAGCTGCATGCACTATGTGGATCAATTATTCCTGCATATACACATCACATATCTTTACATATCTAGAACTCAAAGGTTAATACTAGTACAATCGTAGGGTACTATAACATTCTCATAAGTTTTAACAATAACCTGGATGTTGATACTAAACGTAAACATTTTGACATCTTCCTTTAAAACACATATCAAAGCAGAAACCTCTTGATCTATCTAAGCACATCTATAGTTAAGGTAAACATTCTAATAGAGCAGAGCAACCATGTCAAGTTAATTTGAGAATAAAACTGAACACCAAAACAAAAACAAATTCAGAAAATAAAGTGTTACATTTTCATATTTCAATTACTATTTTCGATTGAAGAGTGTATACCATCTTGGATGCAAACTACATTTCCAGGCATGAGATCATCGTCAATTACATTTCCAACACTTTGAAGAAACTTCAAATCATCTTATGTTTTGTTGAACTTTTTCTTTGAAGCTCATAAGTCCTTCCTCCCTGCAATTTGATATTTGAAAACAGAGTCACAATTCAGAAGTCTTCAAATTTAATAAAAATTAAAGTAACTCAATGCAACTAATAGCTATTGTAAATAATAAGCTATAGTGAAAATACTATTTGCAAACAAAGGTCAAATAGAGTCAGTACAATAACAATTAGGCCTACACAAATAAGAGCTTCCAGCCACAAATATTTCATCCTACATCGGCACTTTCCTGCTATTTCTTCACAATTTTACATTCCAATATATTCAATTTGCATTCCAAATCAGTTAACATAATTATCCAATTGTTCGAAGAGCAATTTTAACAAATCAACTTTTGCGTAACTCATCCCACCTACAGAATATAGCAAAAAAACTATGCACTACTGCAACGATAAGCAAAACCTCCATACAAATATTGTTGACAGTAGCATAGTACATCACCAAATTAACTTCTCTATCAAAACAAATTCAAAGAGCAAAACAATTCAAACGAAGTGATATACCTATTGTGTATAATTGGGACCAGTGTGTCGCCTTCCTTTGCACTAATGTAGGCAGTAATTACTTGCATTTGAACCTCAAAGAGAGTCTGCATGATAAATAAGAAGAGTAGCTTAAGGTTTTAATTTTAGATTTATTTTAAAAGAGGGCCAACATTCGTCACATACAACTTTGATGTTTAATTTAACTACTAATACTATATGAAGTATATAAGTCAAACTGGACAGCTTCCGCATCTTAAAACACTAAAAGTATAAAAACTGATGCTTATTGCTAAAAGTATAAAAAGTATAAAAACTGATGCTTATTGCAGAAAAACATTTTATAAATCTGCATAGTATAGGATTATACCATAGAAGTTTAGTGTAACAGACCATAAATCTACATAGTATAGGATTATATCATGCAACAATTTTATTGTAGCAAAAAGAAACAGAAAAACATAGAAGTTTATAACATTTTATTTTATTGTTTTGGAAAATTTCACACTATATATGTAGGTAATGATAAAAAAACAAATTTCTTGTCTCAACAAACAAATCTAATAGAAAGAATCTGCATTTTATCTATTCACAATTTTAATCCGTTGAAGAAAATTCTATCACGCCCCGTCATTCTCCTCAAATATGGCTGGAAAATTAACATCTATATAAACAAAAGTAAAGAATCGATTCATATACGCTCAAGCATGCTTGATTATCAAAACATATATCCTATTTAATACATAGTTTTAGTGAAGATAATTTTGAAAGAATCATAGTATAGGATTATATCATGCAACAATATTGAAAGGTAAATATTTTTTGTTATCAATCTCATTCAATAAATTAATTCATTAAATAATCAAACCATATTTCTTCTTCCAAAAACATAAACAATAACATAATAAAATATGCAGAGGTGGTTTGTAACAAATGATATAGGCTGTTTGCATTAGATGTTGTACAATTTCAAAGAAAGTTGAGCAAAAGGGGGAAGAAACTTCCTATAGACACTGTCTAATAGCAAAAAAAGTGCACCGGAAATCAACATATTCATTTACATCAGTTAATAAAATCCTAACCAAACACACTGTAAACATAAAACCAATTCCAATAAGTAAAAGGTCATGTGTAGCATGTAATTATCTTGATAGCAAGGAATCATTAAGCACTTAAAACCAAAGGGTAGTAATTTGTCCAAAATACAATCATGTACCAGCAATTTCCGGTATCAATAAGAATTAAGCACTCTCAAATGAACAGCCCTAAACCAAAATAAAAAGAAAAAACATTAATCCTTCGTGAGGCAAAGAACACATCAGAATTCAACAATAAATGGCAAGACCCAAAACATAAATAAAATTATTGTACGTATGAACTAGACGGTATTTAATATCTTCAAACCTTGCCAGGACAACCAACAATGTCTTAGAATAATGGCTATTATACAAATAAGCAAAAGCAAGTACAAAAAACCCAAACTAGAGCATTATTAATCAGAGAATCAATAAGTAAAATCTTAAGTAGAGCATTATAATATATATAACCTATGTAGCACAAACTCATAGACGGACACCGGACACACTATTAATAATTTACGAAAAATGACATAAATCAATGTAACCATATGCGTCGGTGTCGTGTCGGACACGATACATATCCGACACCAACACACACCTAATTAGATAATTATATCTTCATCATGGAGTAAAGCATACCAAAGGGTCAACAAAAATCCCCTTTCTATTTCAAGAAATGTTCTTATTCTTTCCATACCAAAAACAAAGGTTGAAATGAATAAATTTTACCTTGAAAATGTAAAGTAGGACAGCTGAAGAACTACAAAAGACGGCGAAACCCGACGACGAAACCCAATTGCACAGAACAGAGATCGCAGAGCTGAAATAAGAAATTACAAAGAGTTAAAAATATCAAGAAATTAACAAAAAAAAATCACTCAAATCAAGAAATTAAGAAATTAACCAGTAAAATAGAAGTTGATTGAAGTTCTGCGATTGAGAGTGATACACGAGGGTAAAACGAACAGATGGGGTAGTGATAGGCGAGGGTTTTGACAACGATTGAGAGTGAGATTGTGGGAACTGAGATGAACAATTGAAATTCTGCGAATGGCTGGTGGTGAAACGAACAAACGATTGAAGTTCTGCGATTGAGTGAGATTGCTCAAACGAACGAGTGAGTGGCGAGATCAGCAGAACATGTGGTGAACAGCTGGGTGGTGAGCGATGGTGATAGTGAGATTGAGGGTGAGAGTGATGGAGAATTAGAGTTCAGATTGGGAGAATGTTAGAATGAGGGAGAGATTGAGGAATAAAATCAGGGTTTTGAGTTGTGGGAGGGAGATATTGGGAAAGCGGGAGTGAAAAAAATATTTGAGCAAAAAGATTTTTTTTTAGGAGGAGCCAAAATTTTGTTTGGAAAATAGATAAGGAGTTGAAAAAATTTAGCTTAAATCTGCGACTGTTGACCACAAAGGTCGCAATAACTGTCGCAAAGGTGTACTTTGCGACATTTTTGAGACAAGGGTCGCAGAGTAAGTGTCGTAAAATGCTAAATTTCTTGTAGTGAATATTTACCATCGCGCCATGATTTTGCTTCTAGTAGATCACTTGCATTATGCCTAAAAAATCACGCCATGATTTATAAATCGTGTCACGATTTCAACTCCACCAAAATCCATCAATTTTGAGGCAATTCAACAATATTTTGAAAAATATAATTTGAGATTTGAATATATTTTAAATATAAAATGACGTAGTTTTTCTATTCTCTAACTTTTTATTTGGCGATAATTATGAAATTATTTTGTCACTTATATATATATATATATATGTGTGTGTGTGTGTGTGTGTGTGTGTATGTAGTGATGTGTTTTTATATAAACATCTATCGTGTATATAATATTGCCCCACAAATCAATATTCCTAGATCTGTCACTGGTCCAAACCCTGGTCATGGTGTTCGGCATGTCAATTTCGACATTTAATTTGATCTAATTACACGAGTAAAATATCTAGAACAATATATAAAGAGAATACATGATTTTTTTTGGCTGAATTTTTCATTATTCAAGTTATAAACATAAACAAATTTGCTTTTAAGAATGCTATATTGTTGGTTTGATTAAAAAGGATAGAAATGTTTATTATATTTGTTATGTTGTTGGTAAAAGATGAACATAGTTTGTTACTATTTAAAAGTCACAAACATCTATACATATAATTTCAATCAAACTTTCATAAAAACATTGTTTATAATTTATATATGTTAACACAGTAAAAAAAAGAACAGATGTACACAAAGTGTCTGTCTTTACGATAGTAGTAAATAAAAATAACTGAACTCCAACAAGTCGATACAAGTTATTATACTAGTATTTTGAATTTTTAATATATTAGTGCCAATTATGCTGTTACCAGCTGTCCAAAAGAAATTTATGATTTTTATTTTACTTTTCTGAAAATAAAATTTTTTTCTTAAATAAAAATGCTATTTTATTACCATGTCTGATATAAAATATCCAATTTGTTAAAGAAATTTCTATGTAATTAATCTTTTCTGTACTTTTTATTGGTTTTGTAATTTTATTAAAATGGTGGAAATAAGTTTCAATAACTTAGTGCTAGTATGAACACACATTCGCTGTGTAAAATTTTTAGTTGTCAAGTTGTAGTGTAGTAGTCTCACAAATATAATTGTAGAGAAATGTAAATTTTTTGATTCGAACTCCAACTCTTACATATCAATGTTCATAGAAATACTTTTTTTTTTGTCAATTCATGGAGGTACCTTTAATATACTCCATATAATTAATTGCCCCAAACATTTGAAATTGCCTAACAAATATTACCAAATTTATGCAGTTCAACACGTGGCAATAATGCGGTATTATATGTTAGCCAATGTTACTTCCTTAGTCTCATTTTAATAGTCGGTTACAATTTTTAAGAAAATGATTAGTTGGGTTGATTTTAATGGTAAAATTAATATTAATTACTAAAACACCATTATTAATTGTAGTTAATGGTAGAATAGTTAAGTTAGATAAAATTCAATAAATAAAGATAGATTAATGAAAAAAGATAATAAATGTTGTACCGGTATTTTAAAATGATAATTATTTTGAGACAGAAAACAAATGCTAAAAGAACAATTAAAATGAGACGGGGGAGTACCATATTTATGAAATTGCCTAAGAAATATTACTATATTTATGTAGTTCCCAAATTTAAACATTGTCCCAGGCTATAAAATCATACCTCTGCCCTCTCTTGTGAGCACTCAAAATTAATTTACCAGTGTTAGTTAAGTTAAAAATGGGTGAGGGTAGAGGCAGTAGCGCAAGTATTCTAATGCTTCTGTTATGTATGTTGGTGTTTCATTCTAAGATAATTCATGCAGACGAATTATACGTTGTTGGTGATGGAAAAGGTTGGTCCTTTGGTGTTCAAAACTGGCCTTCAGGGAAAACTTTCAAAGCAGGTGACACACTTGGTAAGTATCTTTATTTGATAAAGGTTTGATTTGAAACCATTGGATCATTATCTAAGACATGTTTTAATTTTTTTAATTGTTTTCTAAGTGCAGTATTCAATTACATCCATTTGATACACAACGTGGTGGTTGTGAAAGAGTTTGGCTATAATTCATGTGTGGCTCTAGGAGGATCTTGATTTTACTACTCAGGAGCAGATAGAATTACACTTGCCAAAGGGGCAAACTATTTCATATGTGGGATTCCTGGTCATTGCAACCTTGGAATGAAAATTGCAGTTAATGCTAGTTAAGCTCTTGATGTATACAATATTCTTAAATAAAGTTAAAAATAAATAGATTCTTAACTGTTATACACTTCATTTTTACTTAAAATAGAGGCCCGTTCTTAACATTTTATAGGCCTTATGCCAAGTTTGAGAAAAGAGCTCCCTTATATAATAGATCATAATATTTTTTGAGATTAAAGATGATAAGAAGCCATACACACTCAACCAATCAAAATCCACCATTTTGACACATCATATCATATTTTAGTATTTTTTTTAAAATAATTGAATTGAAAAAATAAATCAAAACCATACTCACGTCTTCATCTCTCTCTTTCCCACATTGCAGAAACCAACCCACAAAGCTCCTCCTCTCACTATTGATTTCATATACCCTCCTCCCCTTGATTTCATATGTAACTGCTTTGTATCATTCATGGCTTCTATCATCTGCATATTCAACCTGCATCCAAAATCTTGATAAACTCCAACCAATTCCTCTCAGTTCCTTCATTAAGATCCCCTCTCTTCGCCGCAGTCTTCCAGAAACGCCGGCTATCCTTACCACATTGACTACCTTACGATCAACACCTTGTTCTGCCTCTTAGATTTCATCTTGGTGAAGCTATAGAGCAACCAGCACAGTATTCCAGATCTCGCTGCCCTTACCGGCAAGCATGCTAATTCTCCAAGACAACCATCAACCATATTCCTAAAGGGGTTACTACAAATATGTGTGTGAAAGAGGTTTGCTAGCTTCAGTTGTTTCATGTCCTCTTTCCATTGTTTTTTTTTGCCAAGTCTGTTTTTTTATATTATTTTTCATGCATTCGTCTTTATATGTCTTTGATTTGAAGTTTTATTTCTCTTTTTAACCTGCCTTGTACAACTTATATAGTGGGTTCTCTTAAGACTATAATTCATGATCAACACTCTTGCAATATTGAAGAGAGTAAGGTTTATGAAGGAAAAATGCCTCTGATCTTTTGTATCAACCCATTTTGCTTCAGCAAGTAGCCTTCTGTATGTTATCCTAGACTTTATTATAATTGAGATCTTTATGCCATTTTGTTTTCTTTTGAGATTTGAAGCAATAATCATTGAATTTGGTTAACCTTTTAAATTTGGATACCATGTTGGTATTTTGGTTCAAAATACTCTTTTGTAATATGGCTGTTACTTTATGATCCTAACCCACTTTTAATTGTGATATCATCTTTGACTGGTCTAATTGGATGGGGTGGAATCGGTTTAGAGAGGTGTTGCCATCAGGTTTTCAGATGTGATTAATAATGTCAATCGTCTAGAGAAACATATCGGAGGAAATTTACTTGATTTTTATGCATTTTTCAAATTTTGTTCTTGCAAGCGGTTCTATGTTATGTCAGAATGTTCAAGTTGTGTTATTGTGTTCTTGATGTTGAGTTTGACTGATATTGTTTTAGCTGGGAGTGTGCAATCGTAGTTCATCTTTAATTGATAATCTTGAGGCGTTCTGACACATGGGTGTAGCAGATATGGTGCGGCGTAGCTATCATTGGAGTGGAGTTCTATTATGCTGTCAAGTCAACATGGAAATGTGTTGATCCTATAAAAGGACTTTGAGTTTAGGAGGATCGAAGGCTTCTTGATTGTGGGCGAGTCTGGTAGAAAATTTGCATAATTTATATGAGTGCCTTAGATTCATCTATTGGTGTGGAGTTTTTTTAGGCTTGCTCTGATGTCTTTATGTTATGGTGGTTTTAGACATTTCATATATTCCAATTATCATATGTACACTTTTCTACTCTTGCACTACTTGAGAGCGTTGTACTTGTACATTAATAAATGTACCTTGCCTTTCAAAAGAAAGTGAAGAATACTTGCTAAGCATGCTTGACTACTTGATTAGTATTCTTATGTGAACAATAAATTTGTAATTCGTGTATGGCCTTGCTCTGCCTATTTTTTTTGTCTTACCCTTCTATTTATTGAAAAATGAGTTCTTGGTAATATGGAGTTTAGCCATAAAGTAAGTAAAGTTTAATAAAAAATTGCTTAAAACAAAATTCGAGCTTTGATTCTTCGATTAATTTGTCATTAACTGAAATTTATTAAACATTTGAACTCAATCACTAAGTTGCTTAAATAGTACCATTGGAACCTTACTATTATTATTTTGGAGAGGTTGTAGACAGTAGTTAGTAGCAGAAAAAGTTCTAATGTACATGTTAGTTTGCAAACTTCTGAAAGAAAAAAAATATACAAGACCTTTGCAGGTTCCAATGCCATGCCTTAACCCCACAAAATATTCAAACAAAAAAATCAATCAATCCATGAGTAATGGTACATATAAAAATAGAAAGAAATTAAGATTAGATGATTGGAGACAATAGTAAGTCCCTTGCCTAGGTTCTTTCTATTCAACATATGACAGATGCAAATACCTTATCAGTCCTATGTTCTCACATAAGCCTATAAAAAATCATAAATACAAAATTTGGATTTGAATTCCATTTGATTGAAAAAGCACTCAGTAACATGCGGTTTTCGATGCCGGTCATTAATCTAAGTTTCAAATTACACAATAACAAAATCAGCTACGACTATATTGATCGTTGATTTGAGATCGAAACATACATGACGCAATTACCGCACCAAATCTGAAAACTTTGGTTCTTCTCTTTGAGACACTTCATGAATAAAAAATCTCAACTCAGCAGTACTTAAACTATAATGGTGTGGTAGAGTCATGGAGACACTTCGCCTATTTCCACGGTGCATAACGGTGTAAACCACATAGTTTTGGATAACACATAACTTCCTTCGTCATACCGGATACATCATATCCCCACTTTGTTACGGGAGTTTGAGTATGAAGCATCAACGTTACACTTTAAACTTCCTCTTGCCGCGATTTCCGCTACCATTGCTCTGTGATTCCTTGTGCCACTGTCATGTTGTTTCTGATATTATTATTTGCTGAACCAGTAGCATGTCCAAGCTTCCTGCCATTTGCATACTGCCAATCCTCCAACAAGTGATTTGAATGCTCCAAAATGCTGCTGTTAGTTTCTGCTATCTGCTACCAAATTCTCATATTCCTACTTTTCCACATGCTCCAGATTATAGTAGCTATGCGTGCTACCTGATTGTTGTTAGCTTGCTGCAGAACTGCGAACATAACATTCTCCGCACTGTTAAGTTGCTGAATTATTAGCGGATCAATAATATTCCAAAGTCCACTTGCGCGCCAAATATTAACTGTCGTCGGACAACAAAATGAAGAGGACACACGATTAAGAGTTCATCTTTACGACTTCAAATTCTCTAAATATAGCCATTTGGCTACTACATGAACTTGGAGTGTATGTGTCTGTGTGTATTGACAGGAAACTTTTCCCACCCCCACATTTATAAAACATCACAAATGTCTCTGAAATTGTATTTCCATATGATATATTTGTCGGAACAAAATGTATGAACAACTCTCTTTTGAGATTTGATGATAACAAAGTGTTAAAAGGAAAATTGGATATGCTAATGCTTGATTCTAGTGTGCAGAACCATGTACTTAAAGTTTGGTATCTAACATTGGTTATGAAAGAACAAGCTAAGAGCAAGAAGGAAAATATAGAAGCTTGTGTTGCAAGGCTGAAGAAAATCAGCATCTGAAGAAGAGATTTTGAAGACAGCGTCTGAAGAAGAGCTTCTGAAGGGAGCGTCTGAAGGATGCGTCTGAACAGTGCATCTGAAGGGTGCGTCTGAAGACCAGCTTCTAAAGGGTGCGTCTGATGAACACTGCGTCTGAAGACCAGCTTCTAAAGGCAGCGTCTGATGAACAATGCTTCTGAAGACAGCGTCTGATGAACTGTGCGTCTGAAGACCAGGTTCTGAAGAAGTGCTTCTGATGAACAGTGTCTGATGCCAGCTTCTGAAGTACTGTGTCTGAAGGGAGCTTCTGATGAATAGTTCCTGAAGCCAGCTTCTGAAGAGAAGCTTCTGAAGTTTGAATCAGCAGTCAACGTTTGCAACTATAAACAGTGAAGTACTGTTGTGTCAGAACAACTCTTTACAAACCTTGTCTCCTTGGATGAAACACACATCCAGGTTTTAAGGAAGCAATTGAAATTAAATTGCTCTGTTTTCTGAGTTCGCACATACTGTCAGAACAGAAGGAATTTATGCTGGCTGTAGCTTCTATTTGCAACAGCTCTTTTGATGACATGGCTCTTCTCAACAGCTCTTTAATCTTCTATAAAGGATTGAAGGATTGAAGATGAAGACAATAGACTCTGTCCCATAAAACGTAACACTCTGTTTTGCGTAACTGTCAAATTCTTAAGAGTCTCAACCTGAGTTGTATTTTGTGAACACCACTGATTGTATATCAAGTGTTCAACTCAAACCTATTTCTGTTGTAAATCTGTTTGAACCAAAGTCTCTAGCCTGCGTGCTTGAGCAACCAGAAGTCTCATAACTTTGTGTATTGAGCATAGAAAGTCTCGGACTGTGTGTCTAAGCAGGGAAGTCTCTTACTAAGTGTTTGAGCAACTAGAAGTTTCTTGCTTGTCGGCTTGAGCATTGGAAGTCTCTTGCTTGTGTGCTTGAGCAATTAGAAGTCTCTAACTAAGTGTTTGAGCAACTGGAAGTCTCTTACTAAGTGTTTGAGCAAATTGTAATCTTTGTGATTATAGTGAAAATCTCTTGTTAGTAACAACGGGACTGGACTACTTCCGGATTGTGGAAGGAACCAGGATAAATTGCTTGTGTCTCTCCTTCCCTCTCTCATTTACTTTATATCCGCTGCATAAAACACTCTGAAAATAGTTCAGATCTGATCAATATCAGAATCTGAACTAACATAAGTTTTTGAGAAGGAACAAGAAATAGCCCACACAATTCAACCCCCCGTTCTTGTGTGTTTTTCTCACCTTCAGTTGGTATCAGAGCTCCGGTTCTGATATTCAATCACCTAACAGTGAGTTAGTAAAGATCCTGAGAAAAACATGCCTTCTGGTGATTCTGGTGAATCTACATCCAGAAGTGGTCGTGGTGACTATGTTTCAAGTGAAAGGAAATCTCAGTCAAACAATAAACCTCCTATGTTTACTGGTGATGCTGAGAAATTCTCCTGGTGGAAAAGCAAAATGTACACCCACATTATTGGAATTGATGACTCCTTATGGGATATCATAGAAGATGGAATATCTATTCCAGTTGATGAAGAAGGAGTAGCCATTAACAGAAGAAGCCTTAATGATGCTGAGAGAAAGATCTACAGAAAGCATCACAATGTAAGAGGTATCATTGTGGACTCTTTACCCCACAATGAGTATCTTAAGCTGAGTGATAAATCAACAGCAAAAGCCATCTTCACCTCTCTCTGCTCTAACTATGAAGGGAACAAGAAGGTTAGAGAAGCAAAGGCAAATCTTCTAGTTCAGCAGTATGAGCTGTTCAGAATGAAGGAGGATGAAAATATTGAGATTATGTTCTCAAGATTTCAGACTCTGGTTTCTGGACTTCAGATTCTGAAGAAAAGTTATACTACTGCTGATCATGTGAACAAGATCCTCAGAAGTCTGTCATCTAAATGGAGACCTAAGGTGACTGCTATTGAGGAAGCTAAAGATTTAAATACTCTAAGTATTGAAGATCTTATAAGCTCTCTCAAGGTGCATGAACTAAGACTCAATGAAGATGAACCTATTAGAAAATCTGAGTCTATAGCACTTAAATCCAAAGGAAATTTTTCAAAAGTTCTAAAAGTTTCAGAATCTGATGAAGAATCTCCTGAGGGAAATTCTGAAGAAGATTCAGAAGCTGAGGAGCTAGAAATACTTTCCAAAAGAATTCAGTGTTTGATGAAGAGACAAAAGAAATTTTCTAACAGGAGCAGCAACTTCAAAGGATCTGGTTCCAAGAAGGAAGAACAGAATGGTTGCTACAACTGCAAGAGAACTGGTCACTTTATAGTTGATTGTCCATATTTTCAAAAGGACAAATCAAAGGAGAAATTCAGAAGGACCAACTCAAAATCAAGCAACTTCAGAAACAGATTCAAGAAAAGTCTTATGGCTACATGGAATGAGCTTGACAATGAATCTGAGTCTGAGAATGAAGATGAAGAAGAAGCAAATCTAGCTCTGATTGCTACAACATCTTCTGATGTAGAGTCAGGATCAGACTCTGAAGAAGAAGATGAGGTATATTTTGAACTCTCTCATTCTGATCTTGTTGAAACAGTTAAAGATATTATGAACCACCTCAGAAGCAAGTTAAGTCAATTAAAATCTTTGAAAATGCAACATAACTTGCTGGCTGATGAGAATCTCCAACTTCAAAATCACATCAATGAGATTGATGAAGAAGTTAGAGAACTCAGAGAAATGGTTCATAAGAAACCTGATGAAATCCCAAGTGAACAAGAAATTGTTTTTCAAGATTTTATCTTAACTGGAATCAACAGAAGTAAGATTGCTTCTATGATTTATAATATTAGCAGAAACAGAGGAGAATGTATTGGTTTCAAAAATGATCCATTCAATCATTCAAAAGAAACAAATATACCATCATGTTCTGAAGATATTATGAAAAATACTAAAGTGTATTTTGTACCTGCATCTGAGATTTCTGAGAAACAGAATTTACCAGAAACAGAGACTGCTGACTCTGAAGTTCTGAACTGCTCAGAGTCCAAAACTTCTGAACCTAAAGGAAAGATGAAGGCAGAATCTAAAATTTTGCCAAAGTCTAAACCCAAAGTTTCTAAGTCTAAGATTATGAGAAAATCAGATTCTAAACCTGACAATGTTCAGAGTCTGAAGAGTTCAGAACCTAAGACAAGCAAGTCTCAAACTCTGAAAAATTTAGACTCAAATTTTCAAAAGGCAGTGTTTGTAAAACCTTCGTGGGATACTAAACCAGTTTATACAAAATCTGTTAAATCTCAGAACGCAGACCAAAGGTACAAAAGAAAGCCAATCTGTCAATTGATTCTGATTGTATTAAGAAAGGTCTGAAAGTTTGCTGTGTGTCAGGAGCTGGCAAAACTGAAGTTCTTAATAAATCAGAACCTATGACTTCTGAATCCATGATTTTGAACAAATCAGAATCAAAGACTCTTAAGTCTAAAGTTCTAAAGAAAACAGAACCAAAGTCTTCAAAGGTTCGGACTCTTAAAATCTCAGAACCAAAGACCTTCAAGTCTCAAGTTCTGAAGAAATCTGAGTCAAGACCTTTGAAAGCTCAGGTTCTGAAGAACTCAGTGTCTGATACTAAGACTTATTCAAGATTAAAGGATTCACATCCAAGGTATCTGAACAAGTCTGAGTATTATAACTGCATACATAAGGTGCAACATAAGACTAAACCTTTCAGAACTAACCCAAGAGGACCCATATGGGTACCCAAGTCAGAAATCATTTCTGTTACAGATATGATTAATTGCCAAAGAAAAGGTGAAGTCCTGGTGCCTAGACAGTGGCTGCTGGCATTGCATGATAGAATGAAAGTCTATGTTTTAAACCCTGACCATGAAAGAGGGAGGAATTGTGGAATCTGGAGGAAACCACAAAGACTGGATCATTGGTGCTGAGCTAGGTGACACTTCTCCTGAAGCCAATCAAGAACATTGTTGGAACAAAAATGGGTGTTCAGAAACAACTTGATTGAACAAGGAAAGGTAGATCAAAAGTTCCACAGAGGTATGATTGTTCTCTGTTATACTTAATAGATTCTACATCAGTTGGAAAACTATCAGATTCAGGAAAACAACATTCCTATTTTCTGTGATAATACTGCTGCAATCTGTTTGTCTAAAAATCCAATTATGCATTCAAGAGCAGAGCAAATTGAAATTAAACACCATTTTATTAGAGATTATGTTCAGAAGGGTGTTTTGGATATTCAATTCATTGATACTGATCATCAATGGGCTGATATATTTACAAAACCCCTCACAGAAGACAGATTTAATTTTATTAAAAAGAATCTGAACATGCATTTAATCTCTTAAAAATTGCTTGACTCTGAATAAGAAACTGAGAATCTGAAGTTCATCAGAAGCTAAGACTTAACAGACACTCACTTTGAGAGGCTGAAGATAGTTCAGCTTCTGAAAACATCAGAGTCTGAGTTTCAGAATCTGAATTTTTGTGACTTCTGATTAAACTCATTATAAGTGGACACTTTACACATGGCCCACTAATGAGAGTGAATCTGTACAGTTGTCTAACACTTGGTCAGAATCTGATAAGCTATAACTGCTAGGCTGTGATGAATTTAAGCTTTGAAAGTTGTACTTTGTCCCTCCTAAAGTCATCACTTTGTTTAATGTTCTTCTATTTTCATATTCTGAAATGTTTTAAACACCCAAAACACAGTCACACTTTCAATCTTTCATCTTATATGTTCAGTTTTCAGACCCAGATATAAAGTATTGAATCATATGTTCTCCACAATTGTGTCTGATACAGTCAGTGGTACTGAACAAAATGCTCTGAACATTTTGTCTCACGTTTTCACTCTCTTAAAGATTCTTGAATTTTCCTTTTTGTTGATGACAAAAGGGGGAGTAAAAGTAACAAGTATTTCAGGCTCTGAGCTCAGAATATAAGTTAATTACTGATAATTAATTAACTTATGAGAACAACTTTTAATCTCTTAGCCTCTGAATTAAATTCTGTGAGATATATTGAATTTTCAATTCTGTGAATTCAACTGAATTTAAATAACTTGGATAAAACTCATGGGGAGCTTACAAACCTCACCTTGTGAATTATTAGACTTAGGGGGAGCTTACAAACCTCAAAACCCTGAAGTCAGTTTGTTATTTAAATTCTGAATGTATTTACACTTTGATTTTTCATCTGATTGATTTAAATAGAATTTAATTAACCTGGATAAGACTCAGGGGGAGCTTACAAACCTCACCTTGTGGATTATCAGACTCAGGGGGAGCTTACAAACCTCAGACCCTGAAGTCAACTTGTTAATTAAATTAACAACAATTTTCTATTAATGCTTATGTTTGTCATCATCAAAAATGGGGAGATTGTTGGAACAAAATGTATGAACAACTCTCTTTTGAGTTTTGATGATAACAAAGTGTTAAAAAGAAAATTGGATATGCTAATGCTTGATTCTAGTGTGCAGAACCATGTACTTAAAGTTTGGTATCTAACATTGGTTATGAAAGAACAAGCTAAGAGCAAGAAGGAAAATATAGAAGCTTGTGTTGCAAAGCTGAAGAAAATCAGCATCTGAAGAAGAGCTTTTGAAGACAGCGTCTGAAGAAGAGCTTCTGAAGGGAGCGTCTGAAGGATGCGTCTGAACAGTGCATCTGAATGGTGCGTCTGAAGACCAGCTTCTAAAGGGTGCGTCTGAAGACTAGCTTCTAAAGGCAGCGTCTGATGAACAATGCTTCTGAAGACAGCGTCTGATGAACTGTGCGTCTGAAGACCAGGTTCTGAAGAAGTGCTTCTGATGAACAGTGTCTGATGCCAGCTTCTGAAGTACTGTGTCTGAAGGGAGCTTCTGATGAATAGTTCCTGAAGCCAGCTTCTGAAGAGAAGCTTCTGAAGTTTGAATCAGCAGTCAACGTTTGCAACTATAAACAGTGAAGTACTGTTGTGTCAGAACAACTCTTTACAAACCTTGTCTCCTTGGATGAAACACACATCCAGGTTTTAAGGAAGCAATTGAAATTAAATTGCTCTGTTTTCTGAGTTCGCACATACTATCAGAACAGAAGGAATTTATGCTGGCTGTAGCTTCTATTTGCAACAGCTCTTTTGATGACAGGGCTCTTCTCAACAGCTCTATAATCTTCTATAAAGGATTGAAGGATTGAAGATGAAGACAATAGACTCTGTCCCATAAAACGTAACACTCTGTTTTGCGTAACTGTCAAATTCTTAAGAGTCTCAACCTGAGTTGTATTTTGTGAACACCATTGATTGTATATCAAGTGTTCAACTCAAACCTATTTCTGTTGTAAATCTGTTTGAACCAAAGTCTCTAGCCTGCGTGCTTGAGCAACCAGAAGTCTCATAACTTTGTGTATTGAGCATAGAAAGTCTCGGACTGTGTGTCTAAGCAGGGAAGTCTCTTACTAAGTGTTTGAGCAACTAGAAGTTTCTTGCTTGTCGGCTTGAGCATTGGAAGTCTCTTGCTTGTGTGCTTGAGCAATTAGAAGTCTCTTACTAAGTGTTTGAGCAACTGGAAGTCTCTTACTAAGTGTTTGAGCAAATTGTAATCTTTGTGATTATAGTGAAAATCTCTTGTTAGTAACAAGGGGACTGAACTACTTCCGGATTGTGGAAGGAACCAGGATAAATTGCTTGTGTCTCTCTTTCCCTCTCTCATTTACTTTATATCCGCTGCATAAAACACTCTGAAAATAGTTCAGATCTGATCAATATCAGAATCTGAACTAACATAAGTTTTTGAGAAGGAACAAGAAATAGCCCACACAATTCAACCCCCCGTTCTTGTGTGTTTTTCTCACCTTCAGTTGGTATCAGAGCTCCGGTTCTGATATTCAATCACCTAACAGTGAGTTAGTAAAGATCCTGAGAAAAACATGCCTTCTGGTGATTCTGGTGAATCTACATCCAGAAGTGGTCGTGGTGACTATGGTTCAAGTGAAAGGAAATCTCAGTCAAACAATAAACCTCCTATGTTTACTGGTGATGCTGAGAAATTCTCCTGGTGGAAAAGCAAAATGTACACCCACATTATTGGAATTGATGACTCCTTATGGGATATCATAGAAGATGGAATATCTATTCCAGTTGATGAAGAAGGAGTAGCCATTAACAGAAGAAGCCTTAATGATGCTGAGAGAAAGATCTACAGAAAGCATCACAATGTAAGAGGTATCATTGTGGACTCTTTACCCCACAATGAGTATCTTAAGCTGAGTGATAAATCAACAGCAAAAGCCATCTTCACCTCTCTCTGCTCTAACTATGAAGGGAACAAGAAGGTTAGAGAAGCAAAGGCAAATCTTCTAGTTCAGCAGTATGAGCTGTTCAGAATGAAGGAGGATGAAAATATTGAGATTATGTTCTCAAGATTTCAGACTCTGGTTTCTGGACTTCAGATTCTGAAGAAAAGTTATACTACTGCTGATCATGTGAACAAGATCCTCAGAAGTCTGTCATCTAAATGGAGACCTAAGGTGACTGCTATTGAGGAAGCTAAAGATTTAAATACTCTAAGTATTGAAGATCTTATAAGCTCTCTCAAGGTGCATGAACTAGGACTCAATGAAGATGAACCTATTAGAAAATCTGAGTCTATAGCACTTAAATCCAAAGGAAATTTTTCAAAAGTTCTAAAAGTTTCAGAATCTGATGAAGAATCTCCTGAGGGAAATTCTGAAGAAGATTCAGAAGCTGAGGAGCTAGAAATACTTTCCAAAAGAATTCAGTGTTTGATGAAGAGACAAAAGAAATTTTCTAACAGGAGCAGCAACTTCAAAGGATCTGGTTCCAAGAAGGAAGAACAGAATGGTTGCTACAACTGCAAGAGAACTGGTCACTTTATAGTTGATTGTCCATATTTTCAAAAGGACAAATCAAAGGAGAAATTCAGAAGGACCAACTCAAAATCAAGCAACTTCAGAAACAGATTCAAGAAAAGTCTTATGGCTACATGGAATGAGCTTGACAATGAATCTGAGTCTGAGAATGAAGATGAAGAAGAAGCAAATCTAGCTCTGATTGCTACAACATCTTCTGATGTAGAGTCAGGATCAGACTCTGAAGAAGAAGATGAGGTATATTTTGAACTCTCTCATTCTGATCTTGTTGAAACAGTTAAAGATATTATGAACCACCTCAGAAGCAAGTTAAGTCAATTAAAATCTTTGAAAATGCAACATAACTTGCTGGCTGATGAGAATCTCCAACTTCAAAATCACATCAATGAGATTGATGAAGAAGTTAGAGAACTCAGAGAAATGGTTCATAAGAAACCTGATGAAATCCCAAGTGAACAAGAAATTGTTTTTCAAGATTTTATCTTAACTGGAATCAACAGAAGTAAGATTGCTTCTATGATTTATAATATTAGCAGAAACAGAGGAGAATGTATTGGTTTCAAAAATGATCCATTCAATCATTCAAAAGAAACAAATATACCATCATGTTCTGAAGATATTATGAAAAATACTAAAGTGTATTTTGTACCTGCATCTGAGATTTCTGAGAAACAGAATTTACCAGAAACAGAGACTGCTGACTCTGAAGTTCTGAACTGCTCAGAGTCCAAAACTTCTGAACCTAAAGGAAAGATGAAGGCAGAATCTAAAATTTTGCCAAAGTCTAAACCCAAAGTTTCTAAGTCTAAGATTATGAGAAAATCAGATTCTAAACCTGACAATGTTCAGAGTCTGAAGAGTTCAGAACCTAAGACAAGCAAGTCTCAAACTCTGAAAAATTTAGACTCAAATTTTCAAAAGGCAGTGTTTGTAAAACCTTCGTGGGATACTAAACCAGTTTATACAAAATCTGTTAAATCTCAGAACGCAGACCAAAGGTACAAAAGAAAGCCAATCTGTCAATTGATTCTGATTGTATTAAGAAAGGTCTGAAAGTTTGCTGTGTGTCAGGAGCTGGCAAAACTGAAGTTCTTAATAAATCAGAACCTATGACTTCTGAATCCATGATTTTGAACAAATCAGAATCAAAGACTCTTAAGTCTAAAGTTCTAAAGAAAACAGAACCAAAGTCTTCAAAGGTTCGGACTCTTAAAATCTCAGAACCAAAGACCTTCAAGTCTCAAGTTCTGAAGAAATCTGAGTCAAGACCTTTGAAAGCTCAGGTTCTGAAGAACTCAGTGTCTGATACTAAGACTTATTCAAGATTAAAGGATTCACATCCAAGGTATCTGAACAAGTCTGAGTATTATAACTCCATACATAAGGTGCAACATAAGACTAAACCTTTCAGAACTAACCCAAGAGGACCCATATGGGTACCCAAGTCAGAAATCATTTCTGTTACAGATATGATTAATTGCCAAAGAAAAGGTGAAGTCCTGGTGCCTAGACAGTGGCTGCTGGCATTGCATGATAGAATGAAAGTCTATGTTTTAAACCCTGACCATGAAAGAGGGAGGAATTGTGGAATCTGGAGGAAGCCACAAAGACTGGATCATTGGTGCTGAGCTAGGTGACACTTCTCCTGAAGCCAATCAAGAACATTGTTGGAACAAAAATGGGTGTTCAGAAACAACTTGATTGAACAAGGAAAGGTAGATCAAAAGTTCCACAGAGGTATGATTGTTCTCTGTTATACTTAATAGATTCTACATCAGTTGGAAAACTATTAGATTCAGGAAAACAACATTCCTATTTTCTGTGATAATACTGCTGCAATCTGTTTGTCTAAAAATCCAATTATGCATTCAAGAGCAGAGCAAATTGAAATTAAACACCATTTTATTAGAGATTATGTTCAGAAGGGTGTTTTGGATATTCAATTCATTGATACTGATCATCAATGGGCTGATATATTTACAAAACCCCTCACAGAAGACAGATTTAATTTTATTAAAAAGAATCTGAACATGCATTTAATCTCTTAAAAATTGCTTGACTCTGAATAAGAAACTGAGAATCTGAAGTTCATTAGAAGCTAAGACTTAACAGACACTCACTTTGAGAGGCTGAAGATAGTTCAGCTTCTGAAAACATCAGAGTCTGAGTTTCAGAATCTGAATTTTTGTGACTTCTGATTAAACTCATTATAAGTGGACACTTTACACATGGCCCACTAATGAGAGTGAATCTGTACAGTTGTCTAACACTTGGTCAGAATCTGATAAGCTATAACTGCTGGGCTGTGATGAATTTAAGCTTTGAAAGTTGTACTTTGTCCCTCCTAAAGTCATCACTTTGTTTAATGTTCTTCTGTTTTCATATTCTGAAATGTTTTAAACACCCAAAACACAGTCACACTTTCAATCTTTCATCTTATATGTTCAGTTTTCAGACCCATATTTAAAGTATTGAATCATATGTTCTCCACAATTGTGTCTGATACAGTCAGTGGTACTGAACAAAATGCTCTGAACATTTTGTCTCACGTTTTCACTCTCTTAAAAATTCTTGAATTTTCCTTTTTGTTGATGACAAAAGGGGGAGTAAAAGTAACAAGTATTTCAGGCTCTGAGCTCAGAATATAAGTTAATTACTGATACTTAATTAACTTATGAGAACAACTTTTAATCTCTTAGCCTCTGAATTAAATTCTGTGAGATATATTGAATTTTCAATTCTGTGAATTCAACTGAATTTAAATAACTTGGATAAAACTCAAGGGGAGCTTACAAACCTCACCTTGTGAATTATTAGACTTAGGGGGAGCTTACAAACCTCAAAACCCTGAAGTCAGTTTGTTATTTAAATTCTGAATGTATTTACACTTTGATTTTTCATCTGATTGATTTAAATAGAATTTAATTAACCTGGATAAGACTCAGGGGGAGCTTACAAACCTCACCTTGTGGATTATCAGACTCAGGGGGAGCTTACAAACCTCAGACCCTGAAGTCAACTTGTTAATTAAATTAACAACAATTTTCTATTAATGCTTATGTTTGTCATCATCAAAAATGGGGAGATTGTTGGAACAAAATGTATGAACAACTCTCTTTTGAGTTTTGATGATAACAAAGTGTTAAAAAGAAAATTGGATATGCTAATGCTTGATTCTAGTGTGCAGAACCATGTACTTAAAGTTTGGTATCTAACATTGGTTATGAAAGAACAAGCTAAGAGCAAGAAGGAAAATATAGAAGCTTGTGTTGCAAGGCTGAAGAAAATCAGCATCTGAAGAAGAGCTTCTGAAGACAGCGTCTGAAGAAGAGCTTCTGAAAGGAGCGTCTGAAGGATGCGTCTGAACAGTGCGTCTGAAGGGTGCGTCTGAAGACCAGCTTCTGAAGGGTGCGTCTGATGAACAGTGCGTCTGAAGACCAGCTTCTGAAGGCAGAGTCTGATGAACAGTGCTTCTGAAGACAGCGTCTGATGAACAGTGTGTCTGAAGACCAGGTTCTGAAGAAGTGCTTCTGATGAACAGTGTCTGATGCCAGCTTCTGAAGTACTGTGTCTGAAGGGAGCTTCTGATGAATAGTTCTTGAAGCCAGCTTCTGATGAGAAGCTTCTCAAGTCTGAATCAGCAGCCAACGTTTGCAACTGT
Organism: Medicago ruthenica; assembly: GCA_018208015.1. Taxonomy (NCBI): domain Eukaryota; kingdom Viridiplantae; phylum Streptophyta; class Magnoliopsida; order Fabales; family Fabaceae; genus Medicago; species Medicago ruthenica. Next base: position 49,962,015 of record CM031372.1, read on the forward strand.
AAACAGTGAAGTACTGTTGTGTCAGAACAACTCTTTACAAACCTTGTCTCCTTGGATGAAACACGCAGCCAGGTTTTAAGGAAGCAATTCAAATTAAATTGCTCTGTTTTCTAAGTTCGCACATACTGTCAGAACAGAAGGAATTTATGCTGGCTGTAGCTTCTATTTGCAACGGCTCTTTTAATGACATGGCTCTTCTCAACAGCTCTTTAATCTTCTATAAAGGATTGAAGGATTGAAGATGAAGACAATAGATTCTGTCCCAGAAAATGTAACACTCTGTTTTGCGTAACTGTCAAATTCTTAAGAGTCTCAACCTGAGTTGTATTTTGTGAACACCACTGATTGTATATCAAGTGTTCAACTCAAACCTATTTCTGTTGTAAATCTGTTTGAACCAAAGTCTCTAGCCTGCGTGCTTGAGCAACCAGAAGTCTCATAACTTTGTGTATTGAGCGTAGAAAGTCTTAGACTGTGTATCTAAGCAGGGAAGTCTCTTACTAAGTGTTTGAGCAACTAGAAGTCTCTTGCTTGTCGGCTTGAGCATTGGAAGTTTCTTGCTTGTGTGCTTGAGCAATTAGAAGTCTCTTACTAAGTGTTTGAGCAACTGGAAGTCTCTTACTAAGTGTTTGAGCAAATTGTAATCTTTGTGATTATAGTGAAAATCTCTTGTTAGTAACAAGGGGACTGAACTACTTCCGGATTGTGGAAGGAACCAGGATAAATTGCTTGTGTCTCTCTTTCCCTCTCTCATTTACTTTATATCCGCTGCATAAAACACTCTGAAAATAGTTCAGATCTGATCAATATCAGAATCTGAACTAACATAAGTTTTTGAGAAGGAACAAGAAATAGCCCACACAATTCAACCCCCCCTTCTTGTGTGTTTTTCCCACCTTCAATATTGTCTATACGACACTAATTTTATGTCTTTTCTGGATCTGTATCGAGTACATTCAAATTTTGTTTAAGTATCAAAGGTTTTACTAGAAAATTTGATAATTAAAAAGTACATAGATGTTTAATCCGATGTTAAAGATCAAGATTTTGAATATTATAAAATTATAAGAAAACTAGTGTAACAATGAGATGCAAGTTTTAATATCTTTCATGAACCGGTTCCTCTAAGGAAAAAAGATTACAATAGAGAAGTATCCAAGGTTCTAATTTGAGTCAAAACGCTACTGCAGAACCTCAAAGATCTATCAGGTACCAGAAACCCTCACATTCCCATTACTTCAAATGTGCTTCCCATCCCTTGAATCATGTACACATGTTGCAGGTTAGATTACTTATAGATATAATAAAAACTAAAAGTAACTATAAAGAATGCCAAAGGAAATTATTTTCCTTCCATAGTTTCAAAAAAAAAATAGTAAAATTAAAATGATAATATGTTTACCATTTATATCAACCGAACTAGAAGCTTCGACGTTGGCTTTTCGGAATTGACCATTAGTAATATCACACCTATAGAGCATGGTGTGGCAGTCATTTAGATTTACATTGTAAAAATGGAAATGAAATTGTAATAAAGTATGAATTGAAAGATATAAAGTTGTCATTTAATACCTTGCTTGATTTAATGTTGGACATTTACGTTTATTATGACCTTTCTTGTTGCAACAACTACAAGTAGATAAGCCTTTACTGATCTTTTCTAAGCTTCCTTTCATTCTCAAAGTTCGAGGACGCCCTTTACTGGCCGCAAGTGGAGGATCACGCACAACTATTTCACTGTTACTTAACTTTGGAATAACTTCAGATGTTGAATTACCAAGCTTTTCATTTGTATCTTCAAGATCCAACAAATCAAGCTCTTCAATTATCTTTTGAAATCCTTTAATTGCAGCAGCATGATGTTTACCAGATCGTGAACCTCTTTCAGATACTCCCAGAGAATGAACCATAATACTATTGAACAATAAAGTACTCGAAGATTTGTTGCTACCTTCTTCAAATTGATCTGCAGTCAATCGTGTAACTTTCCCTTTTTTAGCATCAACATTCCAACGACGAAGCATATACTTTGAAGGAAGAGAAAGAATTTTTTTTCTTTAGGAGTACATTTAACACATGTCGACACTGAATGCCCGAAAATTCAAACATGTGACAACTACAATTAGCTTCATTAGAAATGATATGAAAAGTAACATAGTAGCTAGGTTTTTCTTTGTAAATCTCATGAACCTTGTATGTGGAAAAATCACTGGAAAAATCAACTTTCTCTGCAATATATATATAAACTTTTGAGAACCAACTAACTCATCCTGAAAAATTCTAAATAACTTTCTCGTATAGAACTTTGAAGCTTCTTCTTCCATGGGATATAAAGTTCGCAAAAATGGTTTTGAATTGATTGTCTTGAAAGTCTTCTCCCTCTCCTTGTTGTAACGTGCATCAAGAGCCTTGTCATATTGTGTCACGAACTTGCTCAATGGAGTACTAGAGTTTAAAAAATCCTTAAAGAACTTATTCATACTTTCACTCCTTTGAGTAGTGGACATTCCAGCACAAAAATTGTTACGTACATAAGCAGGAATCCATTTTGCTCTAATAGAGTATATCTTCTGAAGCCACCGATTATCTTGCAACCCATATTTATCTATCATTGCTTCCCAATCAGACTCAAAATCTTCAATAGTGATTGATTGGTGAATACACTTGTAAAATTGACTTTTAAAATCACTATGTTCATGACAGATTTTGCTCAAGTACTTTGGAACTTTTTTTCCACATACAGTAATGATGATTAACATTCAGAAACACTCTTGCAACTGCATTAGTGATAGCAGCGTCCTGGTCTGTGATAATAGTTTTAGGACATACTCCAGACATTGCTTCTAACCAAGTATTTAACAACCAAACAAAACTCTCTTCTGTTTCATCCCACAATAAAGCACAACCAAAAAGAATTGATTGTTGGTGATGATTAACTCCAGTGAATGGAACAAAAGGCATTTTGTATCTATTTGTTAAATACGTTGGATCAAAAGTTACAACATCACCAAAATATTTATAACTCATTCTGGACCGTGAATCAACCCAAAAGCAATTAGCCAACTGTCCCTCCACATCCATTTGGAAAGCATAAGAAAATCCTGGATTCCTTAATTGACAATTCTTAAAATATGATAACATCAATTGAGCATCTCCTTTTTCTATTTGCTTTTGTCTCTTTTGACTTAAGTAATCAATGACGTCTTGTTGACTAAACCCAACATTATCAATACCACCACTTTGAGTACACAAGACAGATGTTATTTTGCTAGGACGCAAACCTGATTCATCAAGCACATCAATAAGTTTTTTTTGCACTTTAGTTTTCTTTCTACGCACTCGAAGAAACTGTAAACTTTTTGGGGAGAAAAGCTCATGATTATGCTCTTTTATAAATCTAGAGATAATCCATCTATCTTCATTTTTCTTCACATATATCATTGCCTTGCATCCTACCCTTGTTTCATCATGTGCTGCAACTTTTGCATACTTTTTAGGTCGAAACCCTTCCTTTGAACAAAGGATCTCCTGGCCAATTATCAATCCATTTGTTCTTGATTTAGTAATACGACCCAAGCGAAAGCTAAAACCTTTGTTCCTTGCATACCTTGTATAGTAATTCTTTACATCTTCGAATGTTGCAAAATCCATTCCTTCATATGGCTCTGAAGAAGGGTCTACTTGTGATTCGCCATTGGAATTGTCCGCATCCGGAGCGATTTCAACTATATTATCGAAACTAATCGTGACAGAATCTACATGAACATTTGTCATCTCTACACCTGAGATAGTGGCACAAACAATTCTTATATTTCAATATGACAAACAAAGAGTCCTTGTATAATTCAGTAGATAATTAAATAGAGTTATAAGGAAATTGACATGATTATTACCTGATTCCATTTCAAAAGTTGAATTAAAACTTGGATTCAGTGTTGCTTGAGGAAGTTTTTTTTTCTTATCTAAATTAAGAAAGGCTTTTTCCATAATATATAGATTACTCTCAAACTGTATGAATCCATTATGATAGCATTCACAAACATGTACTTTTAGCTTTAACATCCAAATGTGAGTCACATTGGTTTAGTGTTCTACGAAAATCAATATAAGAGAAGAAAAAATGAATTGGTCTTGAAATGTGTCAGTCTTTTAATTAACTGTTTTTCACACAAGTTGAAATCTTCCTATACACCTCAACATTCTTAGAAGATCCCTGATATAAGTTTTCTATAGATAAACACCTAAAAGTTATAACACAGTGCAGAAAAAAGACCAAGAAAGGCTCACTAAACAGACATTAAAACAAACAAAACTTGACAACAATGAAAAATGAGAGAGTGAATATGCAAGGTCAACGAAAGATGTCAAATGAAAACCTAACATGAGGTTTCTAAAGAAGACACTGCCAAATGATCTCAGTATATTGTTTCAATTAAATAGTATACAAGTATTTGAGTACCACTCAAAGAAATGCATGCAGGGTAAGGATCATAAACACGCCATTGTGGACACCAACATTCCTTCAAAAATTGCCTATGGCTGTTGTTAAAAATCCGCCATTCCACCATGTTGCCACCATTTAACAACTTTAGCATTACATGAACATTATATAAAATTATTAAACTATTCCTTGGAGAATTATCATGCACAGACTAATGAGTAAATGCACATTAGTAAGTTGATATCATAAAAAAGTAATTTCTGAGAAAACGAAGAAACTTACAGAGTTCAAACTAAGAAAGGCTCTGCTCCTATGTCATTTTTTTATGCAAGCACAAGCTAGAAACAACATACCAAAAAAGAGAGGAAACCAGCAACAGGAACTGAATTTCATCAATGAACCATGATAACAAAAAGCGGTTACTATAAATTCATCGTGTCTTTATGAAATTCAGACTTTTCTATGAATTATTTTTTAAATATATATTAATTTTAAAATTGAAATGTGATGTGTCAAAATGGTGGATTTTGATTGGTTGAGTGTGTATGACTTCTTTACACTGTCTGCTTATCATCTTTAATCTCTTATTTTAATCAGTATTCATGGCTAATTGGGCCAAGCAAAACCAGAAATGAGAGACTTGTCATTAATGCCAAGGTAGGAAGCTTTTTCTTCCAACCTAGCATGTGACAAGAGAGTGGGCTTGTCCTTGGGCAGCTCTTGTCCCTCCCAAGTGACCTGTTAACCACCCCAAGGTTGCCAGCCACCTGCTTGAAGTCTTTCTTCCTGCTTGCTTCCCCAAAACCAGTCAAACCCAGCTGGATTTTTTACTTGAAAAAGTCATGAGTGCCTACCCTGTTTTGGCAGCAACTTTTCACCCCTCACACCAGCCATAGGTAGCCTTTTGCATCCCCCAATCTCTGCACATCACAGTGCACGTTTTTATTGATCAACCATTGAGATTGCAAGGATTGATCCCCAAGCTTGGCCAATTGCAATTCAGCCATGTTCATCATCATTTCTATCCAAAGACCTTTGATTTTGTGGCTGAAATCAGTCAAACCTTTAAACCTTGGCACAAGGCAGAGTTGCCTCTATCCATTAGCATTAAATGCAAAGCCAAATAGCCTGAATTTAGCCCATAAATCAGCTAGGTCCTACGGATTTTCATCATTACTTGAGATTGCATTTTGGGCCTATAAATATAGATGCAAGGCAAGGGGAAAGGCAGCATTTTTAAAAAAAGGATTGTAGAGCATGAATTAAGCAGAAAATACAGCATTCAAAGAGCATTTACATACAAAGAAACACTACTCAAACAACCAGAAAAAACCAATCAAACACAAAGCCTTACCAAGTTCAAAGTTCACAAATATTCAAAACCTTTGCAAGAATCTTCAACCAATTCAAATCCATTGCAGCTGGAGCTTTGCTAAGGATCTTTGTAAGTTTATGAGCCTTTGTTTTGCATTTTCATTTGTGCTTGCATAGCCATTTTGGTCCAAAACCCTTTGTTCTAAAAAACCCCTTTTGAATTTCAAAAGAAATCCCAAGGTTTTCAAAACATCAAAACTGGTTTGTCCAGCTCTTTTCATTGCAAAAACTCAAAGCTTTTCACTCACCTAAAAGGTCCTGAGTGTGTTCAGAAGTTGTTTCTGAACAAAAGTTCAGAAACAGCTTCTGAACTCAAAAATTCGCATTGTTCGCAGTGCGAAGTCATGGTCGCAGAGCGACCATGACAGAACTCAGAATCTGAGTTTAGGTGCCCAAATGGCCAATTTTTGAGGTTCTAGCCCAAGAGCCCAGAACCTAAGAGGTTTAAAACTCATTTTATCCAAACCATGTCAAGGATTTTGCATAATATTGGAAAATTCGCAAGTTCGGGTAACACTTTTTTGGGTAACTTGCAAAACAAGTTATGTCCCCAAACCTTCAAAACAACTTGAACAAACCAGCTATGTTCATCATTTCAAATTAAAACTTGAACAATAAACATTGTTCATGATTTTCAAAACCAAGCGTGAACATACGCCGAATATGTTTGCTTTTCAAAACCGTTCGCAAAATGAGCCGAACTTGTGCGTTTTCTAACAAAATTGTCAAAACCTCTTCATTTTGGGTTTTGAACCAAATGTTTTGATAAACTTTGGGATTTCTAAGAAATTCTACCAAAAACTTGAATGAAAAAGGGATGGTGTGACGTATGTCTCTCCATTGCCCCGATTGTACGAATGCGTGACGTATGTCTCGTCGTTCGGACAATCGTCATTCCTTTTTAACGTACCTGTTGAGTATTTTTGGTGTTGGCTGCATATTTTGGCAAATCCAATGTGTTGAATAGAAGCATCTCAATGTCCATAACAAATCTTCAGTTGCAAGTTTTTCATTTTGAAGTCATTCAGAAGCTGAAATCACCTTCAGAAGCTGGAAGTTACTTCAGAAGCTGAAATGTGCTTCTGAAGCATCAGACGCACTATAGCAGAATTGACTTTTGTTGACTTCTTCAGAAGCTGGTTATTTTCAAGTTGGTTTGGCGCAAATCTTTGAGAGATTTAACAAGGATTTATTCTCGCATGTTGCTTCTAGATTGCTGATTAATTTGGAGATTTAATGAAGATTTGGCATGGATTTATGAATGCTCGTATTTTTCTGTTGCAATCTTATGAAGATATTTTCCTGGTTTATTTGTTTCCTTATTGGATTACTCATAATTCAGAAACAAATCTAATTCAGAAGATTTGGAGCATAATTAAGAGACTTCCTGAAGATTTGGTTTGTTTTTATGAAAACACGTATTTTCCTGATGGTATCTTTCAAAGATACATTGAAGATTTATATGTTTCCTTTTCAAGCCTTGCATAATTCAGAAACATATCTGTTTTAGAAGATTTAATTCAGATTAATGTTATTTGCTAAAGGCTATATAAGGAGTGCTTTGCTGCTATTCAAGAGACAAGAAATTAGAGAGAAAATTCAGAAATAGAGTCTTAGTGTGTGTAAGCTTTTTAAGCTTTGTTTTGTGCACCACTCATATGTTTTGAGTTGGTTTAGGTTTAATTGAGTTGTAATTCATTCAAAGCTTTTAAGCAAGAATGAAGTTTTTGTTTTGAAGTGTGTTCTTCAAAAACAGGGTAGTTTTCAGAACTGGGTTTAGTTCAAGGGTTGTTCAAGTAACTGGGTTGTTACTTGAATAGGAAGTTAGTGGTCTCTAATACTCATGCGTGGGTAGAAGTCTGACTAGGTGGAAGTTGATTGCTTAGGATAGGAACTGGGGTGTCAGTGTCTGAGTCTTAAGGGTTAATTCCAATAGTGGATTTCCTTCCTGGATTGGTATCCCCCAGAGTAGGAGGTGTTTACTCCGAACTGGGTTAACAAACCTTGTGTTCTTTTTATTTTCTGCACTTTATTTCTGCTCCTGAATTGTGTCTTGTTCATACTCTGTTTTAGTTCTGAATCTGCTAATTTTTATTCAGAACCAGTTTAATCAGAACCAGTTTAACTCTCATTATTGCTAAGCCACAAATTTCAATTGGTATCAGAGCAGGCACCCTGCCTGTAATTTGGGTGAGATCCAGAGGTATTTATGTCTGGCTTTATGGAGAGAGAAGGAGGCCTTGTCAACAGACCACCCCTACTTGATGGCACCAATTATGAGTACTGGAAATCAAGGATGTGTGCATTCCTAAAATCCATTGACAGCAGAACTTGGAAGGCTGTGATCAAAGGCTGGGATCATCTTGTGGTTATAGACAAAGATGGAAATAAAACTGCAGTTTTGAAACCTGAAGAAGAATGGACCAAAGCTGAGGATGACCTGTCTCATGGGAACTCAAAGGCCCTGAATGCAATTTTCAATGGTGTGGATCAGAACATGTTCAGACTCATCAAGTAGTGTACTGTGGCAAACGATGCTTGGGAAATTCTGAAAACCACTCATGAAGGAACCCCTAAGGTTAAGCTATCCAGACTTCAACTTCTCACAACAAAGTTTGAGAACCTGAAGATGATGGAAGATGAATCTATTCAGGATTTCTACATGAATGTGCTGGACATGGCCAATTCCTTTGATTCTCTTGGGGAAAAGATGACAGATGAGAAGTTAGTGAGAAAAATCCTCAGGTCCCTGCCCAGAAGATTTGATATGAAGGTTACAGCCATAGAGGAGGCTCGTGATATTACCACTATGAAGCTTGAGGAGCTGATTGGGTCATTGCTCAATTTTGAAACTGCCTTTTGTAAACAGCCAGATAAGAAAGGGAAAGGAATAGCTTTTGCTGATAAGTCTGAAGCTGATGATCAACAAGAGCTTGATGAAGATGAAGATGAGTTATCAGAAGCTGTAGTGTTAATGGGAAAACAGTTCAATAAGATTCTGAAGAATATTGACAGAAAGTCCAGAACCAAAGGTCAGAATCTCAGACTCAACAATAACAAGCAACAATCTGAAGAAAATAGCAAACAATCAAAGGTTGTGCAGTGCCTTGAGTGTGAAGGCTTTGGACATATCAAGGCTGAATGTCCTAATTTTCTCAAGAAGCAGAAGAAAAGCCTTGCTGTATCTTGGTCTGATGAGGATAGCTCAGAAGGAGAGATTGAAAGTAAGTCAGCTAAACATGTTGCTGCTCTTACAGTTTCAGAAGCTTGTTCAAAATCTGTGGTCTATTCAGAGTCTGAAACTTCATCAGAAATTGAAACTTCATCAGAATCTGAAGCCTGTGATGAAGAATTGATTTTTGAGGAACCAGCTATTTCTTATGAAGAATTGTATCTCAGAAATCAAGATTTGATCAAGTTATTAGAGACTGAGAAGGAAACTGTGTGCCAGCTGCAGTCTGAAAGATGTGCTCATATAGGACAGATTGTTGATCTTAATGAAGAAGTAACACTTTTGAATTCCCAACTTGATCAGATGAAAAAGCAAGTTAGGATGATGAACTCTGCTACTGATAAGTTGGAGGAGATTCTAGATGTCCAGAAGCAAGGAAAAACTGGGTTAGGTTATATTGATCAGAGTCTGAAGCTCAAGGAGAAAAATCCTGTTAGTCAGTTTGTTCCTGCTACTTAAACTCATGATTATATGGTTGGAACACCAAAGAGGAGACCTCAGAAACAAGCACAGATGCAAGGTCAGAAGCCAGCTCAAATGATACCTCATAAGCAAGTTCAGATGCTGCCTCAGAAGCATGCTCAGATGCATTCCCAGAAGTTTAACAGAAACAAAAGAAGGAATCAACCTTGGGTCTGTCATCATTGTGGTAAAAAGGGTCACATTAAAACTTTTTGTTACAAATTGCATGGTTATCCCAAACATTTGCAACACAGAAAAGTTGAACCAGCTGTGAACAAGAGCAAAATCATGAAAGTTTGGAGACCTAAGAGTGAAGGTATTGCTCAGAATCTGAACAAAGGAAAGGGAAAGGCTGTTGCTGATGACAGCAAGCCAATTCCTATAGCACAGAAGAATTCTGGTGCTGGACCATCCAAAGTCTGGAGCAAAGTTCATGTTCCTGCTCAGAAGGTACTATTTTCTTGTAAGTCTGAAGTTGCTAGGACTTGTGATCAGAAAAGAGTGGCTGATTTTGAGAAACAAATTGCTGGGAGGAATGGTTTTGGTTGTGGTTCTTCAAATGTTAGTCTGCATAAGGATTTATAGCAATTATTGCAAACTGGATGTGAGGAAGATAGAGTACCTGCCAGTTTTGCTAATGCTGAATGTGTGTCTGATCCTGGGTCTGAAGTTAATGTTGGGACTGATTCAGATGATGTATGTGCAGTTTTTAATCCCTATGTGAAGACTGAGATTTGTCATAATTTTGTGGCTAAAAAGGGGGAGAAAAACCTGTGTTGGTGTTCAGAGTGTATTCAGACATGTTTGTTCAGAACTCAGTTGTTTCAGAAGCTGTTTGTTTTGTTCAAAATTCATAACCAATGCAACATGAGATGTGTTGGTGATATTGAGGGGGAGTGTGTGTCTCAGGGGGAGTACAAGGTCATTAAAATTCCTGAGTGTGATGTTGCAGTTCAGAAGTAAGGGGGAGTTTTTATGAGAAGCTGAGTTGCAGGGGGGGTTGTTTATGTGCTGAGAGTTTGTGTTGTGTATGTAAAGCTTCAGGGGGAGTGTTCTATGATGATTAGATATCCTGAAGTAGTGCTGAGTATGTTCAGAAGCTGCTTAGTGTGTTTCAGTTGTTCAGAAGCTGAAACTGAGGGTTTATCATAGCACAGAGTGTGTTTGTCCGCTGCTTAGCTCTATGTTATGTGGTTGATTTGTGGAGTTCTTCATTGCTGAGATAGTCTTATGGGAGATTGAAGAGCTTGTCATGTGTGAACATTGGTTTTAGCCAAAAATTTGCCAAAGGGGGAGATTGTTGAGTATTTTTGGTGTTGGCTGCATATTTTGGCAAATCCAATGTGTTGAATAGAAGCATCTCAATGTCCAGAACAAATCTTCAGTTGCAAGTTTTTCATTTTGAAGTCATTCAGAAGCTGAAATCACCTTCAGAAGCTGGAAGTTACTTCAGAAGCTGAAATGTGCTTCTGAAGCATCAGACGCACTGTAGCAGAATTGACTTTTGTTGACTTCTTCAGAAGCTGGTTATTTTCAAGTTGGTTTGGCACAAATCTTTGAGAGATTTAACAAGGATTTATTCTCGCATGTTGCTTCTAGATTGCTGATTAATTTGGAGATTTAATGAAGATTTGGCATGGATTTATGAATGCTCGTATTTTTCTGTTGCAATCTTATGAAGATATTTTCCTGGTTTATTTGTTTCCTTATTGGATTACTCATAATTCATAAACAAATCTAATTCAGAAGATTTGGAGCATAATTAAGAGACTTCCTGAAGATTTGGTTTGTTTTTATGAAAACACGTATTTCCTGATGGTATCTTTCAAAGATACATTGAAGATTTATATGTTTCCTTTTCAAGCCTTGCATAATTCAGAAACATATCTGTTTTAGAAGATTTAATTCAGATTAATGTTATTTGCTGAAGGCTATATTAGGAGTGCTTTGCTGCTATTCAAGAGACAAGAAATTAGAGAGAAAATTCAGAAATAGAGTCTTAGTGTGTGTAAGCTTTTTAAGCTTTGTTTTGTGCACCACTCATATGTTTTGAGTTGGTTTAGGTTTAATTGAGTTGTAATTCATTCAAAGCTTTTAAGCAAGAATGAAGTTTTCTTTTGAAGTGTGTTCTTCAAAAACAGGGTAGTTTTCAGAACTGGGTTTAGTTCAAGGGTTGTTCAAGTAACTGGGTTGCTACTTGAATAGGAAGTTAGTGGTCTCTAATACTCATGCGTGGGTAGAAGTCTGACTAGGTGGAAGTTGATTGCTTAGGATAGGAACTGGGGTGTCAGTGTCTGAGTCTTAAGGGTTAATTCCAATAGTGGATTTCCTTCCTGGATTGGTATCCCCCAGAGTAGGAGGTGTTTACTCCGAACTGGGTTAACAAACCTTGTGTTCTTTTTATTTTCTGCACTTTATTTATGCTCCTGAATTGTGTCTTGTTCATACTCTGTTTTAGTTCTGAATCTGCTAATTTTTATTCAGAACCAGTTTAATCAGAACCAGTTTAACTCTCATTATTGCTAAGCCAGAAATTTCAGTACCCAATCATACCAAACCAAATCTTGGCCCCTTGTGGTCAATCCTAACCTTTTAGTCCCCCGTGGCCATTAGATTCAATCACCCGACTCATTGGAGTCACCTCGGTCAATGATCGACTCGTTTGAGTCCATTGTACCTCTTTTGGTCCCAACGCGACCAAACTTGAACCCTCTTACCCAACGGACATGTTTTACCTATTCTAGCGCGATTCGTAAACAAACGCTTAATAAGTCTCCCAAGCGCGAGCATACAAGCTATACGCTTAATAAGTCTCCCGAGCGCGAGCATACAAGCTACGTTGAATCGCAAGAATTCAGTTAAAACATCGTCCATTTAAAATTAACCAACACATGTACGTTTTTTCTACCAAAGAACTACGTACGCTTTGAATTCTCCGACTACCGAGAGATACGTAGGAGCAAGATCGACATCTTGTCAAGCGCAATAATAAAAAACTTTCTTTTTTCTTTCGTTTGTTTTCATCTCTTTTCCCCCTTTTAGTATATTTTCTTTTGACATAGATAAGCATGCGCGCAAAACATTTAAAAACAATTTAAGCTTTAGCCAAATAGAAGGTTCCCGTTGAGTACAACGGACGTGAGGGGTGCTAATACCTTCCCCTTGCGTAACCGACTCCCGAACCCGACAATGGTTGCGATGACCAGTCATTTTCCTCATCGTCAAGGGTTTTATTATCGTTTCCCTTCAAACAAAAAACTTAAGGGTTTATCAACGTTCCCTTTACACAAAAACTTTGGTGGCGACTTCACAAGGCCCTCCGAGCGTTCGCGGACGTCCTCGGAGGATTGCGCGTTTTTTTTTTTAAAAAAAACAAGGTGCGCACAGTTACCATTTCAAATATATCTTTTAAAACAAAGTTTGTTACCTTTTAAAATAAAATATGGTTTGTTACGATTAACTCACAATATTTTTCTCTACATTTTTACTTCACTTAAACCCCCTACTACTTATACACCACTATTTTCAAATACTCAAATTCTAAACTTCTAACATATTTCAAATATGCCACTAACTATCAAATTACTAAAATACCCTTCAACTCCCAAAATTCAATAAATCACCGAAATAAACAATTAAACACACATAAACAATTAAATAAATAAATCCTAAAAATCGGGCTGTTACAACTCTACCCCCCTAAAGAATTTCCGTCCTCGGAAATTACCTGAAGGAAACAACTCGGTATACGACTCCTTCATCTTAGTCTCCAACTCCCAAGTTATGCTCTCTCTCGTAGGACCTCCCCAAATCACTTTTACCAAAACGATCTCTTTTCCACGCAACTGCTTAACCTCTCGTCCCTCGATATTCAACGACATAGTCTCAACGGTCAAATTCTCTCTTACATCCAAATCATGCACTTGAATCATATGAGACAAATCATACACATACTTCCTCAACTAAGACACATGAAACACATCATGAAGATTCGACAACGGCGATGGTAACACAATCCGATACGCTGCAGCTCCAACTCTCTCCATAATTTGATAAGGTCCAACAAAATGCGGCGTCAACTTCCTCGACTTCAAAGCTCTCCCGACGCCTGTAACTAGATTCACTTTAAAAAACACATGACCTCTGGCTTGAAACTCAATATCCTTCCTCCTCTTATCATGATAACTCTTCTGCCTACTCTGAGATGCCTTCATCTTCTCCTGAATCATCTTAACCTTCTCTGTAGTTTGCTGAACTACTTCCGGTCCAATCAAAGCACCCTCGCCTGACTCAAACCAACACAACGGCGTTCTACGTATCCTACCGTACAATGCTTCAAAAGGTGTCATACCAATACTCGAATGAAAACTGTTGTTGTAGGTAAACTCAATTAACGGTAAACATTCATTCCAACTTACACCTTGCTCCAAAACATAAGCTCTCAACAAATCTTCCAAAGACTGGATAGTCCTCTCCGATTGACCATCAGTTTGAGGATGATAAGTAGAACTCAATCTCAACTTAGTCCCCAAAGCTTCTTGCAAACTCTGCCAAAACTTCGACGTGAACCTTGGATCTCTATCTAACACAATGCTAGATGGAATACCATGCAACTTCACAATCTGCTCAATGTAGATCTCGGCCAACTTCTCCAAAGACATACTAACCTTGATCGAAATAAAATGCGCTGATTTTGAGAACCGATCGACAATCACCCAAATCAAATCGCATCCCTTTGCAATCTTCGGCAAATCACTCACAAAATCCATAGAAATGCTATCCCACTTCCACTCCGGCACAAACAACGGTTGCATCATTCTAGACAGCTTCTGATGTTCAACCTTAGACTTATGACAAACCAAACAAGCATAAACAAATTCAGCAATATCTTCTTCATTCCTGGCCACCAAAACAACTTCTTCAGATCTTGATACATCTTCGTCTCTCCAGGATGAATAATCAAACTACTCCGATGACCTTTTTCCAAAATCTTATTCTTCAGCTCGGGTAACATCCGGCACACAAACTCGACCATGAAATCTCAGAACTCCACTCTTATCCAATCCAAAGTCTACCTTCTTGCCTTGGTTAACTAGCACCAAACGATCCACAAGCTGCAAATCCACTTTCTGACCCTCTTTGATCTCTTCAAGAATGTTACTCGTCAGCTTCAACATCCCTAACTTCACACCATTCGGAGTCAGCTCACTCACCATACTTAGATCTCGGAACTGCTCAATCAACTCCAACTCTTTCACCATAAGCCCCAACATGTGCAACGACTTCTTACTCAAAGCGTCAGCTACCACATTCGCCTTACCGGGATGATAACTCAAATCAAAATCATAATCCTTCAAGAATTTCATCCAACGCCTCTGCCTCATATTCAACTCCTTTTGGCCAAATAGGTACTTCAAACTCTTATGATCACTGTACACCTCAAACTTCGAACCAAAGAGATAATGCCTCAAAATCTTAAGGGCAAACACTACTACCGCTAATTCCAAATTGTGGTCGAATAATTCCTCTCATGAACTTTCAACTACCTCGATGGGTACGCCACTACTTGACCACTTTGCACAAGCACACCGCCTAAACCCATCTTTGATGCGTCATAATACACCACAAAAGAATCTTTCGCATTTGGAAAAATCAAAACAGGCGCAGTCGTCTACCTCTTCATCAACTCCTGGAAACTCTCTTCACACTTTGAATCCCACACAAAAGCTTGTCCCTTATGAGTCAACTGCGTCAACGGCAAAGCTAACTTCGAAAAACCTTTAATAAACCTCCGATAATAACCGGCCAAACCCAAAAAGCTTCTAATATCAAAAACAGACTTCGGAGTCTCCCATTGCAACACCGCATCAGCCTTCGACGGATCAACTGCTATTCCACCTCTAGAAATAACATGACCAAGAAAACTTACATCTCGCAGCCAGAACTCACACTTCGACAACTTGGCATACAACTTCCTCTCTCTCAAAGCATGCTACACGATCCTTAAATGCTTTGTATGGTCATCTTCATACTCGAATATACCAAGATATCGTCTATAAACACCACCACAAACTGATCCAAATAAGGATGAAAAATCCTATTCATGTATTCCATGAAGTCACCGGGAGCATTAGTCACACCAAATGGCATCACAGAATACTCATAGTGTCCATACCTCGTTCGAAACACAGTCTTAGGCACATCCTCCGACCTTACCCTTATCTAGTGATATCTGGATCTCAAATCGATCTTACTAAACACTTGAGCACCAACCTACTGATCCATCAGATCATCTATCCTTGGAAGAAAATATTTGTTCTTAATGGTCACCTTGTTCAACTGCCGATAATCCGCACACAACCTCATACTACCATTCTTCTTCTTGACTAACAACACTGGCGCTCCCCACGACTAAACACTCGGCCTGATGAACTTCTTCTCTAACAAATCTTCCAACTGTTTCTTCAGCTCACCCAACTCAGAAGCAAACATCCGATACGGCGGCACTGATATAGGACTAGTTCTTGGTACAACATCAATCACGAACTCTACTTCTCTCTCTGGCGGTAAGTTGGTAATGTCATCTGGAAAAATATCCGCAAACTCATTCACTACCGGCAAATCACCAACTTAAACTTCACTTCCAACCTTCAACGAAGCAAACATAACAAACACTTGAGCCACTCCACCCAATGACGCTCCTACTTGCCTTGCAGACAAAAACTTCACCACATCCCGCTCCTCCCGATTAGGAAAAGTCACACTCTTGGTTAAACAGTTAATGTTAACACCAAAAGTTAGCAACCAATCCATTCCAAAAATTACATCCATATGCTCCAAAGGGCAACAAACTAAATTTAGCTTAAAATCCACATCACCAAAATTCACAGGACGAAGACCACTCTTAAACTTAACGCACTAGAACCACCGAACTAGAAAGAACAAGTATCAACAGTATTCTTATACATGTCGCATACAACAGGATAATCACCAAGTGTTGGTCCGGACTAGACCGACCTGCTCTGATACCGAGAACATAAATATAAAGATAAATCTTGCATTTATCCTACATTGGAACTTTACTAATTCAACATATGTCTCATATAAAATATTTATGATAAAAACTTCATCAATTCAATCACATCGCAGCGGAATAAAACATAATTAACATCAAAGCAATTGTCATGTCTCGGTCATAACATATAAATTAACATATCATCTCAACAAGGTTCGATCCAAAAATCTCATAGTATAACATAAATGTTGAGTCTTTTGGTGTTGGCTGCATGTTTTGGCAAAACCAAGATATTGAATAGAAGCATCTCCATATGTATAACATTTCTTCAGTTGGAAGTTTTTATTTTTGAAGCCATTCAGAAGCTGAAAATGCCATCAGAAGCTGAAAGCACTGTACCACTTCAGAAGCTGATTCAGGTTCTGATGCCAGCGTTGACTTATGTTGACTTCATCAGAAGCTGGTTATTTTCAAGGTTTTTCTATGCGAATCTTTGCAAGATTTATTGAGGATTTATCCACGCATATGGCTTCTAGAATGCTGATTTATTTGGAGAAGATTTTATTGAAGATTTGGTTCAAAGATATGAAATTCATATTTTCCTGTTATAATCTTTAAAAGATTCAATGCAGTTTTATTTGTTACATTATTGGACCAATCTTATTTCAGTAACAAATCAAATCAGAAGATTAGTTTGTTATTTATGCTACAAGACTGAAGGCTATATAAGGAGGAGGGCTGCTGCTATTCAAGATATACAATTTATAGAGTTTAAGATCAGAGAATTGAGTCTTAGTATTTTAAGCTTTTAGCTTTATTGTGCACCACTCTGTTAGAGTTGGTTTAGGTGTTTTGATTGAGTTGTAATTCATTCTAAGCCTTTAGGTACGAATGAAGTCTTTGTGTTTTTGAAGTTTTCTGAAAAACAGAGTGTTTTTGGTTAAGGGTTTCAGTAACTGGGTTTAGTTACTTGAATAGGAAGATAGTGGATTCTATTACTCAGAGTTGGGTAGAAGTCTTACTAGGTGGAGGTTAATTGCTTGGGATAAGAACTGGGAGTCAGTGTCTGAGTCTTAAGGATTAAATCCAATAGTGGATTTCCTTCCTGGATTGGTATCCCCCAGAGTAGGAGGTGTTTACTCCGAACTGGGTTAACAAACTTCTGTGCCTTTTTACTTTCCTGCACTTTAATTTGCTGCCTGTGTGTGTTTTTGTTTGTGCTCTGTTTTGCAAACTATTGTGCCCTGCATATTGTTCAGAACCTGTCTGGTTCAGAACCTGGTATTCTCTTAGTTTTGCCTGGCCAGAATTTCAATTGGCATCAGAGCAGGCACCCTGCCTGTATTTTGGGTGAGATCCAGAGGACTTAATATCTGGCAAGCATGGATAGAGAAGGAGGCTATGTCAATAGACCACCCCTACTAGATGGCACAAACTATGAGTATTGGAAGTCAAGGATGTGTGCTTTTCTAAAGTCTATTGACAGCAGGACTTGGAAAGCTGTGATCAAAGGCTGGGATCATCCTGTGTATACAGACAAAGATGGTAACAAGACTGAGGTTCTAAAGCCAGAGGAGGAATGGACCAAAGCTGAAGATGATCTGTCACTGGGAAATTCTAAAGCTTTGAATGCTATCTTTAATGGTGTTGATCAGAACATGTTCAGACTTATCAAACAATGCACTGTTGCAAAGGAGGCCTGGGAAATCTTAAAGACAACTCATGAAGGAACTTCTAAGGTGAAGATGTCCAGATTACAGTTGCTGACCACCAAGTTTGAGAACCTGAAGATGAAGGAGGATGAATCCATTCAGGATTTTTACATGAACGTGTTGGATATGGCCAATTCCTTTGACTCCCTTGGTGAAAATATGTCTGATGAGAAGTTAGTCAGAAAAATCCTCAGGTCCCTGCCCAGAAGGTTTGATATGAAGGTCACTGCAATTGAGGAGGCGCATGATATTTCTGCTATGAAGGTTGAGGAGCTGATTGGGTCTCTACTCAATTTTGAAACTGCCTTTTGTAAACAGACTGAGAAGAAAGGAAAAGGTGTAGCTTTTAGTGTAAATTCTGAAGCTGATGATCAACAAGAGTCTGAAGAGGATGACTTATCAGAAGCTCTTGTGTTACTGGGAAAACAATTCAACAAGATTCTGAAGAATGTTAACAGAAAAGCCAAAGCCAAAGGTCAGAACTTCAGATTCAATAACAAGAAGCAACAAACTGATGAGAAGAAGACCAAGTCTGAGGAGCAAAGCAACCAAGCCAAAGGTGTGCAGTGCTATGAGTGTGAGGGCTATGGGCATATCAAATCTGAATGTCCTACTTTTCTTAAGAAGCAGAAGAAAAGCCTAGCTGTTGCATGGTCTGATGATGGTTCTGAAGATGATGATGTTAGTGAATCTGATATGTGTGATACTGGTCTAGTTGTGAGGTCAGGAGCTATCTTGAAGAAGGAAGCTGTTTTAGAGTCTGAGACCTTTTCAGAGTCTGACTCAGAGTCTGAAGCCTCATATGTGTCTGAAGCTGCTAAAACCTCATATGATGAACTAGCTGATAACTACAAGAAGCTGTATAACAGAAGTGCTGAGGTTTGCAAACAAGTTTTGGATCAGAAGGAGACTATTCTTCAACTGGAGACTGAAAAAGGTGAACTGTTAGTGCAGAATTCAGATTTAAAAGAAGAAGTGAATCAACTGAACTCCCAACTTGATCAAATGAAGAAGCAAGTGAAGATGTTGAACTCTGCTACTGATAAGTTGGAAGATATTTTGGGGAATCAGCAACAAGGAAAAACTGGGTTAGGTTTTGTTGATCAGACTCAGATTCCTAAACAGATGAGTTTTGTTCCTGCTACTAAAACTCATGATTCTATGGCTGGAACATCAAAGAAGAGACCTCAGAAGCAAGCCCAGATGCAAGGTCAGAAGCATATCCAGATGAGACCTCAAAAGCAAGCTCAGAAGAGACCTCAGATGCAAGGTCAGAAGCATGTTCAGATGCTACCTCAGAAGCAACCCCAGAAATCTTTCAGAAACAGAAGAAGGAGAAATCATCCATGGATCTGTCATCATTGTGGAAAGAAAGGGCATATCAAACCATTTTGCTTTAAACTTTATGGCTATCCTGAACATTTTCAGTATAGAAGAGTGCAACCAGCTGCCCCAAGACATAGTGTTCAGAAGGTGTGGAAGCCCAAAGTTCAGAATGTTGGCCTGATTGCTCATACATCATTGAGAGCCACCTCAAAAGAAGACTGGTACTTTGATAGTGGATGTTCAAGGCACATGACTGGTGTGAAGAAGCTGCTGAGCAATATCAGATCATACTCCAGAAGTTATGTGACATTTGGAGATGGTGTAAAAGGTCAGATTCTGGGTATTGGTGATTTGATCAGAGAAGGTTTGCCCAGACTTAATGATGTGCTACTGGTGGAAGGATTAACCTCTAATCTGATCAGTATTAGCCAGCTGTGTGATCAGGATTTGAAAGTTAATTTCAACAAGCAGGAGTGTATTGTTACTGATCAGGATGGAAAAACTCAGATGAGGGGCTGTAGATCCAAAGACAATTGTTATTTGTGGGTTTCTGAAGAAGAAAGAAGTATGACTTCTTGTCTTATGAGCTCAGAAGAGGAAGTCAAACTCTGGCACCAGAAGCTGGGACATCTGCATCTGAAAGGCATGAAAAAAATCCTAAGTACTGAAGCTATCAGAGGTGTACCTAATCTGAAGATCAATGAGGACAATGTTTGTGGTGATTGTCAAATTGGAAAACAAACAAGAAAGTCTCATCCCAGATTAGTTCACCAGGTAACTACTAAAGTACTAGAACTTGTTCATATGGATTTGATGGGGCCTATGCAAGTAGAGAGTATTGGAGGCAAGAGGTATGCTTTTGTAATGGTAGATGACTACTCAAGATTCACATGGATCAACTTTGTTAGAGAGAAGTCTGATACTTTTGAAGTGTTTAAAGACTTATGTACTCAATTACAAAGAGAGAAGGACTGTGGTATTGTCAGAATCAGAAGTGATCATGGCAAGGAATTTGAAAACAAGAGTTTTTCAGAATTCTGTGCTTCTGAAGGTATAAAGCATGAGTTTTCTGCACCTATCACACCTCAGCAAAATGGTGTTGTTGAGAGGAAGAATAGAACATTAGCAGAATGTGCAAGGGTTATGCTGCATGCTAAGAAGCTGCCATATATGTTTTGGGCTGAAGCAATGAACACAGCATGTTACATACACAATAGAGTCACTCTGAAGAAGGGAACAACTTGTACCTTATATGAACTATGGAAAGGAAGGAAGCCTACAGTCAAATACTTCCATGTTTTTGGGAGCAGATGCTATATTTTGGCTGATAGAGAAAATAGAAGAAAACTGGATCCTAAGTCTGATGAGGGCATATTCCTGGGTTATTCAGTGAACAGCAGAGCTTATAGGGTGTTTAATTCCAGAACCAAGGTTGTGATGGAGTCCATTAATGTGGTAATTGATGATCTGACTGCTGAGAAAGATAGAAGTGAGTCTGAAGTTGTTCCAGAGTCTGAAGCATCAGAAGAACAAACTTCAGAAGCAGAAATTCATCCAGAGTCTGAAGAAGCAGATGTGCATCCAGAACATGATCCTACCAATAAAGGGCCATCTATTAGAATTCAGAAGGATCATCCTAAGGAGCTTATCATTGGGAGTTTGGATCAAGGGGTCAGAACCAGGAGATCAGAACCAGCTGCTACTGATTCATGTTTTGTGTCAAAGGTTGAGCCTAAAAATGTGAAAGAAGCC
The DNA here is from genome assembly GCA_018208015.1 of Medicago ruthenica. Classification (NCBI taxonomy): domain Eukaryota; kingdom Viridiplantae; phylum Streptophyta; class Magnoliopsida; order Fabales; family Fabaceae; genus Medicago; species Medicago ruthenica. The sequence continues at coordinate 49,983,329 of CM031372.1, forward strand.
CTAACTGATGAATTTTGGATTGAAGCCATGCAAGATGAGTTGAATCAATTCAAAAGGAGTGAAGTATGGGATTTGGTTCCAAGACCTGAAGGGTTGAATGTGATTGGCACTAAGTGGATATTCAAGAATAAAACAGATGAAAATGGTACTGTAGTTAGAAACAAAGCAAGGTTGGTTGCTCAAGGCTATACTCAAGTTGAGGGACTTGATTTTGATGAGACCTTTGCACCTGTGGCCAGACTAGAATCCATAAGACTACTGTTGGGTGTATCCTGCATTCTCAAGTTCAAATTATTCCAGATGGATGTGAAGAGTGCATTTCTAAATGGATATTTGCAAGAAGAGGTATATGTTGAACAGCCTAAGGGTTTTGTGGATCCTAAGTTTCCAGAACATGTGTACAAGTTAAAGAAGGCTTTATATGGATTGAAGCAAGCACCAAGAGCATGGTATGACAGGCTGACTCAGTTTCTTGTGGCTCAAGGTTACAGAAAAGGAGGTTCTGATAAGACCTTGTTTGTGAAAGATGAAAATGGGAGTTTGATGATTGCTCAGATTTATGTGGATGATATAGTGTTTGGAGGGATGTCTCAGAAGATGGTCAAACTGTTTGTTCAGCAGATGCAGTCAGAATTTGAAATGAGTTTAGTTGGTGAACTGACTTATTTTCTTGGATTACAACTCAAGCAAATGGAAGATACAATCTTCATTTCTCAAAGTAAGTATGCCAAGAACATAGTGAAGAAATTTGGATTGGAATCTGCTGCTCACAAGAGGACACCAGCTGCTACCCACCTGAAGTTGACTAAGGATGAACATGGAGTATCAGTTGATCAAAGTCAGTACAGAAGCATGATAGGGAGTCTATTGTATTTAACTGCAAGCAGACCTGATATCACTTATGCTGTTGGAGTTTGTGCAAGATATCAAGCTGATCCTAAGATGAGTCATCTGACACAAGTGAAGAGAATTCTGAAATATGTGAATAGCACAAGTGACTATGGAATCATGTATTCTCATAGTTCAAGTTCTGAACTGATGGGATATTGTGATGCTGACTGGGCTGGAAGTGCTGATGACAGGAAGAGCACTTCAGGAGGTTGTTTCTTCTTAGGAAATAACTTGATTTCATGGTTCAGCAAGAAACAAAACTGTGTGTCATTGTCAACTGCTGAGGCTGAGTATATTGCTGCTGGAAGTAGTTGCTCACAATTGATGTGGATGAAGCAGATGCTGAAGGAGTACAACATTGAACAAGGAACTATGACATTGTTTTGTGACAATTTGAGTGCCATCAACATCTCTAAGAATCCAATTCAGCACAGTAGAACCAAACACATAGACATCAGACATCATTTTATCAGAAACCTTGTGGAGGATAAAGTCATTCAGCTGGAACATGTAGCTACTGAAGAACAAGTTGCTGACATATTCACAAAGGCCTTGGATGCTAAACAATTTGAGAATCTGAGAAGCAAGTTAGGAGTGTGCTTACATGAAGACTTATAGCAATTACTGCAAACTGGATGTGAGGAAGATAGAGTACCTGCCAGTTATGCCTGTGCTAAATATGATCCTGAACTTAAGTTTGAGTCTAATATGTCTTCCAGGATCTGTGATACATGTGTTGATTTTATTCCCTATCTGAAGTCTGAGATTAGTCAGAATTTTGTGGCTAAAAAGGGGGAGAAAATCTTAAGTATTGTGTTGGCTCAGTTACCAAACATCTTAAGCAATGTGTTGCTGCTCAGAATTAGTTCTAATTTCAGATGTTCAGCTTTCAGTGTTATTCAGAAGATGACTGGTTTTGCTCTGATACCAGCAACAAGATATGATTGCTCTGATACCAGTAACAAGATATATGTCCAGATATGATTGAAGGGGAAGATGTGTCTCAGGGGAGTATAAGGTTGTTTTGATCCTGAGTGTTTTTTTTGTGATCCTGAAGTGTGCTTCTGATATGCTCTTATACCATGTTTCTCTGTAGTTCAGTAGTGAGGGGGAGTTTGTGTGAGAAGCTGAGTTGCAGGGGGAGTGTTGTGGAGATTCAGAAGTAAGGGGGAGTGTTTGTGATGATCAAGAGTTGATCAGTATCTCTGATACCATCAATATCTTATGTGTGCTTCAGTAGCTGAGTCTATCAAACTGAAGCTGGCTTGTGTTTTTCATGATAGTCATAACTGAATCCGCTGCTTACCACTATGTTATGATTGATCATTGTGGAGTTCTTCATTGCTGAGTTGATTATAAGGGTGATTGAAGAACTTGGATGGTTTTAGCCAAAAATTTGCCAAAGGGGGAGATTGTTGAGTCTTTTGGTGTTGGCTGCATGTTTTGGCAAAACCAAGATATTGAATAGAAGCATCTCCATATGTATAACATTTCTTCAGTTGGAAGTTTTTATTTTTGAAGCCATTCAGAAGCTGAAAATGCCATTAGAAGCTGAAAGCACTGTAGCACTTCAGAAGCTGATTCAGGTTCTGATGCCAGCGTTGACTTATGTTGACTTCATCAGAAGCTGGTTATTTTCAAGGTTTTTCTATGCGAATCTTTGCAAGATTTATTGAGGATTTATCCACGCATATGGCTTCTAGAATGCTGATTTATTTGGAGAAGATTTTATTGAAGATTTGGTTTAAAGATATGAAATTCATATTTTCCTGTTATAATCTTTAAAAGATTCAATGCAGTTTTATTTGTTACATTATTGGACCAATCTTATTTCAGTAACAAATCAAATCAGAAGATTAGTTTGTTATTTATGCTACATGACTGAAGGCTATATAAGGAGGAGGGCTGCTGCTATTCAAGATATACAATTTATAGAGTTTAAGATCAGAGAATTGAGTCTTAGTATTTTAAGCTTTTAGCTTTATTGTGCACCACTCTGTTAGAGTTGGTTTAGGTGTTTTGATTGAGTTGTAATTCATTCTAAGCCTTTAGGTACGAATGAAGTCTTTGTGTTTTTGAAGTTTTCTGAAAAACAGAGTGTTTTTGGTTAAGGGTTTCAGTAACTGGGTTTAGTTACTTGAATAGGAAGATAGTGGATTCTATTACTCAGAGTTGGGTAGAAGTCTTACTAGGTGGAGGTTAATTGCTTGGGATAAGAACTGGGAGTCAGTGTCTGAGTCTTAAGGATTAAATCCAATAGTGGATTTCCTTCCTGGATTGGTATCCCCCAGAGTAGGAGGTGTTTACTCCGAACTGGGTTAACAAACTTCTGTGCCTTTTTACTTTCCTGCACTTTAATTTGCTGCCTGTGTGTGTTTTTGTTTGTGCTCTGTTTTGCAAACTATTGTGCCCTGCATATTGTTCAGAACCTGTCTGGTTCAGAACCTGGTATTCTCTTAGTTTTGCCTGGCCAGAATTTCAATAAATAAACCCTTAGTCCTAATCAGAGCTCCTAAGCTAGACTCCAAAGCAGATAAACTCGAGTAGGCAAACACCATCCTCGACATGTTCGCAAATAAGCTATTCCTCAACCTGCAAGTCTACATCCATGAGGGATTAACCCAAGGATGAGGCGACAATAAAGCCACTGGAGGGTAAGATATATGCTAAACATAAGGGAATAATAAACGCATGTATGTCAAGCAAGCCACATCAACAATTATCACATATACATTTAAATAAAACAAGTCTGGCTACATAATTCAACATTCATATCACATTCATATACAATTATAATCTCGATCACAATTTTCAATCATATATCAAACACTCAAGATTCATCAAGTATCATCAATTCATTTACAATTCAATTACAATCACAAGAACTCATCAATTAAGCATTTACCACCTTAATGCACAAATTCACGCCAAAACATTACCAAACATGACTTCTATGAATGTAATGTGCCTAACACGACTCTATATGTTTTACGGTACCGCCACCGATGAACTCCTCGAGATCTAAAACCCCGCAATGAATTCACCATACAATCACCAATGAAATCCCCGAGATCTTAAAACCCCGCAATGAAATCACCACACACCACACCAGACTGACTTATGAATGCATGGACCCACAAAGAGACTCGACAATGCTCACCAAATGCACTCACAATTTGTTATACTATTCACTCCGTCATATAACATATCATTACCTAATGCATTATCAAATCATTAAGGCCACACATCAAGTGAAGTAATTAAACATCATCATCATTTACTCAAACATCGTCACTTAACACATAACATGTATCATTATCACACATCATTCAATATCATCAATAGCATCATCAATAGCATCATCAATATCATCATAAATATCATCATCAATAGCATCATCAATAGCATTATCAATATCATGAGTAAACAACAACACATCACAACCATCACAACATCAAGTATTTCCAATCTTCAATATTCTCATAATTGAAGTTTCATGATTTAATCCCACAAACTACACCAAACATCATTAAAGATCACAACTTCATAATTAGCTACTCATTTATTAACTCTAAATGATTCCTTAGACTTGTTATTAATTTTAAGGATGTTTCAAGATTCATTGAAAAAAGTATGCGAAAGTTTCACGAAAAATGTGCCATGACCTATGTGTAGTATTTTGATCATAACTCAAGTTTTGGAACCCTAAATGAAGTCCAACCAACGGCATTTGAAAGCTAACATCCATATCTACAAGGTTGTAACAGAATAAGTTGTTGTTGTCAGTGGTTGCTACGGCTACGGGAATCACTTAAAACTCGCCCAAAAATCCCATTTTTGATTCCCATCAACCCAAAATCAATTTACAGATATTAACCATAATCAATACACTTAAATTAAACAATGCTTACACAACAAAACATCAATGGATATGAATTTCAAAAGATTTTCGGTTAATTTTCAAAGTTCGTCTCAAAAACCCATTTTTTTCCCAAAACAACTTAAAATCCTAAACAGATGTACATCAACAATTCCAGCTTTCTAATCACATCAACATGTTCATAAGCACATAATTAACAACATAAATCAACTTAAAATCAATTATGTCAATAATTCATTCAAATTCACCAATTTAAGCAATTTTCACATAAACAACAACAACCATAATCCCAACTTAACCCAAACAATATAACCTCAAAATTTCATAACACAAATACATAATCATACTCATAATCAATTCAATTAATCATAAACAACATCAATTATCATGTTATTCATTAATTTCACCAAATTTCACAAAGTTCATAATTAACAAAATCAAATATGAGTTTAGACGAAGTAAAAACATGAAATCAACAACTTAACACATATTTAATTCAGTCATCAACAAAGAGCACGAAAATTAACACAATTAATCATAATTCGTAAAATTAAGCTATAATCTAAAAGCTCCCAAACACGCAATTGCTTCTTAAACCCATATGTTAATCATAATCTTCCCTCTTACCTTAGTTTCCTCGCTATTCTTGCTATTCTTAGTGCAATCCTCTCCTTCCCCTTTGATTTTCTAGCTTTCCTCTTCTCCAAGCCTCTTCTCTCTATCTCTCTCTCTCTTGTCTTCAAAAGTTTTGTGAATAATGAATAATCTAATTCACTAACCACTAACTAGTGTATTTATAATAAGTTTCTAGGGTTTGTTACGATTTTAAATATATCTTTTAAAACAAAGTTTGTTACCTTTTAAAATAAAATATGGTTTGTTACGATTAACTCACAATATTTTTCTCTACATTTTTACTTCACTTAAACCCCCTACTACTTATACACCACTATTTTCAAATACTCAAATTCTAAACTTCTAACATATTTCAAATATGCCACTAACTATCAAATTACTAAAATACCCTTCAACTCCCAAAATTCAATAAATCACCAAAATAAACAATTAAACACACATAAACAATTAAATAAATAAATCCTAAAAATCGGGCTGTTACAAAACATCTCCGAGAAGCCAGAGTATCTCCCCCACTTGTTCCTTTCATACCCGCAACCTCCTGTTGAAACTTCCACTCTTTCTCATCGGTCGAGTAATAGACCTAATCACACTGTTGAGTTTTATTATCAAAAGCATGGTCATCCTAGCTTTAACAAACATAGTTCATCTGTTAATGCTTCTACTGGTGAGATTTCTGAGGTTGCTCCAGATGGTAATGCAGTGGTGCCTTCTTCTGGTTTGAATTAAGATCAGTTACATCAACTTGTTTCCTTGCTTCAACAGTCAAATTTGCTCTCCTCTGCATCTTCCCCATCTGTTTCCAATTCTCTTCAGCCTACCTCAAATCATTCTCCCTCCATAAACACTATTTCAGGCATATACTCTGTTTCTTCTTCTTTCCCTTCTGATTTTTGGATCATTGATTCCGGTGCCAATGATCATATTTGCTCCTCTTTAGAACATTTTATCTCTTTCTATAAAATTAAGCCTATTAGAGTTAGTTTACCTAATGGTCAATTCGTTTCAGTTGAATATGCTGGCAATGTCATGTTTTCTTCCACCTTGTATCTTTCTCATGTCTTGTATTCACCTATGTTCAAACTCAATTTGATATTTTTTTCCTATAAACTTTCATCTTAGAATTTGTTAAGTGTTTTGAAATCATTTGTATTGAGCTTAAATTAGTTTATCACTCTTTGAGTCTGAAGTTTAAACAAACATCAATTTTTTGTAAACTCTGATCATGTTGGATTGAAGGAAATCCTCAAGGAGAGACATGAAATCTTAGACATGGTGTCTAATAGATTTGTAATCAAGATTAATTATAATGAAAAAAATCTCTCAAATGTGAGAGGACTTGACATAATTCCAACACAATTCAATCCGCCTTTCTTCTATTTTTCTCACCATCATCGTCTACAACACGCTTGATATAATTGAGTTATATAACATGACATAATTAGTAACTGACATTAATAGATAATGTTAAACAAAATAATACAACATGAAACCATGGTACTTCATATCCATTTAACTTTGGTAATATAGGTGATACAGTCTAAGAGTATCGACGAAATGCATATTAACTTAAAGAAAGATGTTCATCCAATTAAAACATAAGACATAGGGTAAAATAGAGTCCATTATTTTATTTTAAATATTATCTTGGATACAATACACACATGCATACATCTGGTTTACAATGTGGTTCCCCATTCCCTTCATTTTTCTTTTCCACCTCCTTTGTTTCCTCCTGCACCACCTTTGTTTCCTCCTTTTTCACCTCCTTTGTTTCCTCCTTCACCACCTTTGTTTCCTCCTTTTTCACCTCCTTTGTTTCCTCCTTCACCACCGTTGTTTCCTCCTTTTTCACCTTCTTTGTTTCCTCCTTCACCACCTTTGTTTCCTCCTTTTTCACCTTCTTTGTTTCCTCCTTCACCACCTTTGTTTCCACCAGGTTTTTTTCCACCCCATGGTTTCCATCGTCCTGAATGCCATGGTTTCCATCCAATTGTCTCAACTTTTGATATGACGTCTTCTGTTGCCCTAACTGCAAATTAACAAACACTTTTTATTAAGTATAATAAATGAAGGAAAAATTGTCCATTCAATTAATATACACACACATACGTTTTTTCCCATCTTTGGATTGCTCATTTGCCACAACAGAGATAAAAATTAGTGCAGAAACAAAGAGTTCAAAGATTAAATGTTTGGTTTTCATCTTTGATTAATTCAATTAAGAGTATATTGTAGTGAAATATGAATATGATCATGTGTTACTTATAGTGATCTTTGGACAAAATATATAAAAGACAAATAAAAAGAGCTTAATTAGATAATATACACTATAAAATATAAAATATCTTAAACACCATTTGGTTTATTGTGAGGATAATAAGTCATAAACATCTATGAATCCGTTCATGAGTTAAATTGGGACATGTTTATCAAATGAGGTAAGAATGTTTTTCACACAATGACAACTAATAAGTGGTTAGGATGTTTGATAATTTCTTTAATCTTAAAAATAGTTATAGCAATATGTAGAGACATAATAAATGTTAGCAATAACCAAGGTTGTCAACCTCTCGAGTTATCATTTAAATGCTTATTATTAATTTACCATTTTATGTTACTAAACAGGTTAATTAATATATAAATTCTCTTTTTGATAAATTCTTATGAACTCAAGTAAACTCTATAAATCGCTAACTCTAGATTATACTAGGGAGGTTACAAGGTGTAGTTTTATATTTGATTTGGCCTTAAAGTATAATATTTTGTTTTGCACTATTTTGTTTTAAATTGTAGAGTTAGGATTTTTAGTGTTGTTTTGGGGGAAGACTATTACTGGACCGTAGATCTTACCATTTAGGCCTGAGAGCCCTAAAGACAGGGCTTGAACCCTTAGAGTAACGCTGGGCGCCCTCCAGAAGGGCATAAAGCCCACCTGACAATCCTATACAACTTGAGGGAACTCTCCTAAAAGACACCCTCCGGGGGCGCCCTCAGCAGCCTATAAGGGCGCCCTAGCCATGGTTTTGGCCCTTTATGACTTGGGCCCAAAACCATGGCCGGATAGGCCCAAATTGGGACTACAAGTAGTAACCTTGGGATCATTACCAAGGCATAACCTAAACAGACCCTGAAAACCCAAGTTTTCATAGATTATACTCACAACCAGTACATTTGGAGCCCACCGTGGGGCTACGGTAAAACTGACCTAGCCACCTTCTCTGAAATGAAAGCAGCCTATCAATGGCCTCAAAACACCTCCCGAACGCCGCGAATCTGACGTACCTTTCAGAGCAACCCTATATTCTCTGAATCCCCCGTGGTTCATAACAAACCCTCACAAATCAAACGATTGACCCATATCTGTTTCGATAAACCCTAATCTAGAACCTTCAATTCGCGATCTAGGTCGTAAATCCCCAACCAACAATCGCAACATTTACATACAAACTCAAACAACCATCACCGCCACCACCGATGGTGGACCCGACGGCCTTAGAAGCTCTATAACAATAGATCCAGCAGCTTGGCGACAACAACGAAGCTGAAATTCTTGTTGGACACAATCAAAACACGATGCAGGACACAATAGTTAGCAAAAACAGAGCACAAACAAAACAAAGCACAAGCAGCAAAGTAAAGTGCAGGAAAGTAAAAAGGCACAAGGTTTGTTAACCCAGTTCGGAGTAAACACCTCCTACTCTGGGGGATACCAATCCTGGAAGGAATTCCACTATAGGAATTAATCCTTATGACTCAAGACACTGAACACCCAGTTCCCAGCCTAAGCAATTAACTTCCTCCTAGTCTGAATTCTACCCAACACGTTGAGTATTAGAGACCACTAACTTCCTATTCAAGTAACAAACCTGTTACTGAACAACTTAAACAAAACTACCCTGCTTTTGAAGAAATACTTCAATACATAAACTGCACTCGTACCTACAGGCTTAGAGTGATTACAACTCAATAACACACCTAAACCAACTCAATAGAGTGGTGCACAAACAAAGCTAAAAGCTTAAAAACTCTAAGACTCTATTTCTCTGATTTTCTTCAATTATTCGTGTGTCTTGAATAATGGCAGCAACTCTCCTTTTATAATCTTCAGCAACCATCATTAATCTGAAACCAATCTTCTGAATATGATTTGTTTCTGAATTAAGAATAACCAAATAAATCTGCATTATATCTTTGAAAAAGATTCTTCAGTAAAATACGAACTTCATAAAAACGAGCCAAATCTTTATTAGATCTTCACCAATTCAATCAGCATTCTAGAACTCTTCCTCCATAATAAATCCATGATAAATCTCGCAAAGATTCGTGCAGAAATAACATGTAAATATGCAGCTTCTGAAGAAGTCAACAAAAATCAACACTTCAATAGTGCGTCTGATGCTTCAGACTCACTATTTCAGAGTATGATGGATTTCAGCTTATGAAGGGCAAAACAGCTTCTGAACAGCTTCAAATGAAATTTCTTGCAACTGAAGACTTGTTATAAACATAGAGATGCTTCCATTGAACACATTGGATTTGCCAAAACATGCAGCCAACTTCAAAAAACTCAACAATCTCCCCCTTTGGCAAATTTTTGGCTAAAACCAATGTTTCACAAATGATGAGCTCTTCAAATCAACATAAACAATCTCAACAATGAAGAACTCCACAAAATCAATCAAACATAGCATAGCTCAGAGTTTGTAGCAGCGGATACAACTATGTTAAACAACCAGCTTCAGCTTCTGGTCAACTGAAGCACATACAACAGCTTCTGATCATCTCAGAAACACTTCAGCTTCTCTGATCAACACAAGAACACTCCCCCTGAAGCTTCACAAATACATAAACACTCAGTCTAGCTTCACAACACTCCCCCTTACTTCTGAATTCTGAAAAATTCTGAAAATTTGGAAACACTTCAGGACCACGACCACAAACAGCTCTTCACTCAGGATTTTATCACTCATGCACTCCCCCTGAGACACACACTCCCCCTCAATCAAATCTGCACAACATTTCTTGCATTTGTTCTGAATTCTGAACAGGATACACTCTGAAAAGCTCCAGGAACAGAAGTTTTTCTCCCCCTTTTTAGCCACAAAATTATGACAAAACACAGGTTTCACATAGGGAATAAAAACTACACAAGAATCTTCCAAATCAGTTCCAGCATTAACTTCAGACTCTGGATCAGGAACACACTTAGCATTAGCAAAGCTGGCAGGTACTCTATCTTCCCCACATCCAGTTCGCTTTAATTGCTATAATTCTTCATGCAGACAAACACCTAACTTGCTTCTCAGATTCTCAAACTGTTTAGCATCCAAAGCCTTTGTGAAAATATCAGCAATTTGGTCTTCAGTATCCACATGTTCTAGCTGAATAATCCACAAGGTTTCTAATAAAATGATGTCTGATATCTATGTGTTTAGTTTTGCTGTGCTGAATAGGGTTCTTAGAAATGTTAATTGCACTGAGGTTATCACAATAAAGTGTCATGGTTCCTTGTTCAATGTTATACTCTTCAAGCATCTGCTTCATCCAAACCAGTTGTGAACAACTACTACCAGCAGCAATGTATTCAGCCTCAGCAGTTGATAATGACACACAGTTTTGTTTCTTGCTGAACCATGAAATTAAATTATTTCCTAGAAAGAAACAACCTCCTGATGTGCTCTTTCTGTCATCAGCACTTCCAGCCTAGTCAGCATCACAATATCCCATTAAATCAGAACTTGAACTATGAGAATACATGATTCCATAATCACTTGTGTTATTCACATATTTCAGAATTCTCTTAACCTGAGTTAAATGGTTTATTTTAGGATCAGCTTGATATCTTGCACAAACTCCAACAGCAAAGGTGATATCAGGTCTGCTGGCAGTCAAGTACAATAAGCTTCCTATCATACTTCTATATTGGCTTTGATCTACTGAAACTCCATGCTCATCCTTAGTTAATTTTAGATGAGTAGCAGCAGGTGTCCTCTTATGAGCAGCAGATTCCATTCCAAACTTCTTCACAATATTCTTAGCATATTTACTCTGAGAAATAAAGATTGTGTCTTCCATTTGCTTAACTTGCAATCCAAGAAAGTATGTAAGCTCACCAACCAAACTCATTTCAAACTCTGACTGCATTTGCTGGACAAACAATTTAACCATTTTGTCAGACATTCCACCAAACACAATATCATCTACATAGATCTGAGTAATCATGAGACTTCCACTTTCATCTTTCACAAATACAGTTTTATCAGAACCACCTTTTCTGTATCCTTGAGCCACAAGAAACTGAGTCAGTCTTTCATACCAAGCTCTTGGTGCTTGCTTTAATCCATACAAGGCTTTCTTCAACTTGTACACATGATCTGGAAACTGATGATCCAAAAAACCCTTAGGTTGTTCTACATAAACTTCTTCTTACAGATATCCATTCAGAAATGCACTCTTCACATCCATCTGAAATAGCTTGAACTTGAGAATGCAGGATACACCCAACAGTAGTCTTATGGACTCTAGTCTGGCCACAGGTGCAAAGGTCTCATCAAAATCAAGTCCCTCTACTTGAGTATAACCTTGAGCAACTAACCTTGCCTTGTTTCTGACCACAGTGCCATTTTCATCTGTTTTATTCTTGTATATCCACTTAGTGCCAATCACATTCAACCCTTCAGATCTTGGAACCAGATCCCACACTTCACTCCTTTTGAATTGATTCAACTCATCTTGCATGGATTCAATCCAAAATTCATTAGTTAGGGCTTCTTTCACATTTTTGGGTTCAAACTTAGACACAAAACAAGAATCAGTAGCAGCTGAGTCTGATCTCCTGGTTCTGACCCCCTGATCCAAACTTCCAATGATAAGCTCCTTAGGATGATCCTTCTGAACTCTAATTGATGGCGCTTTACCATTAGGAACATGATCTGGATGCACTTCTGCTTTTTCAGACTCTGGATGATTTTCTTCTTCTGACAGTTGTTCTTCTGAGGCTTCAGACTCTGGAATAACTTCAGACTCATCCCTTTCATTCTCAGCAGACAGATCATCAATAACAACATTTATGCTCTCCATCACAACTTTGGTTCTTGAGTTAAACACCCTATAGGCTCTGCTGTTTACTGAATATCCCAAAAATATACCTTCATCAGACTTTGGGTCCAGTTTTCTCCTATTTTCTCTGTCAGCCAAAATGTAACATCTGCTCCCAAACACATGAAAGTATTTCACAGTTGGCTTTCTTCCTTTCCATAATTCATATAAGGTACAAGCTGTTCCCTTCTTCAGAGTGACTCTATTATGGATATAACTTGCAGTGTTCATAGCTTCAGCCCAAAACATATAAGGTAACTTCTTAGCATGCAACATTACCCTTGCACATTCTGCTAATGTCTTATTCTTCCTCTCAACTACACCATTTTGTTGAGGTGTTATAGGTGCAGAAAACTCATGTTTTATACCTTCAAAAGCACAGAACTCAGAAAAACTCTTGTTTTCAAACTCTTTGCCATGATCACTTCTAATTCTGATAATACCACAGTCCTTCTCTCTTTGTAATTGAATGCATAAGTCTTTAAACACTTCAAAAGTATCATACTTCTCTCTAACAAAATTAACCCATGTGTATCTTGAGTAGTCATCAACCATAACATATGCATACCTTTTACCTCCTATACTCTCCACTTGCATTGGCCCCATTAAATCCATATGAACAAGTTCTAGTACTTTAGTAGTTACCTGGTGTACTAATCTGGGATGAGACTTTCTTGTTTGTTTACCAATCTGACAATCACCACAAACACTGTCCTCATTGATCTTCAGATTAGGTACTCCTCTGATAGCTTCAATACTTAGGATTTTTTTCATGCCTTTCAGATGCAGATGTCCCAGTTTCTGGTGCCAGAGTCTGACTTCCTCTTCTGAGCTCATGAGACAAGAAGTCAGGCTTCTTTCTTCTTCAGACACCCATAAATAGCAGTTATCTTTGGATATGCAGCCCCTCATCTGAACTTTACCTTCCTGATCAGTTACAATACACTCTTGCTTGTTGAAATTAACCTTCAAGTCTTGATCACAAGCTAATACTGATCAGATTAGAGGTTAAACCTTTCACCAATAGCACATCATTCAATCTAGGCAAACCTTCACTGATTAAATCACCAATACCCAGTATCTCACCTTTTGCTCCATCACCAAATGTCACATAGCTTCTGGAATATGGTTTGATATTGCTCAGCAGCTTCTTCACACCAGTCATGTTCCTTGAACAACCACTATCAAAGTACCAGTCCTCTCTAGAAGTGGCTCTCAATGAGGTATGAGCAATAAGGCCTACATTCTGAACTTTTGGTTTCCACACCTTCTGAACATTCTATCTAGTTGAAGCTGGTTGCACTCTTCTATATTGAAAGTGTTCAGGATAACCATACAGCTTAAAGCAAAAAGGTTTAATAAGCCCCTTCTTACCACAATGATGTCAGGTCCAGGTATGATTCCTCCTTCTTCTGTTGAACCTCTGGGGTTGCATCTGAACATGCTTCTTGCCTTGCATCTGGGCTTTCTTCTGAGGTCTCATCTGAGTTTACTTCTGACCTTGCATCTGGGCTTGTTTATGAGGTCTCATCTTAGATGTTCCAATCATAAGATTATGAGTCTGAGTAGCAGGAACAAACTGTTTAACTAGATTTTTCTGCTTGAGGTTCAGACTCTCATCCACAAATCCTAAACCAGTTTTTCCTTGTTTCTGAGCATCCAAAATTTCCTCCAACACATCAGTAGCAGTATTCATCATTCTAACCTGCTTTTTCATATGCTCAAGTTGGGAATTCAGTTGGTTAACTTCTTCTTTCAATTCACCTTTCTCAGCCCCCAGTTGACATATAGTCTCCTTCTGATCCAGAACCTGCTTGCAAACTTCTGCACTTCTAGTATACAGCTTTCTGTAGTTGTCAGCCAGTTCATCATATGAGGATTTTGCAACTTCTAACACAGATGAAGCTTCTGACTCTGAGTCAGACTCAGAAAATGTCTCAGACTCTAAGATAGCATCATTCTTTAAGATAGCTCCTGACCTTACCATCATATCACCTTTACCAGATTCACTTGTTATATCTTCTTCAGAATCATCATCTGACCATGAAACAACTAGGCTTTTCTTCTGCTTCTTGAGAAAAGTGGGACATTCAGACTTGATGTGTCCATACCCTTCACACTCAAAGCACTGCACACCTCTGGCTTGATTACTTTTCTCCTCAGACTTGGTCTTCTTCTCATCAGCTTGTTGCTTCTTGTTAAATCTGAAATTCTGACCTTTGGTTTTGGATTTTCTGTCAACCTTCTTCAGAATTTTGTTGAATTGTTTTCCCAGCAACACTAGAGCTTCTGATAAATCATTATCATCCTCATCAGACTCTTGTTGATCATCAGCATGAGAATTGACTGCAAAAGCTACTCTTTTCCCTTTCTTTTCAGGCTGTTTGCAGAATGCAGTCTCAAAATTTAGCAAAGACCCAATCAGCTCCTCAACCTTCATGGTAGTGATGTCATGAGCTTCTTCTATGGCTGTAACCTTCATATCAAATCTTCTGGGAAGTGACCTGAGGACTTTTCTAACTATCTTCTCATCTGTCTTCTTCTCCCCAAGAGAATCAAAGGAATTTGCCATATCCAGCACATTCATGTAGAAATCTTGTATGTTTTCATCCTCCTTCATCTTCAGGTTCTCAAATTTAGTAGTCAGCAACTGGAGTCTGGACATCTTAACTTTAGAGGTTCCTTCATGAGTTGTTTTTGAAATTTCCCAGGCATCCTTTGCAACTGTACATTGCTTGATGAGTCTGAACATATTCTGGTCCACACCATTGAAAATAGAATTCAAAGCTTTTGAATTTCCAAGTGACAAATCATCTTCAGCTTTGGTCCATTCTTCTTCAGGCTTCAGAACCTCGGTTTTGGTCCCATCTTTGTCTAAAACCACAGGATGATCCTAGCCTTTAATCACAGCTTTCCAAGTCCTGCTGTCAATAGATTTTAAGAAAGCACACATCCTTGACTTCCAATATTCTTTGTTTGTGCCATCTAGTAGGGGTGGTCTATTGACATAACCTCCTTCTCTATCCATACTTGCTAGAAAACACTACTCTGGATCTCACCCAATCACAGGCAGGGTGCATGCTCTGATGCCAATTGAAATTCTGGCTAGACACAATCAAAACACGATGCAGGACACAATAGTTTGCAAAAATAGAGCACAAACAAAACAAAGCACAAGCAGCAAAGTAAAGTGCAGGAAAGTAAAAAGGCACAAGGTTTGTTAACCCAGTTCGGAGTAAAAACCTCCTACTCTGGGGGATACCAATCCAGGAAGGAATTCCACTATAGGAATTAATCCTTATGACTCAAGACATTGAACACCCAGTTCCCAGCCTAAGCAATTAACTTCCTCCTAGTCTGAATTCTACCCAACATGTTGAGTATTAGAGACCACTAACTTCCTATTCAAGTAACAAACCTGTTACTGAGCAACTTAAACAAAACTACCCTGTTTTTGAAGAAATACTTCAATACATAAACTGCACTCGTACCTACAGGCTTAGAGTGATTACATTTCAATAACACACCTAAACCAACTCAATAGAGTGGTGCACAAACAAAGCTAAAAGCTTAAAAACTCTAAGACTCTATTTCTCTGATTTTCTTCAATTCTTCGTGTGTCTTGAATAATGGCAGCAACTCTCCTTTTATAATCTTCAGCAACCATCATTAATCTGAAACCAATCTTCTGCATTGTATCTTTGAAAAAGATTCTTCAGTAAAATACGAACTTCATAAAAACGAGCCAAATCTTTATTAGATCTTCACCAATTCAATCAGCATTCTAGAACTCTTCATCCATAATAAATCCATGATAAATCTCGCAAAGATTCGTGCAGAAATAACATGTAAATATGCAGCTTCTGAAGAAGTCAACAAAAGTCAACACTTCAATAGTGCGTCTGATGCTTCAGACTCACTATTTCAGAGTCTGAAGGATTTCAACTTTTGAAGGGCAAAACAACTTCTGAACAGCTTCAAATGAAATTTCTTGCAACTGAAGACTTGTTATAAACATAGAGATGCTTCCATTGAACACATTGGATTTTCCAAAACATGCAGCCAACTTCAAAAAACTCAACAGAAGCCTTACAAGCAACCATGGAAACCATCCAGCAGCAGCAGCACACAGAAGGAAACGAATCCCAAAAAGACGAATCAGTAGACCCAGATCCTCAACCACTTTCCGCAGAAGTTTGGAACGCGCCAGTTCCAGAAAATTTAAAGCCACCCTCTCTTTTTTCCTTCGTTAGAAAAAGTGACCCGGTGGAACACGTGACCGCCTTCAACACTCAAATGTCCATCATCGGCGCCGCTGACTCTCTCAAGTGCAAGTTGTTAGCAGGAACCCTCAAGGATGCCGCCCTCAGATGGTATATGAACCTACCTCGTTTTTCCATCATCAGCTACCAGGATATGACAAGCAAATTGACGCACCAGTTCTCAGCAAGCCGCCAGCGCAAATTATCATCCACCAGCCTCTTCAACGTCCGTCATGGACCGAACGAGTCTCTCCGTGAATATCTCGCATGCTACAACGACACCACCATCAAAGTCATTAACCCAAACCAGGAATTGTTCGTGGGAGCCTTTCAGAACAGCCTCCGCGTTGGCCAATTCAACGAATCGCTGGCATAGAAACCAGCTGATTCCATGGAGGAGATTATGTTCAGAGTGGAGTGTTACATCAAAGGAGAGGAGAGTAATGCAGAGAAGAAAGTCAGAGACTCTAGGGAGTGCACCCCAAATAACTATGATCATCGCCAAAGCTACTATCCGCCCGCCCCCGGAGACAGAGCGCCTTACAAGCGCCATATTCCCGACAGGCTCGCACCCATACCAAAATCCTTCACAGCGCTCAACACTCGTCGTGAGCAGATCTGGAGGGACGTCTACCACTCCAGACTCATCCACGACCCCCCGCTCCCAAGAGGACACATAATGGGAAAAGATAAGGATGTTTGGTGTAAGTACCACCTGATAAAACGACACACTACAGATGGCTGCATCCATCTGAAAAGAGAGATCGAAAAATTAATTCAGAATGGCAGATGGAGAGGATACGTCAAGGATAGCAGGGAGGGAGACAGACGCCCCCCTGAAGACACCCCAAATGAGAAATATGCGACAAAGGCTGGCGAGCGCCACACTCTGAACACTATATCCGACGAGTTTGCAGGGGGCGGTGAATCCAGCGCTTCTCGGAAGAGATATGTGAGACAGGTGATGCTTGTAGATGAACACACATCAATGAAGCCAGCGCACCAACCAAATATCACCTTCTCCGGAGAGGACCGCAAGGGAGTAATTCCCTATGATGATGACCCTATGGTCATATATAACCGTGCAAATTTTCAACTAGGATGTGAAGAGTGTGTTGATAGATCCTGGCAGTTCCGCAAACATCCTCTATTACTCAGCGTTCGAAAGAAGGGAACTCGACCAGGAACAACAAAAACCTTTCAAAGGAACTCTTGATGGTTTCACAGGGGAGCAAGGGCATGTGCGCGGATACATCACCTTGAAGGTAGTATTTGGCACGCTCAGCAGCGCCAAGGCCATATGCGTTAAATATTTGGTCGTCAACTCCCCCTGTTCATATAACATCGTCATAGGTCGCCCAGCTTTTAATCTCCTCGACGCCTACCTCTCTACCAAGTTCCTAGTCATGAAGTACCCACTTGAGAATGGGCAGATTGGCACTATCAGAGGAGATCAGAAAGTCGCCTGCGAATGCTACCACAACAGTTTAAAGCTATAGAAGGAGAAGAAGGGAGTCAGTAACACCAAAGCGCACCAGGTGAACGCCGTCGACATGGATCCAGGAGGTGAACGCCCCGCTTAAACTGTCTTGAAACACATAGACCATGAGTTTCTCGTTCGTAGCGTAGGCCGCCATCTTCCTACAAAACATCCGCAGATGGTTTCTAGGGCATTGAATTCCTTTGTACCTTTCGAAGTCTGGTACTTTGAATTTTGGAGGGATTACCACATCAGGCACTAAACACATGTCCAAAGCATTGTATCCATAGGAGCCGAATCCTTCAACAGCCTTTAACCTCTCTTCCAATACACGATACATTTGCGTGGGATCATTGTCTTGATGGGTATTGCCGGGAGCAGAATGCCTAAGCTGAGGGTCTTCCACATTATGAGAAACAATCTCATGTTGAGTAGTGGAAGTCCCCGGAGGACGATGTTCTTCATTCCTAACGGGAATGGTAAGCTGTGGCTGTGGAGGTGGCACAAGGCTAGCACTTTCGAGTGGTGGGGTATAACCTGGAGGAAGACCGTACAGGGGCCATACTACATTGGCTGCATCCACCGTTGGACGAGGGTTGCTTTCTCGGGCGGACAGAGCTTGCATTAACTCTAACATTTGATCCATCTTCTCTTTCATAGCATCAACTTCCCCTCTCAAAGCAATTTGACTTTGTTCCAAGTTATCCATTATCCTTTGCTAATTAGCGCGCGTTCCGTATGAGTGTCGGAGATCGGACTCTTGGGCCGACGGCTTCTTGGGTTTTCGGGCTATGGTTGATTTCCTTCAAACTGTTTTGGGGGAATGACATGAGTTTTTTTTCTAAAAAATGCATGAAGATGCATGTGAATGCATGTATGCGTTGCATATGACAAAAAAGCATGCCCCTTTTTGTTTTGGGAAAGAAAATGTATATGCCAAAATCATTTTCATGAATGCAAATGTATGGTATGCAGAGGTACGGTATAGGAACGTTCAAAACTTCCCCCCATTCTCACATGTAGGCTCTAAAGAAATTTTCTAAAAGGTCCCTAGAGTCACGGATTCTACAAGGACTTATAATTGCTGTTGCAAATACTCGCAATACAACCATACTTCCAAGAGAATCTACTCTAGGCGGGTTTTTCATGTTCAACGCCCTACAAGACATACGTCAAGAGAGCCAAACACTACACAAACCCCAAGCCTATCTTAATTTTCTCTTAAAGCTCGGGTAGAGAGCTTCGCACGTTCGACATTAACCCGAACAATGTGACATAACAACACTCATGTGACAAACCACAGTTGATATATGAACATAGCATAATGAAGCATATAAATTTAAAGCAAGAGAAGAAAAGCAGATAAAAACAATAAAGCAAAAGCATGCAAGCAAAAATAAAAACACTTAGCCTAAAAGCCAACTAGGATAGGCTTGACTCGCTAATGAGGAAGTTCCCCAGCGGAGTCGCTAGCTGTGCGCTCTCGGAACAAAACGCGCTCGAGGGTATAAGACCTCTCGTAAGAAAATGCGGAGTCGCCACCAAAGTTTTTATTTTAAAAGGGAACGTTGATAAAGCCTTTGAGTTTTTTTAAAAGGGAAACGATAATAAAACCCTTGACGATGAGGAAAGGATGGTCATCGCAACCATTATCGGGTTCGGGAGTCGATTATGCAAGGGGAAGGTATCAGCACCCCTCACATCCGTTGTACTCAACGGGAACCTCCTAGTTGGTTTAAGGCTAAAAGTGTTTTTTAAAGTTTTGCTTGCATGCTTGAATATATATAAAGGGGAAAAATGTAAAGGGGGAAAAAGTTTGTTTTTTATTATTGTGCTTGACAAGATGATGATCTTGTTCCTACGTATCTCCTAGTGCGATGGAGAATTCAAAGCTACGTAGTTCTTTGGTAGAAAAACGTATATTTGTTGGTTGTTTTTAATGAACGATGTTTTGATTGAATTCTTAAGATTAAATGTAGCTTTTATGCTCACGCGTGGGAGGCTTAAGTGTTTGTTTAAATCGCGCTAGAATTGATAAAAACATGTTCGTTTGGGGAAAGGGTTTGAATTGACCACGGGGGCCAAGAATGATTCAAATGATCCAACGGGATCGAGAATTGATTCAATTGACTCAATGGAGTCAAGAAAAGGTTCAATGGTTCCAACGGGATCGAGCATTGATTCAAATGACTCAACGGAGTCAAGAAAAGGTTCAATGGACTCAACGGAGTCGAGCATTGATTCAAATGGTCACGGGGGACCAAGAAAGGGTTCAATTGATCCAACGGGATCAAGAATTGATTCAATTGACTCAACGGATTCAAGAAAAGGGTCAATGGATCCAACGGGATCGAGCATTGATTCAAATGGTCACGGGGACCGAGAAAGGGTTCAAATGATCCAACGGGATCGAGCATTGATTCAATTGGTCACGGGGGACCGAGAAAAGGTTCAATTGTTTCAACGGAATCAAGAAAAGGTTGTTTTTGAAAATAGAATGACGATTGCCCGAACAATGAGACATACGTCAAGCATTCGTTCAATCGGGGAATGGAGAGACATACGTCAAACCATTCCTTTTTCATTCAAGTTTATGTTTGAAACTTAAAATGTATTTTTGGTGAATGTTGAAAAAAGAATGACGATCGTCTAAACAACGAGACATATGTCAAGTGTTCATTCAATCGGGGAATGGAGAGACATACGTCAAACCACTCCTTTTTTCATTCAAATTTGTTTATTAAAACTTAAAGAAATCCCAAAATTAAAACAAAAACACTTGGTTTAAAACTTAAAACAAGTTTGTTGCTCAATGTCGCGTCGAATTTCGGATATCAAGCTATTGAGAAGCGTTGAATCACTAATTTTAAATCACGACTGAACTTTTAATTTTTCGGGAAGAAAAGGAAAAAAGTTCGAAATTACCTTTGAAAAGAGATTTTAGGTTCGAGAGTCGATTATGCGAGGGGAAGGTATTAGCACCCCTCACATCCGTTGTACTCAACGGGAACCTCTTAGTCGGCTTAGGCTTAAAATGTTTTCAAAGTTTTGCTTGCGTGTTTGCATATATAAAAGGGAAAAAGAAAATATGATATAAAGGGAAAAAAGAAGTTTTTTATTAACGGGCTTGACAAGATGTGAATCCTGCTCCTACGTATCTCCCGGTAGTCGGAGAATTCAAAGCGTATGTAGTTCTTTGGTAGAAAAAAATTGTATGTTTGTTCGTTTTAATAAAAAAGATTTGATGACGCACAAAGGCGTAAAACGTTTAAATGACGGACACACATTAAGGCGATAAACTCGCACAAGGCGTAAAAGTTGAAAAGATAAAAAGACGAACGCACATTAAGGCGATAAACTCGCACAAGGCGTAAAAGGTGAAAAGATAAAAAGACGAATTGGCAATAACGTTTTTGCATGACGAGTCAAACCTATCTCAGTCGGCTTTTAGGCTAATTTGTTTCATTTTACTTGCGTGTTTGTATTTTCTTATCATTTATTTGTTTTTATTCTTTTGCTCTACATTTACATATATCATTTTGCTTCATATCTTTATATATATCAATTGTGGGGTTACTTGAGCGATGTTACTCCACATTGTTCGGGTTAATGCCGGACGTGTGAGGCTCTCTACCTGAGCTCGAGAGAAAACTAAGTTAGAATGGTGGTTGTGAGCGGAAGCCCGCGTTGACGTATGTCCGTGAGGTAGGATGCCCAACCCCGCTTAGAGGAGATTTTCACGTGGAATTAATTGAAGTCATGTTGACGTATGTCCATAGACAACCTTAATTCCATGTGAGATCGATGACTCTAGGGACCTCTTCTTAGGAAATCTTACCTTTAGAGCTTACACGTGAGGATGGGGGAAGTTTCGAACCTCTGTATACCGTACCTTTGCATGTCACCCACCCGCATTCATCCATAATTGTTGCATTTTGTTTCATCAGGGGCAACCAATAAATTTTGTTTATTACTGCTTTTTTAATAACCACAGTTGGGGATGTAAGGGACCAATTTGTTGAAGGGTAGTAATTTTGAAAATTCAGAATCTGATTGACTTCGCAGAGCAAAGGTATCTTCGCACTGCGAAGTTAACTCTGAGGTTCGCAGAGCAAACTTACTTCGCAGTGCGAAGCATGCGAATTTTGTCAGCTCAGTTTTCAAAATTCACTAACCCCCATTAACTCCCCCCAACCACTCATTTCCACTATCTCTCTTATCTAACCGTTATTTTCTTTCTTTCTATTTTATTAAACTCCTAACACTTAAAACTTTTCATTTTCCTTTCACAAAAACTCAAAAAAAGCATACCCATTTCT
This sequence comes from Medicago ruthenica, assembly GCA_018208015.1. Taxonomy (NCBI): domain Eukaryota; kingdom Viridiplantae; phylum Streptophyta; class Magnoliopsida; order Fabales; family Fabaceae; genus Medicago; species Medicago ruthenica. Next base: position 50,005,898 of record CM031372.1, read on the forward strand.
TTTTCTTCATAAATCTTTCTTTCTTATTTTCAAGTTTTAATCTCCTTTTTCTACAAGCAGCAAGGTATGATTTCTTCCTCTTTACCCTTTCTTCTACTTCTGATTCGTGTTTTGGGTCCTAGGTTTTTTTTTAATTCTTGAACTTCCATTATTAGGGTTTAAGGTTATGATTAGTTTCTTTCCCTTCTGGCCTTGCTAGGATAAGCTGTAATCTAGTAATGTACATCATGGGTAGTTAAAATAGGCCCATTTCCTTTTCATCTTTAAGCAATTTTACACGAATTCACTTTACCCATTTTTGTAGAGATTGGATCAAAACTAGTTGCTATGATAGTTGTGTTCATTACCCATGCATTTATTCTTAATCATTCATCTAACATGCATTGTATGAAGCCTTGCCTAAGAGTTTAGGGTAGTTTCCTGGGGATTTTGGATTTTTTCTGTCAGGGTCGCAGAGCAAAGATGAACTTCGCACTGCGACCCCCTTTTCTGGGCAACCCAGATTTTTACGCATAAATTCGCAGTGCGACCATGAGTTCGCAGTGCGACCTTAGCAGAAACAGAACCTTTGTTTTTTCATGTTTTCCTTTCAATTCCATTGGTTTCACCCTACATTGCTTTTAATTATGTATGCTGTTTACTGACTTTACCCTTTTTCTTGTATATGGCACCAAGACCAACGGGAAAACGATTAAGGGGTGAAGCATCAGGATCTAGACCCCAAGGGGCATTCGACGCCTCTCGCTTCCTCAGCCTCCGAAATCAGGAGAGGTACGAGGAGCTTCTCAACAGGACATTTTGGGCTGAGAGGCAGTTCACTATAAGCGAGCAGGGCACCTACCGAGAGCTGGCCCGGCTGATTAATCACCGCCGTTGGGGAGTTTTGGTGAACCCTCCGTTAAACCTTAATTATGACATAATCCGGGAATTTTATGCAAACGCCATTCCCGTGGATCCGGAGGGAGAGTTCACCTATCAAACCATGGTGCGTGGTCGGGTCATTAGATTCGATCGCGACGCCATCAACACTTATCTTCACAACCCCTTCCAACGAGAGAATGATGAGCTTTGTGCTTTCCATAAGCACCAAAATCGTGGTAATTTGAACCACGATCTCTGCGCCCAAACCATCTTCCAATCCGGAAAGGGCTATGAGCTCAATGCGGCCAGGCATCCTACCAAAGCCCTCAAGAACAACCTCACCACCTACGCTCAAGTCATCTTCCACCTCATTGTTCACAATATAAAACCGAAAAGCCATACCTCATCCACCACTTTGGACGTCACCCCTTTAATCTACTATATCCTCACCCATAAACAAGTAGATGTGGCTAGGGCGATCTGCCAAGAGATTAAGATAGTGGTCGAGAGTGGCATCAAGCCACCGGCCAAGAAGATGTGCCCTCTCGCTTTCCCGGGTCTAATTATGGGACTCTGCCGGGAGGCACGAGTAGCCATCCCTCCTTATGTGTCCGAGACCATAAAGAACCCGATCACGGATGAGTACATCTCCAGACACTGCACAGGAAGGAGAGCGGCGAGGGCACAGCAGCCACGGCCTAGACCTCCACCAGCATCACAGGGTCAGCACACCTGCACTTTCACATGGGAGCAGAATGCTTCCACTCATAGATACATGACCATGATGCATGATTCCATGTATCGCCTTCAGAGACAGCTGGGTAGGCCGACAGATCCCGACGATCAGATACCGACACCAGAGATGTTCGCAGCTCATGGTGCTTGGCCTGGGGATAGGCCAGAGTATTCAGAGGGAGGAGGCAGTGGTGCAGCGGCCGGAGGCCAGGGAGGTGATGATGGAGGAGAGGATGAGGATGATGAGGACGAGGAGGACGAGGACGAGGAGACTGAGGATGATGAGGCTCTCACTCCTTGAGCGGCCCCCCTTTTTTTGATATTTTCTCATGTTTTTTATGTTTATGTTATTTCATTTTTCTCGTACACTCTTCCTATGTTTAAAACTTTGTATCCATATTTGTACTATGTACTCTTTCTTTTATTATCTGGCCTTTTAATCATCGTCATTTATGCCTGTTTAATTTTAATGTGCGTTAAATGTCATTGTTTACTATGAATTGTTGGTGATTTGAAATTGACATTTTTTTCTTAAACCACGGATTAAGCCAAAGTTAATTAACTCAGCCACGGATAAATAGTAATGATAAATTTGATTAATTTGCGCAAAGCTAAATGCATGCTTCCTGTTTTTGTGTGATTAAACTCAAAATGAAGATGTATACTTAACACAAAAGCTATATCATGCAATTTGCGTTGTTAGTATGTTTATTCAATGAACCATTTAGAACCAGCCCAAATGTGAGGAAGCCTCAAAATTATTATACATATGCAGGAGGCCGGCATTTTTGTTAACTCGATATTTTTATGTTAAATCTAAACGTTGTTTTAAACTGTATGGAAGCATTAACATGATCGAGGCATTTTTTATATGAGTGAAAACATTTGACCACAGATAACCCACCCTGTGAGAAGTGAGCATTTGTCAACCCTTTGAGCTTAACGAATTAGAATTATTGACTATGAACTGCCTACTTTCATAAGCTCAATTGCTTAATGAGATTGCCGGAGTTTGTAAAAAAAAATTTTCAGTTCATGGTTAAATCATCACTAAATTCTGATAATTTTCTTTCAAATTTTTGAAACCCTAAACCATCATGATTGTTATCCCTTGCCAAATGAGAAAGGAACATTCAATTAGGGTATCGCCTTCGATTCAGTTGAAGAAAAAGAGAGGTTGTGAAAGCCGAGAAATGGTGAATTTCGTAAAAGATCTTGACAACCAAGAGAAAGAAAGAAAGAAAAACAAATCGAGAAATCTCAAAAGAGAAAAGAAAAAGGAAAATCAATAAAATCCAAGAGTTGTCAAGATCGAAAGAAAAGCGTTTGTGTATCACCAAAGGTTTTGATTCGAATAAGGGAAGGTGTAAATTAGAAAGAATGTCCCTTCTCGCTTGGCCTTTTGAATTCAATTTCCCCACATATGACATTTCTTTTGTAACCCAGCCAAATTACAACCCTTGAAGACCTTGTGATCAATGCTTTCATGCTTTTAGGAACGATGATTAGATGGACACATAACTCGATCGGAATGTTGTCAAACTTGCCGGATGAGTGTTCAATACCCCTCACATTAATATTCAATTTGTTCATTTACTTAAATGAGTGATAGGTTGGTTCATTGATAAAGCATATTTCTAACTTGAGCTGTACGAAATAAATTTTGTGTTTGGTATTTGTTTCAAATTTTTCAGTGCAATCTCGGATTAATAGGAGCATTAAAACTGCATGCGCAAATTTCATATGAATCATACCACACATCAAAGCCCGACCTAGCTCGGCATCCCATCATCAAAGCCCGACCTAGCTCGGCATCCCATCATCAAAGCCCGACCTAGCTCGGCATCCCACCATAAAAGCCCGACCTCGCTCGGCATCCAAACAAAACCAAAGCCCAATATTCATTGGCACCCAACAACAAGATATTCATTGGCACACCAACATAAAGCCTAATTTGCATCAACACCCACAATTTTAAACCAAAACCCGATGCACAATCATTCAAAAAGCCCAACCATGCTTGGCACTCCCCCCAACAATTCACAAAGAGCCCAGTTATCATTAACATTCCTCGGTCCCCTACAAAGGACCCATTTGTCCTCAGCGGTCCCAAACACAATCACAAAGGAGCCACGCCTTTGGCGGGCTACCACCCCATAAATAAATTTAACTTCCCAACATTCTTTACCTTTTATTAAATTCCTTTTATTCATTTTTATTCTTGATGATAGTACTTTCAAAACAAAAAAAAAGGCTTTTTCAAAATTTATTTTGTGAGTCTTTTATTTTTTATCAATAACGAACACATTCCTTTCGAACTCATGAATATTTGGAGTGTACATCGATGTCTGTCCTTAAAGCAGATAAAGCTTCGCAGGCCGAGCATGGTCAATTGCAAAAAAGGAATTCCCCAACAGAATCCTCAGTGAATCAAATCGGGAATATCCCCCAATGAATTGAGAGCCCGAAAGGACAATTCAGGCAAAGACTTGCCAACCAAAGCATAAACATTCCCGGCGGAATCATCAGTTCTTCTCCCCAACGGATTAGCACAATCCCCAGTGGATTAACAAACTCCCCAGGAAGACAATCTTTGTCCTACACATCAAAAGCCCAATAGTCATTGGCACCTACTCACAAAAGCCCAATCACCATTGGCATCTAAGGCTGGATATCGATCATGCTTCCAAAATGATCCTTGTATCCCCAGCGAAGTCCCAAGCAAAGCCCAACCTTATTGGCATATCCCCCCAGTGGAGTCTCAACCCCGAAAGCCCAATCGTCATTGACACAACCACAACCAAAGCCCGACCTCGCTCGGCAACCAACCAAAGCCCGACCTCGCTCGGCAACCAACCAAAGCCCGACTTCGCTCGGCATCCAACCAAAGCCCGACCTCGCTCGGTATCTCATCTAAGCCCGACTTTGCTCGGCACCCAAATCATAACCCCCAGCGTCCAACGTGACGTCTGTCATCCCGTATGTCGGCATAATTCATGCATCATATCATACTCATTCATTAACATGCATCTCATATTCATATCATGCATCCCCACAATCTTATTTTTTCCAACCACAGTCGAGCGTCATCCCCAGTCTGTCTGGTCTAGGGATGTCAATCTCCTTTAACGAACAGCTTGTGCTCCTCTCATTGTATTCTTGTATCAAGGGGCAATTCCTTAACAAACGTTTTGGGTATCCCCAGTACAAGTCAATCTCTCACACGACGTCCCCAGTGACAGTCATGCATTCATACATTCATGCATTCTTACATACGTACATTTATGCATGCAACATACTACAATATCATTCATACATGGTCGTTCTAACTATCATGAGTCTCACCAATCAATCACGAACAATTCGTGAATTCTTTTTTCCCAAGTGTCATCCCCAGTCTGTCTGGTCCAGAGATGTCACCTTTTACGCCAAGTGGCAGTTCAAACGAACAGCTTGCACGTCCTTTTATCATGTCTTTATGCCAAGTGGCAGTTCTTTAATGAACAACTTGTGCATATTCCCCAGTGTTGTGCCAAGTGGCAAGTTCTTTAATGAACAGCTTGTGCATCCTTTCTCCCCAATTGAAGGGGCAGTTCTGTAAGGAACGGCTTGCCAGCCGCATCCTCAGTGTCGTCAATGGCAAGTTCGGCAACAACCCAAACAGTTGACATTCTTATTTCCTGTCGTCAATGGCAAGTTCGGCAACAACCCGAACAATTGACATTCTTTTTATTTTTCCTGTCGTCAACGGCAAGTTCGGAAACAACCCGAACAGTTGACATTCTTTTTTATTTCCTGTCGTCAATGGCAAGTTCGGCAACAACCCGAACAGTTGACATTCTTTTTTATTTCCTGTCGTCAATGGCAAGTTCGGCAACAACCCGAACAGTTGACATTCTTTTTTATTTTTTATTTTTCCTGTCGTCAATGGCAAGTTCGGCAACAACCCGAACAGTTGACATTCTTTTTTATTTCCTGTCGTCAATGGCAAGTTCGGCAACAACCCGAACAGTTGACCTTCTTTTTTATTTCCTGTCGTCAATGGCAAGTTCGGCAACAACCCGAACAATTGACATTCTTTTTTATTTCTTGTCGTCAATGGCAAGTTCGGCAACAACCCGAACAGTTGACATTCTTTTTTATTTCTTGTCGTCAATGGCAAGTTCGGCAACAACCCGAACAGTTGACATTCAATTTTATCTTTTGTCGTCAGTGGCCAGTTCGGCAACAACCCGAACAGCTGACATTTATCCCCAGTGGAACCATGTTCCCTAGTAAAGTTGGATCTCGTTTCTTCAATGAACCCGGGTATCCCTTTGTCTCTTTTTATCCCCAATGTGGTCATCTTTATCATCTTTGCATTCATATTTACATTACAAGCATTCATAACATTCACATACATGCATTCATAGCATTTACAATTCAAGAAAAAATATTTAGTCAAAAAATGGTGTACTCTATATTTAAGTCTCTTCGACCCGTCCATTTCAAAATTTCACTTTTTATCTCTGGGACGAAGAAACTTAAATAGGGGCATCTGTCATACCCCATTTTTTGACTCGTATTTTTCTTTGTCTTATCCTTTATTATTTCATCACTTGTTATTACCTTTTATTATTTTATTCTTGTCAGTGAATTTTATTTGCATTCATTAGCATTACTATTAATATTATCATCATTATTATCATTAATATTATTAATATTATTATGTTTTCATCATTATCATCTTTTTACTATTATTAAAGTTTTATTTTAATTAATATTATTAAGTTTTTCATCCTTTTTATTATCATCATTTTCATTATTATTATCATTACTATTTTATTTATTTGCATTATCATTTTCATTATCCTTATTATTATTATTGTTATTATTATTATTTATTCATTTTTACCTTTTACTTTTAAAATACAAAAAAATTCAAAAAAAGGGGAGTTCGCTGTGCGAAGTGGCCTTCGCACTGCGACCTCTGCGATTTTCTGCAGAATTTTTATTTTCTTTGATTTATCTGTTTTGTTTTCATTTGTAATTGTTATTATTAGTATTATTATTATTGTTATTTCCATTTGTGACTGAAATGGTGCAGCAAAACAAGAATCAAAGTGTGACATTAAAGGTAAAAGGAAAGAAGGATTTTCTTCCAACCTAACATGTGCTCAAACAAATTGGCTGCCCTTGGTCAGCTCTTGTCCCTCCAAATTGACCTATCATCCAACCTGAGCTTGCCAGCCAGCTACTTGATCCCTTTCCTCCCCTTTTTTTCCACCAAAACCAGTCGAACTTAAGTGGTTTTTGCTTGCAAAAAGCTGTTTGTGCTGCCCTGTTTTGAGCTGGATTTCTCCTCCCACACACCAGCCCACATGCTCATTTTGCTTCCCCCAATCTCCCTGTACATGGCAGTACACGTTTTCATTGCTTGGCCTTCCAAGATTGCAAGGATTGATCCCAAGAATCACACAATCTCAAGCTGCCCTGTTTTTCAGCTTTTTCTCATCATTACCTTCTAGAATCAGCTGCATTTGTGGCTGAGATCAGTCAAGGTCTTGCCCCTTGGCACAAGGCAAAGCAACTTCTATCCATTAGCATTAAATGCAAAGTGATTTAGCCTGGATTTAGCCCACAAACCAGCTAGGATCTAGAGATTTTGTTCATCATTGCATGGATTGCATTTTGGCCTATAAAAGGGAATGCAAGGCATAAGGATCACAACAGATTTGAGAGAGCCATTACACCAGAAAAACAGCCATACACACACACAATACACACCAAAAAATCCATTGCATTGCAGCATCAAATCAGTTCATACACAAAGCAAAAGCAAGTTAGAGTTCATAACCTCTAACCAATCAAGCAAGTCACTTCCAACCTATTGCACAAGCATTGCTAGGAGTTCTGTAAGTCTCCTATAATCTTTGTCTTTCATTTTGATTGCTGTTTGCATCTCTTGCTTTGTTCAATTTCTTAAAACTGAGTTTTTACACTCCCTTTTTTCAAATTTTGTAAAGCTTTTTTAACCCCCTTTAGGTTCTGAAGCTTGCTTAGAAGCAGTTTCTGAACTTCTATTTAGATACAGCTTCTGAGTTCAAAATTTCGCATACTTCGCAGAGCGAAGTATTGCTCGCACTGCGAACACATCAGAACCTGACTTCGCAGAGCCAAGTTCTGGTTGCTCTGCGAAGTATGTGAAACTCAGAACATGAATCAGGCATCCAAATGCCAAATTTTTGGGGTTCCAACCCTTGATTCAGAACCTAAAGAGGGTTAAAAGGCACTTTTGTTCAAATCACATTCATAATCATGCACAACTTTGAAAATTTTACAAGTTCGTGCGATAAATTTTGAGTAACTTGTGAAACAAGTTATGTTCCTTAATTTTCAAAACCAAGTTTGAGCAATAAGCTAAGTTCTCTATTTTCAAAACCAAACTTGAACAACCATGTTGTTCATGATTTTCAATCCAAACGCGAACTTAAGCCGAGCTTGCTCATTCCTTTTAAACCAAGCTCGAAATTGAGCCGAACTTGTGAACTTTCCAAATTTGTGCATGTTTTATGATTTTGTTCATCGTTCAAACTTGGACTACGCTTGTTTTTGAGTTTCGATAGCTTAAGCAACAAGTAATGTTCATGATTTTAATAAACTCGAACAACAAATTTGTTCGTGATTTCCTCTTTTTTAACTTTCCCTTTAAAGCATTTTGGTTCCCTTTGAGATTCCTTAAAGTTCCAACAAAACCAAACTTGAATGAAATGGGAATGGCTTGACGTATGTCTCCCCAAACCTCGGTCGCACGAATGCGTGACGTATGTCTCGTCGCTCGGGCAATCGTCATTCCACCTTTGACGCGTCTCGCACGCTCAACCTTCCCTTGGCCCCCTTGGACCATTTTTAACCTTTTTCTTGGCCCTCGTGGTCAATCCGAACCTTTCGCGCCTTTGCGCGTTTATTTTCAACCATTTACGCCTTGCGCGAATTTATCGCCTCCGCGCGTTTGTCGTTTGTCTTTCATCATTTAAAACCTTTTACGCTTTCGTGCGTTTTAAAACCTTTGTTCATGTCCGAGTGCAAATCCTTTTTATCAAATCATTTACCTTTATGCATTGTCGTCAATGGCCAGTTCGGCAACAACCCGAAAAGTTGACATTTACTTTCATTACTTTCTCTTTTTCAAACTTTTTTCGCTCGGACACGATCAAATCTTTTTTAACTAAAACGAACCAACGTGCAAACTTTTTCTACCAAAGAACTACGTACGCTTTAAATTCTCCGACTACCGGGAGATACGTAGGAGCAAGATCGACATCTTGTCAAGCCCATTAATAAAAAACCTTTTTTTCCCCTTTCGTTTGTTTTTATCTCTTTTTATATATCATATTTTCTTTTTCCCTTTTATATATGTTTAAACACGCAAGTAAAATTTTCGAAACATTTTAAGCCTAAGCCGACTAAGAGGTTCCCGTTGAGTACAACGGATGTGAGGGGTGCTAATACCTTCCCCTCGCATAATCGACTTTCGAACCTAAAATCTTTTTCAAGGTAATTTCGAACTTTTTTCCTTTTCTCCCCGGAAAATTAAAAGTTCAGTCGTGACCTAACATTAGTGATTCAACGCTTCCCAATAGCTTGATATCCGAAATTCGACGCAACACTAATCTAAAGATCAATGAGGACACTGTTTATGGTGATTGTCAAATTGGGAAACAACAAGAAAGTCTCATCCCAGATTAGTACACCAGGTAACTACTAAAGTACTAGAACTTGTTCATATGGATTTAATGGGGCCTATGCAAGTAGAAAGTATTGGAGGTAAAAGGTATGCATTTGTAATGGTTGATGACTACTCAAGATTCACATGGGTTAATTTTGTTAGAGAGAAGTCTGATACTTTTGAAGTATTTAAAGAGTTGTGCATTCAATTACAAAGAGAGAAGGATTGTGGTATTGTCAGAATCAAAAGTGATCATGGCAAAGAATTTGAAAACAAGAGTTTTTCTGAGTTCTGTGCTTCTGAAGGTATAAAACATGAGTTTTCTGCACCTATAACACCTCAGCAAAATGGTGTAGTTGAGATGAAGAATAGGTCATTAGCAGAATGTACAAGAGTTATGCTACATGCAAAGAAGCTGCCTTATTTGTTTTGGTCTGAAGCTATGAACACTGCATGTTATATCCATAATAGAGTCACTCTGAAGAAGGGAACAGCTTGTACCTTATATGAATTGTGGAAAGGAAGAAAACCTACAGTGAAATATTTCCATGTGTTTGGGAGCATATGTTACATTTTGGTTGACAGGGAAAATAAAAGAAAACTTGATCCTAAGTCTGATGAAGGAATATTTCTGGGTTATTCAGTAAAGAGCAGAGCTTATAGGGTGTTTAATTCAAGAATCAAGGTTGTGATGGAGTCCATTAATGTTGTGATTTATGACCTGTCTGCTGAGAAAGAAAGAGATGAGTCTGAAGTAGTTCCAGAATCTGAAACTTCAGAAGGACAACTGTCAGAAGCAGAAAATCATCCAGAGTCTGAAGAAGCAGAAGTGCATCCAGATCATGTTCCTACTGGTAAAGGGCCATCAATTAGAGTTCAGAAGGATCATCCTAAGGAGCTTATCATTGGAAGTTTGGATCAAGGGGTCAGAACCAGGAGATCAGACTCAGCTGCTACAGATTCATGTTTTGAGTCAAAATTTGAACCCAAAAATATAAAAGAAGCCCTAACTGATGAATTTTGGATTGAAGCCATGCAAGATGAGTTGAATCAATTCAAAAGGAGTGAAGTGTGGGATCTGGTTCCAAGACCTGAAGGGTTGAATGTGATTGGCACTAAGTGGATATACAAGAATAAAACAGATGAAAATGGCACTGTGGTCAGAAACAAGGCAAGGTTAGTTGCTCAAGGTTATACTCAAGTAGATGGACTTGATTTTGATGAGACCTTTGCACCTGTGGCCAGACTAGAGTCCATAAGACTACTGTTGGATGTATCCTGCATTCTCAAGTTCAAGCTATTTCAGATGGATGTGAAGGGTGCATTTCTGAATGGATATCTGCAAGAAGAAGTTTATGTAGAACAGCCTAAGGGTTTTGTGCATCATCAGTTTCCAGATCATGTGTACAAGTTGAAGAAAGCCTTATATGGATTAAAGCAAGCACCAAGAGCTTGGTATGAAAGACTGACTCAGTTTCTTGTGGCTCAAGGATACAGAAAAGGTGGTTCTGATAAAACTTTATTTGTGAAAGATGAGAGTGGGAGTCTGATGATTGCTCAGATCTATGTAGATGATATTGTGTTTGGTGGAATGTCTGACAAAATGGTTAAGTTGTTTTTCCAACAAATGCAGTCAGAGTTTGAAATGAGTTTGGTTGGTGAGCTGACATACTTTCTTGGATTGCAAGTTAAGCAAATGGAAGACACAATCTTTATTTCTCAGAGTAAATATGCTAAGAATATTTTGAAGAAGTTTGGAATGGAATCTACTGCTCATAAGAGGACACCTGCTGCTACTCATCTGAAATTAACTAAGGATGAGCATGGAGTTTCAGTCGATCAAAGCCAATATAGAAGTATGATAGGAAGCTTATTGTACTTGACTGCAAGCAGACCTGATATCACCTTTGCTGTTGGAGTTTGTGCAAGATATCAAGCTGATCCTAAAATAAGCCATTTACCTCAAGTTAAGAGAATTCTGAAATATGTGAATAGCACAAGTGATTATGGAATCATGTATTCTTATAGTTCAAGTTCTGAATTAATAAGATATTGTGATGCTGACTGGGCTGGAAGTGCTGATTACAGGAAGAGCACATCAGGAGGTTGTTTCTTTCTAGGAAATAATTTAATTTCTTGGTTCAGCAAGAAACAAAATTGTGTCTCATTATCAACTGCTGAGGCTGAATACATTGCTGCTGGTAGTAGTTGCTCACAATTAGTTTGGATGAAGCAGATGCTTGAAGAGTATAACATTGAACAAGGAACTATGACACTTTATTTTGATAACCTCAGTGCAATTAACATCGCTAAGAACCCCATACAGCACAGCAGAACTAAACACATAGATATCAGACACCACTTTATCAGGAATCTTGTTGAAGATAAGATCATTCAGCTGGAACATGTGGATACTGAAGAACAAGTTGCTGACATTATCACAAAGGCTTTAGATGCTAAACAGTTTGAGAATCTGAGAAGTAAATTGGGTGTTTGTCTGCATGAAGAGTTATAGCAATTAAAGCAAACTGGATGTGAGGAAGTTAGAGTACCTGCCAGCTTTGCTAATGCTAAGTGTGTTCCTGATCCTGAGTCTGAAGATAATGCTGGAACTGATTTGGAAGATTTGTGTGTAGTTTTTATTCTCTATGTGAAACCTGTGTTTTGTCATAATTTTGTGGCTAAAAAGGGGGAGATTAAAAACTTATGTTTATGGAGCTGTTCAGTGTGTATCTTGTTCAGAATTTATGTAACAAATGCAAGAAATGTTGTGCAGATTTGATTGAGGGGGATTGTGTGTCTCAGGGGGAGTGCATGAGTGATAACATCCTGAGTGAAGAGCTGTTTGTGGTCCTGAAGTGTTTCAAAATTTTCAGAATTTTTTAGAATTCAGAAGTAAGGGGGAGTGTTGTGAAGCTAGACTGAGTGTTTATGTATATGTGAAGCTTCAGGGGGAGTGTTCTTGTGTTGATCAGAGAAGCTGAAGTGTTCCTGTGATGATCAGAAGCTGTTGTATGTGCTTCAGTTGTCCAGAAGCTGAAGCTGGTTGTTTAACATAACTGTATCCGCTGCTACAAACTCTGATCTATGCTATGTTTGATTGATTTTGTGGAGTTCTTCATTGTTGAGATTGTTTATGTTGTATTGAAGAGCTCATCATTTGTGAAACATTGGTTTTAGCCAAAAATTTGCCAAAGGGGGAGATTGTTGAGTATTTTGAAGTTGGCTGCATGTTTTGGCAAATCCAATGTGTTCAATGGAAGCATCTCTATGTTTATAACAAGTCTTCAGTTGCAAGACATTTCATTTGAAGCTGTTCAGAAGCTGCTTTGCCCTTCAGAAGCTGAATGCTCCTTCAGACGCACTGTAGCTCTTCAGACGCTGAAATGCGCTTCTGATGCTTCAGACGCACTATTCAACAGTTGACTTTTGTTGACTTCTTCAGAAGCTGCATATTTACATGTTATTTTTGTACGAATCTTTGCGAGATTTATCATGGTTTTATTATGGATTAATGCTTCTAGAATGCTGATTGAATTGGTGAAGATCTAATGAAGATTTGGCTCGTTTTTATGAAGTTCGTATTTTACTGAAGAATCTTTGAAGAGATACATTGCAGAATTATACGTTTCCTAATTGAGCCTTGCATAATTTAGAAACATATCAATTCAGAAGATTGGAGTCATAATTAAGTTGCTTGCTGAAGTTTATAAAAGGAGTGCTTATGCCATTGTTCAAGACTTACGAAGAATTGAACAAAATCAGAGAAATAGAGTCTTAGAGTTTTTAAGCTTTTAGCTTTGTTTGTGCACTACTCTATTGAGTTGGTTTAGGTGTGTTCTTGAGTTGTAACCACTCTAAGCCTGTAGGTACGAGTGCAGTTTATGTATTGAAGTATTTCTTCAAAAACAGGGTAGTTTTGTTTAAGTTGTTCAGTAACAGGTTTGTTACTTGAATAGGAAGCTAGAGGTTTTCTAATACTCAACGTGTTGGGTAGAAATCTGACTAGGAGGTGATTGTTTGCTTAGGCTGGGAACTGGGGTTCAGTGTCTTAAGTCTTAAGGAATAATTCCTATAGTGGATTTCCTTCATGGATTGGTATCCCCCAGAGTAGGAGGTGTTTACTCCGAACTAGGTTAACAAATTCTGTGTGCCTTTTTAATTTCCTGCACCTTTATTTCCGCTGTTAACCTGTTTTTAATTGTGCTTTGTTTTTGCTATCAATTGTGTCCTGCATCGTGTTTTTAACCTGTCCAGCCAGAATTTCAATCATAATTCTTCATTGTAATTCTTCATCATAACAACAATCACATATTAAGAATTAAACAACCCCATCATAGTTTAAAATACCCTAAAGTGAAAGAATTCTCCCCTTTACCTCGAATTCTTTGAAAACGCGGCGTGTAACACGTTATTTCCCAACGATAATTATTAAATAATAATTATATATTTAATAAAGAGGATGTTACAAAACTCGTCAATATATCACATATAACATAAACACTTTCTTTAAATAATAATTTCAACAGCAGAAAACATTTCATTGATTTCATTAATATTGATTATCCTTGTTATTCAACATCATAAATAGAAATAACAATATTTCCAAGTTCTCGACTTAAAAACAAATTAATTTCAACATCAACCCCAACCCTGGTGTTACAAGAATCAGAGCTCGTAGCAACTACATGCTTAATAGATTAGTAAATAAAATGAAAACTAGACGGAAGACGTATTCCATCTCCACCTTCTAAGTCGTCCCACAGCTAAACTTCCTCAACCTGAGTGTCTGTACCCGGGAGTAAAATCACCACAAAGAAAACAACACAACAATAACAAAGGGGTGAGAAATCATGTGGTAACATAATATTAGGGAAAAGCACGCACAACATTATAATACAAAAATAACAATATTCTGTCGTCATATGATCATCGACGTTTATTATATTCTTCTCAACTAATCATACATATCATCATCTCATTCAATTCACACTTAAAAACACCAAGTATAAGTATCATCATTTAAATGCATATGGACTCACCCTAAGACCTATATGAATGTGGTACCACACCTATCGTCGTCATAATTTGCTAGAGATATGTTACTGGACTTTCGTCGTCATAAATTGACAGAGATATGTTATTGGACCTTCATCGTCATTTCATCTTCATAATTCCTAGACATGACTCTATATGCATGCATGGACAGACTCATCAGGTATTACACATCATCACGTCATAATGAATTCACATTCATAAATGCAAGACTCTCCCTAATATGCACAACATCAATGCAAAACACACTGTCATCATTCTCATCGTCTTCATAAATAAACATCATCATTCTCATCATCAAAATAATATAGACATCGTCATTCTCATCATCATTATAATATATACATCATCATTCTCATCGTCATAGTAATATAGACATCATCATTCTCATCATCATTATAATATAAACATCATCACTCTCATCATCATATTAACGCAAGTATCATCATTTCTCATCATATTTATTTATACACTTGTATATAGTATCAATCGTCATCACTCTTTGTCATAGTCATATGATTCCTCATCATTACTCTCTATTACCGTCTATATCTCTACATTATCTCCTCATCAATCCAACCCTTAAGCACGACTCGTTTCTACGTCAACAACCCTCTATTTTATTTTATTATTCATCTTACGGACATGCTATATTCTCTCGTCTATTCTAGGCTTTCTAGATATTCTATCCTGATAGCACACCCTATTCCTCCTTCTTAGTTTTAAGATGTTTACTTCTCCATTAACATTACATATAACGTCTCCTCTCTATACAACTAGGTTTCACCTCACCATCGTCAATAACTCTTTCCTACTTATCCCTCTCATTATTACGACTTTATACCTTAATCCTCGTCTCACATTTGTCGTCATCTATAACGTCGACCATTCCCCTAATCTTAACTTCCTTCTAATTCAAAGTTATTATCTCACCTTATCGATACTTTCTACGTCAGCAACTTTCCTCACTAAAACTTCATTATAATTTAAGGTTTTATTCTCTCGATACCGATCATTATTATTATCGTCAAACATTATGACTATTACCTCTTATCTTCTTTCCTATTCATCTCGCTCTCTTCTAATCAATTCCCGTCTTATTCACCGCTATCCTCATTCCAATTATCTTTCACTACTCAATACGCACCTTATATTTTCCTACCTAACATTCATCTTAAGTTCCTTAATTACCTTGACTCTTTTACTCTTCAACTTAACAATATTCCTAAGCTCATTATTTGTTTAAGAAGATTATATTTAACTTCATCACTTACTCGGAAGGCACCTACGTTATATCCCTTCTTATCATCGTCTCTTTTCACTTCTTTATCTCTTCATATTTTATACTCTCTTAATCAGCTTACCATATTAGACCTTTTAAAAATACCCCAATGGATTAATCCTGTCGTTATCACTCCGCCGTGAACTACTCATCTACATCCCTCACACTTCTCCTTCTACTGCTTAAACTACTTCACCTTTTTAGGCTCAAGACTCATCAAGTATTAAATGTCAACACATCAACAACAACTTACAGTCATAGATGCAAACTCTTCCTATTTTTCACAACACCGGGACAAAACATATCGTCGTTATTCACATCATCAGCATAAGAAAACGTTGTCATCATGAATATATATCGTCACTCACATCATTTATATAATCAACATCATCATTACGAGTATGCTTCACCAACTTCATCATATTTATATATTCAGTAGTCAACGTCATTAGCAACTTCATTATCTAAGCGCTTTCATTCTCACCATTCACTATCCTACTCCTCTCTCTTTATTTCTTCTTGGCTTTGTCTCTAACACCCTAAAGTTCTTCCATGTATTAATTCGTTAAGGGGTTGGGGAACTACTCTTAAGACACCAGACTAGACTCCCTTCATTTATGTTTATAGGTTCGGAACCCTAGTATATGCTTACTTTTCACGCTAACAGCTTTCTTAGACTTACTACATATCGCAGCATGACCCAGGTACAACATTTTATTCGTAACTCAAGTTCTAGAGATCTAAATGGATTCAAACCAAAGGGAAATGAAAGCTGACACCTATATCTAAAACTTTAATGAAGGGACCTAAGTCCAATTCGGGACAGAGAGGGGTGGAAATGTTTCGTTTCCTAAACCTGGGCAGAGTGCACGACCGTGCCGACCCCTGTGTAGTAATATGACCATAAATCGAGTTGTGGATGTCTAAATGAGGTCACTCTTATGCCACATGAAATCTAACATCCATATCTACAACTTTCATGAAGACACCTAAGCTCAATTCGGAACTGAAAATGGTCAAAAAATTGTGCCAAAATCGCGTCATGATTCTGTCAGCATCAGAGCGCAGATTTTGTAATTTTCCACCATGGGAGCTTCCCCGGCTCCGATTTCGACCCCCCCCCCCCCCCCCCCCCCCCCCCCAACTCACCCAATTCGTCCCTAAACATCACCTAAGGTTACCCTATCATTCAAATACTAATTTTCCATTAACCTACTGATTTACACACTCTCTTCATGGTCAATCCTCTATTCGTAAACCGTAAACTAGTTTCTTTTAATTTTAAATAATTCAACCTCGTCTTTACCTTCGTCCATCATCAATCTCTCATCACAATCTCACATCATAACAAAAACATCATGTTAAGAATTAAACACCCCCCATCATATATTAAGATACCCTAAAGTGCAAAGATTCTCCCCCTTACCTCGATTCCTCTGAAATCTCTGGTTTGGCTTGACTTCGTTGTAGCTAGGTTTTCCTTTCTCTGATGGCTGCTCTTCTCTCTGTTTCTACGTTCAGCAAAACTGAGTTTTAATTTCCCAAAACCCTTATTTATATTTGGTCTAGCCACTCTTCATATAACTTTCCTCTTCTATTCACTATTCTTTTGCTTTTCCCCTCCCCCACTTATTAAAAACCTATTGTCTACACCTCCTACTCTTTTCTACTTGTTTTTCAATTCTCTTTCTATATTATTTAAATTTTGGTATCATAAATTAATTCACCAATATAATTCAACCCTCTCAACATTTACATCACATTCAAATAAAACAGCATTAATAATAATATTCACCACGCCACACCTATTAAAATTTATTGAATTACTTAAAATATAAAATTGGGGTGTTACACGGCGCTTGGCTCTCTTCTCCTTAGCTAGGGTTTCCTCATCTCCTCTGTTCTTTTCTCCGTTCAGCAAAAGTTCTCAGTAACCTTAATTCTCCTATGTTCTCCTCTTTATATAGTCACCACTTGGGGTTTTTCCTTCTTCACGTAATCTTCGACAAATTTGTTATCTGCACCGCTAGTTTGAGTATTTATTCCTTCTGCAACTATACAACCTTGCGGTTTACACCACCTTCCGTCCACACCAATAAACGCTACACACTTACGACCTGCACCCCTTCCTCATCCATGTTAAAACATTGTATTCTTCCTAACCCGATTCCCCCCCCCCCCCCCCCCCATCGTTTAACCAACCGGTTAACTCCCCTACTTCCTCATTATTCATAACAACTATAACTCGGCTAATTTAATTTAAAAATATCTAGCAATTAATACATTATAATAACGGTAATACTAACATTATCCAATAATAATACTAATATTATCTTATAATAATATTAATGGATTAATATTTAAAATTCGGGGTGTTACACTATTTGTGCTGGAACTCTTCTCCAACGTCTGTCAAATCCCTGCCTATAAAAGGAACTGAAGACCACGAAGAAAATTAACAAGACCCTGCTATTTTAAAGTGTCAATACTTTGTCAAAATCAAATAGCGCAAAACGCTTAGGATATTTCTTACCAAACTTTGTATCTTAGAAATCGTAGAGTTGTAGAGAGTCTTTTCATTTGTTCATATACACCAAATATTGTTAAATCAGATGTTAAACAAATTGAAGTCTTTAGTTGGAAAGCTAAAACGTATAAGTCTCTTGGTGAAACCTTGAGCAACTAGAAGTCTCTTAGCTGAGTCCTTAAAGCAATGAAAGTCTCTTGCCTACATGCTTGAGCACTTCTAAGTCTCTTGGAGTAGTCCTTGAGCGAGGAAGTGTAACATCCCGCTTTTAAGTATCAGTTATCAGTATTAGACGTGATTGAGAAGCATGACAATTTGGTAATATTAAGTAATGGCAATATAGTAAATAAGGCTTAAGGGGGAGATTGTTTTAAATTGGGAACAAGATATTTCCCCATTCCATTTTTCTCATTCTCTACACTTCTAGAAAATCAGTTTTCCCCTCCCTTCTTTCCCTATCACACGCCCTCATCCTTCTCCTCATCTCTCATCCAAACTTCATTCACAATCTAGTAAGAAGCTTTGCAAACAAGCTTAGTTGGAAAAGCAAGAACAAGAGCAAGAACAAGAGAAAGAACAAGGAAATAATCAAGAGAAGTGGTGGTAATGAGCAAGGGCTTTGGAAACCAGAACTTGGCAAGGAAGAAAGCTAGCTAGATCAAGGTGAGCTCCATAGGGTTGTTTAACCCATTTGTGTAGTTTTAGTGTTCTTTACAAGTTGAGATCAAGGTTTAGAATTTGTACCCTAATCCCTTGTATACAATTTCCTTACTTAATCATGCTATTATCTATCCTTAAGCCTTGTAAAATTCATTCCCATAAGCTATTTTGATGATTGGGGATGTTTGGATTAGCCTAGGAAGCAAAATTTTGAGTGCTGCTGAAGCCAAAATCGTGCTACGATTTCTGGGCATCGGGCTACGATTTTATGCCCTGATTTCATGAAAACTTTCGGCAAAAATCGTGCTCCGATCCTAGAAAATCGTGCTCCGATTTTCCCTCTACCCAGCTTCTTGTCCCAAATTTCTGCAGATTTGCAGTTTCGGACCCCTGACTTCAAACTCGTCCCCAGACTTCAATACTCGGCCAAACTTCACGAAATTGGTACCAAAACGTAGATAATTTTGTTAGCTTTCCATAGCATCAAAAACCACTGGAATCGGAGTTACATGGAGAGAGTTCTGACCATTTCAATAGAGCCTTGTCCCAAAAACGGGTTTCTCCAACTTCCTCCATTTCAACTCCAAATCTCTACCCATAACTTCATCTTCTTCAGGAATCATCATGCAAGATAAAATAGAGGTTTAGGCTCAAACAATAGGCACGAAAATTAAGGTAAGATGGGTAATGGGTACACATTGGGAGATGAATACATAAACCCCTAAGACATATAGAGAAGCAAAGGAGTTAGTAATAGGTTTATTCCTCATTAAACATTTTCATACACACCTCTTGGTTTGTACAAGTTTAAGAATGAAGCTATAGTCATAGTTAAGAACCTTTAATAGGTTAAGCATTTTAAGAATGCATTAGATATGCAATAAACATAAGTTATAAGTATAAGAAGAATAAGAACAAGAATTGATCAGATATTAAGTCGTGGCCTTCGATGTTCACGCCAGTGGGACACGAATGGTTCACGCAAAGTTAAGATAAGATTAATACTTTTAAGCCGTGACTTTTCATCGTTCACGCCAGTGGGACATGAAAAGTTCACGCATCAGTTTACAGAATATTTATTCGCGTCTTCCGTCGTTCACGCCAGTGGGACACGGGAGGTATACGCATCAGTTAAGATTAATATTAAGCCGTGACTTTCGTTGTTCACGCCAGTGGGACTCGAAAGGTTCATGTACAAGTTAAGACTAATAATGAAATATAATAATTCGCGTCTTCCGTCGTTCACGCCAGTGGGACACGGGGGGGGGGGTATACGCGTAAGTTAAGTCGTGTCTTCTGCTGTTCACGCCAGTGGGACACAGGAGGTTCACGCCAGTGGGACGTGTTATTCCGTAAGGATGACCGCACGACGACAAGAGGAGTCCGGTGTTAGCCTGATATGATAGGAATTTTCACCGGTTATCAGGGGAATGTGCTTCGGGGTTACTCCACCCGGGGGCATTCCGTAAAATGAACCCAGATAATATTGTTTGTTCAACGCTAACAGCTAACATAAGACATTTATCAGTTAATTATTTTATCATGTTATCAGACAGAGAATAGTTATCAGACAAGTATCAGATAATCAGTTATCAGGCGGTGATCCTAGATTCCCCTCGATCACCCAGTTATCAGGATATAGTCTAGATCTCAGGACTATTCAGTATCAGATTCAGACAGTGATCCTAGGTTTCCCCTTGATCACTAGTTAGTTAGATGTAGTTCAGTTTATAACTACACAGTTTAGCAGGAACAGTCAGTTAGCCCTCTATGGGTAAGGTTAAGACTTGGCGATCATAGGTATCCCCAAGATTGCCGAGGTAGGCACGGCGACCCTAGGTTCCCTGTGGTTGCCAACAGTAGGTAGGGTAGGAGCTCACTGAGACATTATGTCTCATCCCTATCCTTCTGGTGCAGGTTTTCAGGTAGCCAAGTGGTTTACAGATGAAGATCTTCAGGAAGATGCTGGATGGAGTGCAGATGCTCGTCAAGGTCAAGCTCAGGAGGTCGACAGATTATCTATGTATATGAGAAAGTAATTGTAAATGATATTTGGATTTTTGTTTAAACGAGCTATTTGTACTCATTCAGTAGTTCATATTGTATTTATTATTGAAAATTTTAATGTACCCAGTATCAGATTAATACACATGCTAAATATTCTAGATAATTTAGTATGGGCGTTACAGGAAGTCTTTAGGAATGTCCTAGAGCAGGAAGTCTTAAGTTGTGTGCTTAAGCAAGGAAGTCTTTAGGAAGAGTCCTATAGCAAGAAGTCTCGAGCAGGCGTGCTTGAGCATAGGAAAGTATCTTGGAGTTGTTCTTGAGCAATTGAAATCCAGAGTGATTATAGTGAAATCCCTTGGAAGTGCAGGGGGACTGGACTACTCTTTGGTTGTAGGAGGAACTAGTATAAAAATTGCCTTGTGTCTGCTCTCTCTCTCTCTCTCTCTCTCTCTCTCTCTCTCTCTCTCTCCATCTCTTTATATTTGTGTTTTGAATTATATCTGCTGCAATCAGACTCTATATCAGAATCTACATACCACAAATTCTGAACAGCTTACAAACACACAGAAAAAGGAAACCATGAATGAGCCAACACAATTAAACCCCCCATCTTGTGTTTTCTCATCTTCAAAGTGCACATCATCTCACTAGAGCATGCCCCCATGCATCAGGCACTGTACACGTGTCCTCTAACCGCCTCCTGAACACACGCCGCATATCATGGAAGTAGTTATTCTCACACACACCAATATAAGGGTGACTTAGCTTCACCTCAAGGTACGATTCACTTTACCCACATTTTTCATGCACTCTTTCTCAGTCCCAATACTGACTTGATCGTCAGAGTGCTAACATGCCTGCAGGCACCTTCCGTTCCTTTCGTCGTCGTTGCTTTCATCAGTTCCTCACCGGACAAATCAGAATCAAAGCTTCAAAAAATCAAGTTCTTATGTGAAATTAATTTGTAAAACTCAACCAACACATTTTTAAAACATCCAAAAAAGAACTACTCAAACAAGGGTGTGACACAATGGATTTGAGAGATTTATACAATAGGGTGTTGTACAAATTAAGCTAAGATAATGTAACAAAACAACATTAATGAGACTAAATATTTTCAAAACCAAACCTTGAGAATCAAGGTAACAACTACATACCTGCACATGTAAGAGTTTTGGAATGATATATGTGACTGTTAGTATTGTACATGTGTCTGTACTGGCGGTCAGTACAATCTAGGAAAACTAGGGTTTTCAGGTCTGTTTTGGTCATGCCTTGGGAATGATCCCAAGGTTACTATTTGTAGTCCTAATTTGGGCATATCCGGACATGGTTTTGGGCCCAAATCATTAAGGGCCAAAACCATGGCTAGAGCGTCCTTACAGGTTTCAAGCCCTTTGTGCCCTTTTGGAGGGCGCCCAACCTTGCTCTAAGGGTTCAAGCCCTGTTTTTAGGGCTCTAAGACCTAAATGGTAAGATCTACGGTCCACAACCCAACAAGCACGAGCTTTGGAACAAGGCGAAGTGATTAAACTGTCACTGGGGATCTGTCTATGATCTTTGGCCCAGCAAGTGAGACATACTGGAAATGAAGCTATGTGAGAATTTTTAAATTACTGGGTGTGTAAATTGAATACCAACTGATATATTGCAGCCCCTAAATATTGGAAGCTTTTATGAGTACTAGCCCAACATGGGTGCTAGCCCCACATGGGTGCTAGCCCCACATGGGTACTAGCCCAACATGGGTGCAAGCCCAACATGGGTGCTAGCCCAACATGGGTTTTTGGGGCCTGGGTGCGTGCTAGCCCAACAAGAGTATCCATAGACCAACAAGCACGAGCTTTTGAACAAGGCGAAGTGATTTAAATTGTGTAAAAAAGAGTGACTTTATTGAGTTGCTGAGACCACCATGCCAGAACTGGCCCAACATGGGGCGTGATTCTCTTTGAGGTTTAGATTCAGGGCGCGCCCTAGTGAGATCTAATGGCTGAAATGGGGCGACCGTTCGCTCTCGCTGACGTGTTCGTATTGCAATGGTTCTTGGAAATCGTGCCCACTTAAGTGACGTAATATGCGCGTTTTCCCAGGCTTTTGTACTTTAAACTGAAACAGATCTACTTTTCCTCCACTTTCAGATTTCCTTTACCCTTTTCACTTCCCTCACTCTCGCTTTTTCTCTCAAAATCGTACTTTCCTTTCAAACCGTTCTTGGCTTTAGAGATCGTCGTGCTCATCAAATCCAGATCGTTCTTCGTTGTGTTCGTTAAAAACAGGTAACTTTCCTTCGAACTCGTCCTCAGTAAGTTAGAACTTCACTTCTTGTAATTTAGGGCTTGAATATGGCGGTTATTAGAGAATGTGATAGGGAGGGTAATGTAATATCTCCAGCTAATTCAGAGGAGAGGGATAGTTTATGGAGCGAAGCTGTTAGGCATGCAACGCAATCGGACGGAACCACCGATTGGGTGGTTTTTGAAAACGCCTATTATGGCCATTCTGTTTTAGGAGAGTTTCCGAGCGACTCAAGTGATAGTGAGGGGGGAACAATAGTGGAAATTCGTCTGATTGCCCTGTTCTTTCAGTTCGCCTAGGTCCCTTCTGTAGGAAAGGAATTTGTTACATGGCGTCTTCTAGTGGGTTAAAGCAAGAAAACTTTGGCGACGAAGTACTTCGCTCGGAGTCCATGTATATGGATCCCCAGCGAGTGGCGTTCTTTCGAAGCAAACTTAGTGTGTCCTCGACGGGATTTGAAGAGGACGTGATCCTGGAGCCTTGCCGCCCTGGTGAGAAAGTGTATCTACGGATGCCAAAGGGCGTCGTTCATGAATTCATCTACATGTACACAACTGTCTTTGAAGACCTGGGTGTAGAGTATCCCTTCACGCCCTTTGAAGTAAGTGTTCTAAACTGGCTGAACGTGGCACCCTCTCAACTCCAGCCCAACAGTTGGGCGTTTATAAGGGCTTTTGAGATCATCTGTGAGGGACTAGGATTCGAGCCCTCAACTGGCTTTTTTTTCACTTTTTATGGTACTAAAGGGGTGGACAAGTTGTCCTGGGTGTCCGTCAGTGCGCATCCTGGCAAGTGGTTTTTTCCGCCTTACACCTCTCACTACAAGATGTTGAGTCTTTTGGTGTTGGCTGCATGTTTTGGGAAAACCAAAGTGTTTTTTAGAAGCATCTCCATATTTATAACAAGTCTTCAGTTGCAAGAAATTTCATTTGAAGCTGTTCAGAAGCTCAAAATGACATCAGAAGCTGAATGCCTCATCAGAAGCACTGTAGTGGTTCAGAAGCTGAATTCAGGTTCTGATGCCAGCGTTGACTTATGTTGACTTCATCAGAAGATGGTTATTTTCAAGTTATTCTTGCGCGAATCTTGGCGAGATTTAACAAGGAAATATCCTAGTATATTACTTCTAGAATGCTGATTGATTTGTGGAAGATCTAATGAAGATTTGGCTCGTATTTATGAAGATCATATTTTCTGAAGAAATCTTTGAAGAGATACATTGCAGAATTATATGTTTCCTAATTGAGCCTTGCATAATTTAGAAACATATCAATTCAGAAGATTTGAATCAGTTTAATTCTAATTGCTGAAGATTATAAAAGGAGGTTGTTGCTATGTTTTGAAGACTTACGGTTTTAGAGTTATAATTCAGAAATTGAGTCTGTGTTTTTGACTTAGAGTTTTATTTGTGCACCACTCATATGCTTTGAGTTGGTTTAGGATTAATCGAGTTGTAATTCATTCTAAGCCTTTAGGTACGAATGAAGTTTTGTTGTTGAAGTGTGTCTTTAAAAACAGGGTAGTTTTCAGAACTAGGTTTTAGTTCAAGGGTTGTTCAAGTAGCTGGGTTGCAGTTGCTTGAATAGGAAGTTAGAGGATTCTAATACTCAGAGTTGGGTAGAAGTCTGACTAGGTGGAGGTTAATTGCTTGGGATAAGAACTGGGAGTCAGTGTCTGAGTCTTGAGGATTAAATCCAATAGTGGATTTCCTTCCTGGATTGGTATCCCCCAGAGTAGGAGGTGTTTACTCCGAACTGGGTTAACAAACCTTGTGTGCCTTTTTACTTTCCTGCACTTTGTTTTTTTGCTTGTGTTGTGTTTGTGTGTGCTTTGTTTTAAGCAATTTATTGTGCCCTGCATATTGTTCAGAACCTGTTTGGTTCAGAACCTGGTAAACTCTTATTATTGCCTGGCCAGAATTTCAATTGGCATCAGAGCAGGCACCCTGCCCGTGTTTTGGGTGAGATCCAGAGGACTTAATATCTGGCAAGCATGGATAGAGAAGGAGGCTATGTCAATAGACCACCCCTATTTCAACTGGAGGCTGAAAAAGGAGAACTTCTAGTGCAGAATTCAGAATTAAAAGAAGAAATAAACCAACTTAAATCCCAACTTGATCAGATGAAGAAGCAAGTTAGGATGATGAACTCTGCTACTGATAAGTTGGAGAAGATTCTGGATGTCCAGAAACAAGGAAAAGCTGGTTTAGGTTTTGTTGATCAGACTCAGATTCCTAAACAGATGAAGTTTGTTAAACAGTTTGTTCCTGCTACTCAGACACATGATCCTATGATTGGAACATCTCAGATGAAACCTCAAAAGGTAGCCCAGATGCAAGGACAGAAGCAAACTTAGAAGAGACCTCAGATGCAAGGTCAGAAACATGTTCAGATGCTACCTCAGAAGCAACCCCAGAAATTTTTAAGAAACAAAAGGAGGAGAAATCATCCATGGATCTGTCATCATTGTGGAAAGAAAGGGCATATCAAACCTTTCTGCTTCAAACTTTATGGCTATCCTGAACATTTTCAGTATAGAAGAGTTGAACCAGCTGCACCCAGACACAATGTTCAGAAGGTTTGGAAACCTAAGTTTCAGAATGTAGGCCTGATTGCTCATACTTCTTTGAGAGCCACCTCAAAAGAAGACTGGTATTTTGAGAGTGGGTGTTCAAGGCACATGACTGGTGTGAAGAAGCTGCTGAGCAATATCAGATCATACTCCAGAAGTTATGTGACATTTGGAGATGGTGTAAAAGGTCAGATTCTGGGTATTGGTGATTTGATCAGTGAAGGTTTGCCCAGACTCAATGATGTGTTACTGGTGGAAGGTTTAACTTCTAATCTGATCAGTATTAGCCAACTTTGTGATCAAGAATTGAAGGTTAATTTCAACAAGCAAGAGTGTTTTGTTACTGATCAAGAAGGAAAGGTTCAGATGAGAGGCTGCAGATCCAAAGACAATTGTTATTTGTGGGTTTCTGAAGAAGAAAGAAGTCTGACTTCTTGTCCTATGAGCTCAGAAGAGGAAGTCAAGCTCTGGCACCAGAAACTGAGACATCTGCATCTGAAAGGCATGAAGAAAATCCTAAGTACTGAAGCTATCGGAGGTATACCTAATCTGAAGATCAACGAGGACAGTGTTTGTGGTGATTGTCAAATTGGAAAACAAACAAGAAAGTCTCATCCCAGATAAGTACACCAGGTAACTACTAAAGTACTAGAACTTGTTCATATGGATTTAATGGGGCCTATGCAAGTAGAAAGTATTGGAGGAAAGAGGTATGCATTTGTAATGGTAGATGACTACTCAAGATTCACATGGATTAACTTTGTTAGAGAAAAGTCTGATACTTTTGAAGTATTTAAAGACCTGTGCATTCAATTACAAAGAGAAAAAGACTGTGGCATAGTCAGAATCAGAAGTGATCATGGCAAAGAATTTGAAAACAAGAGTTTTTCATAATTCTGTGCTTCTGAAGGTATAAAGCATGAGTTCTCTGCACCTATCACACCTCAGCAAAATGGTGTAGTTGAGAGGAAGAATAGGACTTTTGCAGAATGTGCAAGATATCAAGCTGATCCTAAGATGAGTCATCTGACACAAGTTAAAAGGATCCTGAAGTATGTGAATAGCACAAGTGACTATGGAATCATGTATTCACACAGTTCAAGTTCTTAACTGATGGGATTTTGTGATGCTGACTGGGCTGGAAGTGCTGATGACAGGAAGAGCACTTCAGGAGGTTGTTTCTTTTTAGGAAATAACTTAATTTCTTGGTTCAGCAAAAAACAAAACTGTGTTTCCTTATCAACTGCTGAGGCTGAATACATTGTTGCTGGGAGTAGTTGTTCACAACTGGTTTGGATGAAGCAGATGCTTGAAGAGTATAACATTGAACAAGGAACAATGACACTTTATTGTGATAACCTCAGTGCAATTAACATTTCTAAGAACCCCATTCAGCACAGCAGAACTAAACATATAGATATCAGACACCACTTTATTAGGAACCTTGTGGAGGACAAGATTATTCAGCTGGAACATGTGGTTACTGAGGATCAAATTGCTGACATATTCACAAAGGCCTTGGATGCTAAACAGTTTGAAAACCTGAGAAGCAAGCTAGGTGTGTGTTTACATGAAGAATTATAGCAATTACTGCAAACTGGATGTGAGGAAGATAGAGTACCTGCCAGTTGTGCCTGTGCTAAGTGTGATCATGAGCCTGAGTCTGAGTCTGATATGTTTTCAAGGATCTGTGTTACTTGTTTTGGTTTTAATCCCTATTTGAAGTCTAAAGTTTGTCATAATTTTGTGGCTAAAAAGGGGGAGAAAAATCTATGTTTAAGTTCAGACAAGAGTTGTTCAGAATGTGTGCCATTGATTCAGAAGGTGACTAGTTTTGTTCAGAAGCTAAGCATTATGTTCAGAGTTCAGAACCTTTGCAGCAAGATTTGTCCAGATATGATTGAGGAGAAGTATGTGTCTCAGGGGGAGTACAAGATTGTTATGATCCTGAGTGTTTTTATGATCCTGAAGTGTGGTCCTGAAGAACAATTGTACTCTGATTTGTGCTCTGATACCATTTTTCACTGCAGTTCAGTTGTAAGGGGGAGTTTTTATGAGAAGCTGAGTTGTAGGGGGAGTGTTGTGAAGCTTAGTGTTTGTCTATGTATGGGGTAAAGCTACAGGGGGAGTGTTTGTGATGATCAGGAGTTGATCAGTAGCTTATATGTGTGCTTCAGTAGCTGAGAATATCAGAAGCTGATATGTTGTGTTGAACTGAAGCTGGTTTGTGTTTTTCATGATAATCATAGCTGAATCCGCTGCTTATCTTTATGTTATGATTGATCTTTGTGGAGTTCTTCATTGCTGAGATAGTCTCATGGGAGATTGAAGAACTTGGATGTGTGAACATTGGTTTTAGCCAAAAAATTTGCCAAAGGGGGAGATTGTTGAGTCTTTTGGTGTTGGCTGCATGTTTTGGCAAAACCAAAGTGTTGTTTAGAAGCATCTCCATATTTATAACAAGTCTTCATTTGCAAGAAATTTCATTTGAAGCTGTTCAGAAGCTCAAAATGACATCAGAAACTGAATGCCTCATCAGAAGCACTGTAGCGGTTCAGAAGCTGAATTCAGGTTCTGATGCCAGCGTTGACTTATGTTGACTTCATCAGAAGATGGTTATTTTCAAGTTATTCTTGCGCGAATCTTGGCGAGATTTAACAAGGAAATATCCTAGTATATTACTTCTAGAATGCTGATTGATTTGTGGAAGATCTAATGAAGATTTGGCTCGTATTTATGAAGATCATATTTTCTGAAGAAATCTTTGAAGAGATACATTGCAGAATTATATGTTTCCTAATTGAGCCTTGCATAATTTAGAAACATATCAATTCAGAAGATTTGAATCAGTTTAATTCTAATTGCTGAAGATTATAAAAGGAGGTTGTTGCTATGTTTTGAAGACTTACGGTTTTAGAGTTATAATTCAGAAATTGAGTCTGTGTTTTTGACTTAGAGTTTTATTTGTGCACCACTCATATGCTTTGAGTTGGTTTAGGATTAATCGAGTTGTAATTCATTCTAAGCCTTTAGGTACGAATGAAGTTTTGTTGTTGAAGTGTGTCTTCAAAAACAGGGTAGTTTTCAGAACTAGGTTTTAGTTCAAGGGTTGTTCAAGTAGCTGGGTTGCACTTGCTTGAATAGGAAGTTAGAGGATTCTAATACTCAGAGTTGGGTAGAAGTCTGACTAGGTGGAGGTTAATTGCTTGGGATAAGAACTGGGAGTCAGTGTCTGAGTCTTGAGGATTAAATCCAATAGTGGATTTCCTTCCTGGATTGGTATCCCCCAGAGTAGGAGGTGTTTACTCCGAACTGGGTTAACAAACCTTGTGTGCCTTTTTACTTTCCTGCACTTTGTTTTGCTGCTTGTGTTGTGTTTGTGTGTGCTCTGTTTTAAGCAATTTATTGTGCCCTGCGTATTTGTTCAGAACATGTTTGGTTCAGAACCTGGTAAACTCTTATTATTGCCTGTCCAGAATTTAACAAGAATTGGAGACAAACTTTCCTTAGGACGAGGGGGGAAAGGACTGCGAGGAAGCCGCTGTGCAGGTATAGGGCGAGTTGAGGCTTCCAATTTGCTGGATGAGTTCCCCGGCCTCCATCACTGAATTTGAATATGAGAAGTTGGACGAGTATGAAAAAGATGTCGTTTGCTTCTTGGACAAAATGTTGCCTATGAATATATGAGAGCTGTTGAATAGGGAGGGGGACGCAAATATCCTAGAGACCTATTTACGTGAGTTGATTTTATAACTTTACTTGATTGACTTTCTCGCCTACTTTGTCTTAGTAACTTATGTGTTTTTTTCTTTGTATTTTCTTTTTGTAGAATCGATTGCGCCTATGAATGCTGAAAAGAGGAAAAAGTATCTAGAGGAGATGAAGGCCAAGAAAGTTGTTGAGGGGTTGGTCGTCAGCGACCCCTCTGGACTTATTACTTGTAAGCCAAAGTGGAAAGCTGAGGTTGCACTTGATGCCCAACCTTAAGGTGAAGTCGCCGCCAAAGTCGTGCAAGAAAAGGGGCGAGATGAGAAGAAGGAGAAGGCACCAATCGGGAACGACAAGGTGGCGACCAAGAAGAGATCAAAGAGGGCGCACTCTCAGCCCACTATCGAAGCTACTAGTACCAGCGGGGGGGTCCAATCCTTCTGGAGCAAGGACTTCGATTATGGAGCCTATGTGAAGGAGATGACAGCCTTCAGCCCTGACAACGTGAGAGCTGGGAACCAGAACTCCATTCCCTTTATGTCAAGGGATGTGAGCGTGAACTGTTTGCGGTCTATCATGCTCCTGGACGCAATGGACCACAAACATGAAGAGCTGGTGCAGAGTGAAGAAACGCTACAGGGTAAGGTGAGGGCGCTGGAGAATGAGTTGAAAGAAGCCCAATAAAGTAGAGAAAAAGAGGTCAAAGAGGCCAAAGAGGCGATGAAGCTTGAATGTGATGAGCGCATCACTGACCTGAAGATCGGTCATGATGCTGATTTAGCTGGGAAAGACACGGTGATTAAGCAGTTGAAGGGCGAAGTTGCCTCTGGAGTTGAGAGAAAGACTAAGCTGAAGGTTGAAATCTCAGTGGCCAAGGGCGAGCTGGCACTGTCTTTTGAGAATGATTTTGATCGTGCCAAAGAACAGGTCACCTTTCTATATCTTGGTGTCGATCTCTCGTCTCTAGATTCTTTTAAGGTTGTTGTAGATGGCACCCTAGTGGACGAATCATAATATTACTGTTGTAATTATTAATTTTGCTTCGAACTTAGTACACTCTTGGTTTGTAATGATGCATTATTCTCTTTATATTGTTTAACTTTTCTTCTATTATTTAGCTTCGAATTTCTTCTTTTTTAATGGCGATGCTTTAAAAAATGCCTCCTGGGCGATGACTATTTCTTGTGCTTATTTCGCGCCTTGTTAAAAATTGTCAAACCGTTTTTATTCTCAACGTTATTGTTTTGTTGAGGCATCTTTTTTGTGTGGATCTTCTTACTTTCGCGATGCTTTAGAGCCCTCTTGGGGTTAAGGAATTAGCTGGCGATTTCTTTTTAGCACACGACGTCTTAGAGCCCTCTTAAGGGTTAAGGAATTAGGCGAGTACTTTTTTCTTGCTCGCGACGTCTTAGAGCCCACTTAAGGGTTAAGGAATGGCGAGTACTTTTTTCTTGCTTGCGACGTCTTAGAGCCCACTTAAGGGTTAAGGAATGACGAGTACTTTTTTCTTGCTCGCGACGTCTTAGAGCCCACTTAAGGGTTAAGGAATGGCGAGTACTTTTTTCTTGCTCGCGACGTCTTAGAGCCCACTTAAGGGTTAAGGAATGGCGAGTACTTTTTTCTTGCTCGCGATGTCTTAGAGCCCACCTAAAGGTTAAGGAATTAAGCGAGTACTTTTTTCTTACGCGCGACGTCTTAGAGCCCACTTAAGTGTTAGGGAAATAAGCGAGTACTTTTTTCTTGCTCGCGACGTCTTAGAGCCCACTTAAGGGTTAAGGAATTAAGCGAGTACTTTTTCTTTTGCTAACGACGTCTTAGAGCCCACCTAATGGTTAAGGAATAAGTGAGTACTCTTTCTTTTCTCACGACATCTTAGAGCCCACCTAAGGGTTAAGGAATAAGTGAGTACTTTTCTCTTTATCTTGGCGTTGTTGTTCTGTTGCAGGCGATTAATACAAAATAGATGACACAAATATAATTCAATAAGAGAGCAGGGTGCTGTAACATCCGGTGGCTCCCAATGGGCTGGCCTCCCTATCTTTCAAGGGCCGAGATGTACTCACGATCTTCTCCACCCCCCATGTGGAGTTTTTGCCTTCCGTGGGAATCGAACCCTGTACCTGGGGCTTAAGTACAAGTTCAATGCATTCCCACTACCAATTGAGCTACTAGCTCAATTGGTAGTGGGAATGCATTGAACTTGTACTTAAGCCCCAGGTACAGGGTTCGATTCCCACGGAAGGCAAAAACTCCACATGGGGGGTGGAGAAGATCGTGAGTACATCTCGGCCCTTGAAAGATAGGGAGGCCAGCCCATTGGGAGCCACCGGATGTTACAAAAAAGGTAGCTCAATTGGTAGTGGGAATGCAAAGAACTTGTACTTAGGCCCCAGGTACAGAGTTCGATTCCCACGGAAGGCAAAAACTCCACGTGGGGGGTGGAGAAGATCGTGAGTAGATCTCGGCCCTTGAAAGATAGGGAGGCCAGCCCATTGGGAGCCACCGGATGTTACAGGTGCCTCATTAAAATCCCCCGTTATTGTAGGGGAAAAGAGTGTTCCCTACTCTTTTTCATTAAAATAAAAGATACTGGAAATTAAAACAAGGTAATCATTATGGCAGCTTTACAGGTTTCTGAGCTCGCCCTTTGAATTGTAATGGCGATCGTCTCTCTGTTTGGCATCAAAGTCTTGGACGTGGGTGTGTTTGTGTAATTCCTCGATCATATTCGCTCCATGCAGTAAGCATGTCTCGCTAGCTTCCTCTGTGAAATTTCCATGATGCCAGGTTGGCGTGTTGACCGGCTTGACTCCTGGATACAAAGCAAGGAGATGACACACTTTGGCGGGGTTGGCGCTAAGCATATCTGTCGGCTGACGAGCGAAGAGGTTTAGGTTCTTCCTCATGAGTTCTGTTACGCTCATTTCTTTGGCTGGATCCAAAGATGTCTCTGTTCCGATGGTCTGATGAGGCTCCGGGTCCATCAAAATCTCTTTTGGACCTTGAGTGGGTACGAGGCGCTCTTGCTGAAATTCCTCTCCTGGATCAATGTCGACGGCATTCACCTAGTGCGCTTTGGTGCTGCTGGCTCCTTTCTTTTCCTTCTGTAGTTTCAGACTGTTGTGGTAACACTCCCGAGCAATTTTCTGGTCTACACTGATAATGCCGACTTATCCATTCTCCAGTGGGTACTTCATGATGAGGAATTTAGTGGATACATAGGCGTCAAAAAGGTTGAAAGTTGGGCGACCTATTATGATGTTGTAAGAACAAGGCGAGATGATGACTAAATATTTGACTCAGATGGTTTTGGCGCTGTTGCCTGTACCGAAAGTTGTTTTCAAAGTGATGTGTCCACGAACGTGCACCTGTTCTCTTGTGAAGCCAGACAGGGTCCCCTTAAAAGGCTGCAGCTGGTCCTCATCAAGTCCCATTCTCTCATATTTCTGCAGAGCTGCGGGGATCAATCAACACTCTCTTGACATCCCAGTTAAAGTTTTGTACCGTGATGACCATAGGATCGTCATCATGGGGAATTATTCCTTCGCGATCACCACTTGAGAAGGTGATGTCTGGCTTGTGTTCTGGCTTTGCTATGGCGTGGTTATCCAGGAGCATGACTTGTCATACATACCACTTTCGGGAAGCACTAGACTCGCGGCCTCCTGCAAATCCGCCAGATATAGTGTTCAGTGTGTGGCGCTCACCATCCTTTGCGACATCCTTATCCTTTGGCGCGTCCTTAGGAGGGTGCCTGTCTCCCTCCCTGTTATCTTTGATTTATCCCCGCAGCCT
This sequence comes from Medicago ruthenica, assembly GCA_018208015.1. Lineage (NCBI taxonomy): Eukaryota > Viridiplantae > Streptophyta > Magnoliopsida > Fabales > Fabaceae > Medicago > Medicago ruthenica. The sequence goes on from CM031372.1 coordinate 50,039,102, forward strand.
GCCATTCTAGATTAACTTTTTGATTTCTCTCTTTAGATGGATGCAGTCATCGGTGGTATGTCTCTTTATGCGGTGGTACTTGCACCAGGCGTCATTTTCATTTCCCATCTGGTTCCACTTTGGCGGTGGTGCGTCTGGGATAAGTCTTGAGTGGTAGACATTCTTCCAAGTTTGCTCCCGCTGGGTGTTGAGTGTTGTGAAGAATTCAGGTGCGGCCTCATGTCTTTCAGGTGCATGACACTTGAAAGGCGCCTATCTCTGGAGACAGACGGGTAGTAACTTCGGCGGTGGTCGTAGCTGATGGGGTGGCCCTCTCTAGAATCCCTGGATTTCTTCTCGGTGTTGCTCTCCTCTCCTTTAATGTAACACTCTGCTCTGGACATGATCTCCTCCATTGAGTCAGCTGGTTTTTGTGCCAATGACTCGTTAAACTAGCCAGCCTAGAGACCGTTCTAAAAGGCTCCTACGAACAACTCCTTTAATGTAACGCGCGAGGTACTCACAGAGTGATTCGTTCGGTCCTTGACGGACGTTGAAAAGGCTGATGGATGAAACTTTACGATGGCGGCTGGCCGAGAACTGGTGCGTGAGCTTGCGTGTCATGTCCAGGTAGCTGATGATGGAGAATCGTGGTAAGTTTATATACCATCTGAGGGCGGAGTCTTTGAGGGTTTCGGCTAACAGCTTGCACTTGAGGGAATCAGCGGCACCAATGACGGCCATTTGGGTGTTGAAGGTGGTAATATACTCCACGGGGTCACTTTTGCCCGAAAGAGGAAAGAGAGGGCGGCTTGAAATTCTCTAGGACTGGCGCGTTCCATACTTCTGCGGAAAGTGGTTAAGAATCAGGATTGGCCGATTCGTCTTGTTGAGATCTGTTTCCTTCGGCATGCTGCTGATGTTGGATGGTCTCCATGGTTGCTTGCAAGGCTTCGTTGTGGTCATGAATGAAGGTGAGAAAAACACACAAGAAGGGGGGGGGGGGGGGGGGTTGAATTGTGTGGACTCAAAAACTTGGTTTTCTTTCTTATAAAAAAAAATGTTGAGTTCAGAAACAGGTTCTGAACTATTATCAATGTTTAACTGCAGCGGATACAAAATGAAAAGAAAGAGGGAAAGAGAGACACACAATGTTTTATACTGGTTCCTTCCACAAGTTGGAAGTAGTCCAGTCCCCTTGTTACTAACAAGAGATTTTAACTATAATCAGATGATTACAATTGCTCAACCACAAAAGAAGAGACTTCCAGTTGCTCAACCATAAAGGAAGAGGCTTTTAATGCTCAAGACACTAAGTCAAGAGGCTTCCCAATGCTCAGACACAAAGTACTGAGACTTCCTGCTCATACCACAAAGGAATGAGATTACAACTTGCTCAAAACACTAAGTAATGAGACTTATGATGCTTAGTACGCAGACTAAGACTTAGACCAAACTGATTTACAAAGAAAGTAAGTTTGGGTTGAACACTTGATAAAATATCAGAGGTGTTCACTTAATACAACACAGGTTAAGACTCTTAACCTTAAGAAATTCTAAGATACAAAGATTGAAAGAATTTCTAAGAGGTTTGTGAACTATAAGTTTTGACAGCAAAACAGAGCAAGTTTCAGACAGATTTTATCCAAGAGTCTTAGCATTTTTCTTCTTCAATTCTTCTTCCTTTCATAGAGGAAATTAGAGCTGTTGAAGATTTGCAGAAATTAAGCAAAGAGCTGTTGCAAATTGAGAGCTAGGATAGCTGAAATTGTGTGCTGAACTTTTGCAGAAAACAGAGTGCAGCAGCCATTTTTGAATTTGCTTTCCTTAAAAGCTGGGGAATGTTTGAGTCAGGGAGACAACTGTTCCATTGGAGTTGTTCTGACATATGCAGGCATTAAATGCGCACAGTAACAGTTGCTTTCCTTGCCACATCAGACTTCAGAAGCTTCTGCATGAACAGTACATCAGAAGCTCTCTTCAGGAGCACTTCTTCAGAAGCACTGTTCATCAGACGCACTTCTTCAGACGTTGACTTTTTGTTGACCTTCAGACGCAGACTTCAGAAGCTGTCTTCAGACGCAAGCTTCAGACTCAGGCTTCAGACACACTTCAGAAGCACCCCTCAGACTTAGGCTTCAGACCCAGTTTTCTTCCAACTTTGCAACATTGCTTCTGAGCTTTCCTTTCTTGCTCTAAGCTTGTTCTTCCATAACCATTATCAAATACCAATCATTAAACACGTGGTTCTGAAATAACTTGAATAAAGAATTAGCAAATAACCAATTTTCTATTTAACACTTTGTTATCATCAAAACCATAAAGAGAGATGTTTTTACAAATTGTTCCAACAATCTCCCCCTTTATTCAGAAGAGAGTTGTTTAACACATTTTGTTCCAACAATCTCCCCCTTTTTGATGATGACAAACATCAGTATTAATCAGAAAATTGTTGTTAACTTAATTAACAAGTTAACTGCAGGGTGTGAGGCTTGTAAGCTCCCCCTGAGTCTGATCCATGTTAATTAAGTTCAGTTTAAATCACAAATGTGAAAATTTCAGAATTGTTGTTAAGTTTAATTAACAAGCTGACTTCAGGAGAGGTTTGCAAACTTCCCTTAGGTCTGACAGTCCTCAAGGTTAGGTTTGTAAGCTCCCCTTGATTCTTATCCAAGTTAATTAAACTCAAGTTAAAAGCAAACAAGTGAAATTATCACTCAGAATTATAAATAACTTGCTAACTTCAGGTTCTGAGGTTTGTAAGCTCTCCCCCTAAGTCTGATAATCCACAGGATGAGTTTTGTAAGCTCCCTGAGTCTTATCCAAGTTATTTTAAATTCATTTTATTCACTAAGAGTAATTTATATCTCACAAAAATTAAATTCAGAGGCTAAGAGTTAAAAACAGTTCTCATAAGTTAAATTTCATTCAGAACTTAACTTATGTTCAGAGCCTCAGGCTTTAATACCTTTTACTCCCCTTTCATAAGTTAATTACTGACAGAATTTAACTTATGTTTTGAGCTCAGGAGCTTTAATACTTGTTTTACATCTCTCCCCCTTTGTCATCAACAAAAAGTTTTTTTTTTTTTAGAAAAAAAAAATTTCTCCCCCTTTTTAAGAGAGTTTGAAAAACATGTGAGATAACCAGCAATCATATAAGTAATCAAGCAGCAAAGATGAGAATCAGAGCAGTCTTGATTTTACATGAAGTATATGACATTGCATTTTTGAAAAATGAATGATGTTCAGAAGCAGAGAAAGATAGTTCAGAGCTTCTGATCAGAGCATTCTTTGCTCAGACATAGCTGTTCAGTATATTTTATTCAGTATCAGAGCAAACCTGAACTATTTTAACCAAAATTGTTCAGATCATAAACCTACTTAAAGGTTTAAGCACAACTGAACTTATATCAGAACCTGATACCAAAACTGGTTCAGTGCTGATACCAAGATATAGCATATGGTTCAGTGTGGACTCAAGAGTTTAAGTACTGCTGAAATCTTTCAGACCAACTGATACCGATTTTAAAATAAGTTCTAAGAGCCTGAACATGTCTGAAACAATTTGAGCATTTGAAAAATGTGTCTGTGTTAAACATTTTAAAAACAGACTGATACCAACTGAAATTGTTTGTCAAGCAATTTTAGCATTTGATACCAAAACAGAAAATCACATTTTTATATAGATGACTTTGGGAGGGATAAGATATAAACTTTCAAAGCTTTAAATCATCATTGCCCTTTGTTGTACTTATCAGATTCTGACCAAACATTAGATTTCTATCAGATTCAGAAGTCAGAAAATCCAGGTTCTGAACCTTCAGACTCTGAAGTTTTCAGGGCTTAACTTTCTTCAGATTCTCAGAAAATGAGTGTCTGATAAGTCTTAGCACCTGATGAACTCAGAATCTAGGTTTTCATTCAGATTCAAGCATATTTTTCAAGAGATAAAATGCATGTTCAGATTCTTTTTAATAAAATTGAATCTTTCTTCTGTTAGGGGTTTTGTGAAAATGTCAGCCCATTGATGATCAGTATCAATGAACTGAATATCTAAAACACCCTTCTGAACATAATCTCTTATAAAATGATGTTTAATTTCTATATGCTTGGCTCTAGAATGCAGAATTGGATTTTTAGACAGACATATTGCAGTAGTATTATCACAATAAATACGGATATTGTCTGCATGAATCTGATAATCCTCTAATTGATGTTTCATCCAGAGCAGTTGTGTGCTACAACTTGCAGCTGAGATGTATTCTGCTTCAGTTGTTGACAGAGCAATAGTTGCTTGTCTCTTGCTGGCCCAGGATATCAGATTTTCACCAAGAAACTGACAGTTTCCACTGGTGGACTTTCTTTCAATCCTGTCCCCAGCATAGTCAGCATCACAGAATCCAACTAGCTTATAATTCAAGGATTTCTTATACAGAAGTCCCAGATTAGTTGTTCCTTTCAGATACCTAAAGATTCTCTTGACAGCAGTCATATGAGATTCTCTAGGATCTGACTGGAATCTAGCGTACAGACAGACACTAAACAAAATATCTGGCCTAGAAGCAGTTAAGTATAAGAGAGAACCTATCATACCTCTATACAGCTTCTGATCTACTTTTGAGCCATTGTCCTCTTTGCTTAAGGTGTAGGTAGGATGCATAGGTGTTGTCATCAGCTTGCAATCATCAAGCTGGAACTTCTTCAGAAGCTCCTTAGTGTATTTGGACTGATGAATATAAACACCAACTTTGCATTGGTTGATTTGAATTCCCAAAAAGAATTTCAACTCTCCCATCATGCTCATTTGAAATTCATCCTGCATTAACTTTGAAAATTCTTTGCAAAGAGAGGCATTAGTAGAACCAAATATGATATCATCAACATATATTTGCACAATTAAGATTTCTTTCTTAACAGTTTTTTTAAAAAGTGTATTGTCAACTTGACCTCTTACAAAATCATTTTTAATCAAGAAATTGCTTAGTCTTTCATACCAAGCTCTAGGAGCTTGTTTCAGACCATACAAAGATTTTTTAAGTTTAAAAACAAAATCTGGATTTTTGACATCTTCAAAACCAGGAGGTTGTTTTACATACACTTCTTCAGTAATTACACCATTTAAGAAAGCACTCTTAACATCCATTTGGTACAAGATGATATCATGATTAACAGCATAAGAAAGAAGTAACCTGATTGCTTCCAGTCTTGCAACTGGAGCAAAAGTCTCAGTGTAATCAATTCCTTCTTGCTGGTTGTAGCCTTGAGCTACCGGTCTAGCCTTGTTTCTGATCACTTCTCCTTGTTCATTGAGCTTGTTCATGAACACCCATTTTGTTCCAATGATGTTCTGACGAACAGGTCTTGCAACAAGATCCCAGACATCATTTCTTTGAAACTGGTTCAGTTCTTCCTGCATTGCTACAATCCAGCCATCATCAGCAAGTGCTTCATCAGCAGTTGTGGGCTCAGTCATGGATAGCAGACCAAGCATAGACTCATTCGAACTGAATGCTGATCTTGTCTTCCTTGGACTATTCTTGTTCCCAATGATCAGCTCCTCAGGATGTGAAGACTTGTATTTGAATGAGGTTCTGGGTGGATTAGCTTCTGAAGACTTGTAATAACATGCTGTGTTTACAGCTTCTGCCCAAAAGTACTTAGCTATTTTGGATTCATGGATCATGGTTCTGGCCATTTCCTGTAAAGATCTGTTCTTTCTCTCTACAACTCCATTTTGTCGTGGAGTTCTAGGGGATGAGAACTCATGGAGAATTCCATGATCTTCACAAAAATTTTCAAAAGGTTCATTTTCAAATTCCCCACCATGATCACTTATGACTTTTAAAATTTTCAAGTCAGTTTCATTTTGTACTTGTTTGCAGAATTTGTAAAACACATCATATGTTTCATTTTTAGTTATGAGGAACTTAACCCAAGTCCACCTACTATAATCATCAACAATTACAAGTCCATATTTCTTCCCACTGATTGAAGCTGTTCCAACAGGACCAAACAAATCAATGTGAAGGAGTTCTAAAGGTTTAGAGGTGGAAACAATGTTTTTAGTCTTAAAAGAAGTTTTTGAAAACTTTCCAATTTGGCATGCACTACACAGTGCATCTGAGTGATAATCAATTTTAGGTAGGCCTCTAACCAGCTGTAACTTGCTAAGCTTAGAGATGAGTCTCCAGTTAGCATGTCCCAGCCTTTTGTGCCAAACCCATTTCTCATCACTCACAGACAGAAGGCAAACTACCTTCTGCTGAACCAATTCAGAAAAATTGATTTTATAAACATTGTTTTTCCTGTTTCCTTTGAACACTACAGACTTATCATTGTTGTTAATTACAGTACAAGTGTTCTTATTGAACAAGACTTCATAATTACTATCACATATACAATTGTGTATGTTACACTGTTTTTAATATCTGAATTCACTCTGATCCATTATCTTTTTTCAATGACAAGGAAAAAAAATTAGACATATACAATTGGTTACATTTTGTTTTAATAATTGAATTTACTCTTATCTGTAACAACCCGAATTTTAGCATTAGATTTACTTAATATTATTATTTATTTATTATATTTGTTAATTGTTTATTTGATGTGTGATTGATGGGATAGTAGATTTTAGAGTGTTTGAGGGTATTTTAGTCATTTTAGCATGAGTGGCATTTTTGTAATTATGTTAGAACTTGAAATTTGAATTTTAGAGAATAGTGGTGTATAAGTAAAATGAGAGGTTTACTGAAGTAAAAGTGTAGAGAAATAATTGTGATGAGTAGTGACTAAGCCGTTAGTGTGAGCAATTATATTTAAAGAATAATAGTGAGTGTTGGTGAATTAGGTCATTACATTTTTCACAAACTTTGAGAAGAGGCAAGAGGGAGAGAATAGAAGAGAATAAGCTTAAAGAGAAGGAAGAAGGGAAATCACTTGAAGTTAGAGATTCAAGCTAAGAGACTTACTTTGTGAAGAATTAACGTAAGAGGAAAGTTTATTTTCATCAATTGGGTTTTAATAAGCAAATGGGTAGTTTGGGTGTTTTAACTTATGATTAATTTTATGATGTTTGTTGTTAATTATGTTAAAATTCATGTTTTGTTATAATGAAATGATAACTTGGTGAATTTTGATGATTTTGATGAATAGCATGATAATTGAATGGTGTTTGTTGTTTAACAAGTTGATTTTTAGCATGAGCATGTGTTTTGTTTGAGAAATCATGAAGTTATGTTGAATAAGTTGTGTTTTAAGTGATTAATGCCATGTACATGTGAAATTGCTTAATTAAGTGAATTTGAATAAGTTGTTGCTGTATAATTAAGTTGTTACCACGATTATACGAAAGGAATGAATGAGATTACGTTGATTATGAAGTTGTGATGATTTGAGTTGTTGTTGTGGTGCTTTGGAGAAATAGCTTAATTTGAGGAAAATGAATAAGTTGATGTTGAATTGAATAAGTTGTTGTGATAATGATTGAGTTAAGTGATTAGGTAAATGTGTAACATGAGAGATATATTGTTGCTATTGATACTCCAAGTTTGTTGATGATTTGTTGGTGAAAATGTGAAATTGAGACGAAATTTGATTTTAAGTGAAAAACATGATAATTGTTCACGAGATGTGATTTTGATTAAGTTGTTTAAGCTGTATTTAAGGTGTAATTTAGTGAGTAATGTTGGGTAAATGATTTAAATTCAGTTTGGTGCGTTTGAGAGGTGTCGTTAAAACAAGATTTTCCACGCAAAAAACGCGAAAAATCAACTTTTGTTGTACTGGTAGGGTGGCACGACCGTGCTCCCTAACCGCACGGACCATGCGTGACTCTTGACATTGGGAGCACGAGCGTGCGCGTTAGGAGCACTACCGTGCGTACCCTGTTTTGTCCCGAAAACTCGTTTTCTCGTTTTATTAAGGTTCTAAGGCATGTGTTTGGGTCCCAAACCCCTAAAATTGAACAATGAGTGTTTAATTATGACGTTTAGAGATGATTAACATGATGCATGATTTGAGATAATTTAGAATGGAAAAGTGGTGATTTAAACTTGAGAATTTATCTTTAATTGAGTCGTGAATGGTATGCAATCATGATAATTGATTATGGAAGTGTGAATGATGTTGTAGCATGATTAATAAGTAGATTGATGTTGAATTAATGTGACTTGCTTGAATTAGTCATGAGATGCAGACTATGTGATTTTTTAAGAATGTAAACATGTTGTTTATGATATGATGATGACTAAAATTGTTGAATACATTAATATGATGAGATGATGAATGTTGTGGCATAATGCATTAAAGTTGTGAATAAATGATGTGTTGATAACATGAATGTTGTGGTGACCCACATACTTGCATAGGAGGCGGATAAAGGAAAGCTGTATGGGAAGCAAGGTGATAAAGGAAAGAAGGTGTGTGGTGGTGGTTCGAACCCAAGTGGGGTAGGACCTAAGTGCTTTAAGTGTGGAGGAATCAGGCACCGCTTTGCAGATTGCAAGAGTACCGTGGTGAGATGTTTCAAGTGTGGCAAGGATGGGTATCGTTCGTTTGAGTGCAAGGCTATGGAGTTGGTTTGTTTCAACTGTGGTGAAGCGGGCATATTAGCACGAAGTGTTCCAAGCCGAAGAAGGCGAAGTCAGATGGTAAGGTGTTTGCTCTGAATGCAGAGGAGGTCCCGGAGCAGTATAACTTAATTCGAGGTATTTGCTTTGTTGATAATGTTCCTTTGATTGCTATCATTCATACTGGTGCGACTCATTCATTTATATCTCTTTATTGTGCTAAGTGTTTGAATCTTGTGATGTCTCCTATGTTGAGGTAAATGGTAATTGATACACCAGCTAATGGCTCAGTGACCACTTCCTTTGTTTGTGTGAAGTGTCCTTTGAATTTCGGTGATGTAGATTTTAAGATTGATTTAGTATGTTTGCCTTTGGCTCACATGGATGTTATCTTTGGAATGGATTGGTTGTTGGCTTTTGGTGTTAACATTAATTGTTTAACCAAGAGTTTGACTTTCTCTAATCCGGTCGAGCGTGTAGAGAGTAAGTTTTTGACTGCGAGTCAAGTGGAGGCATCGTTAGATGGGGAGTCTCAGTTGTTTGTGATGTTTGCTTCTTTAAAGGTGGAAAGTGCGAAGGGAGGTAGCAGTGTTACGGTTGTGAACGAGTTTCTTGATGTGTTGTTGGAGAAGAGGTTCATCAGGCCGAACGTTTTGTCGTGGGGAGCTCCAATGTTGTTGGTCAAGAAGAAGGATGGTAGTATGATGTTTGTCGCGGTGATTTTTGGACATCAAGCTATTGATTAGCATTGACTCGCAATTTTAAGATTCACCACCGATCTTTTATTTTTAAAAAGAAAAGGGAGAAAGTTCCAAAAAACCCTATTTTTAGAGAGATCAAGGTCCGGGGGTTGGTTACGTAAAGGGAAGGTATTAGCACCCTAAACGTCTATAGTACACTATAGGAACCTCTTGTTTTTATTTATCTTTATGCTAAATTGATTATTTGTTTGTAAAATAAATGCTTAGGTGTGAAAAGATTAAAGTGATGAATTCAAAAGAAAGGAAAATGTTTTTGTTATTTTGTTGATTTGGAAAGACAAAGTCTTTTGCCTACATACCCGAATGGGATCAAAATCATGTAGTTCGGGGTAAAAATGCCGATTGATTTGTTTTTCTATTTTTTAGGTTTTTTTTTAAAAGGTTTAAAAGATAAAAATAAAGCCAAGTGGCAAAAATGAGATTGGTTTGTGTTTTTTAATTTTGGAAAATGATTTAAATGTTATTAAAATGGATTAATGGTTATTTAAGAAAGTGAAAGAAAAAAAAGGGGACTTGATTGAAAATCAAGGTTTATTTAAGAAAAGTTTTTTTTGAATTTTTACTTATTTGCATGTTTTTGTTTTTTTTTTATAATTAACTAAGACTAAAAAAGGTAACTAAAAGCTAAACGCGAGGAACTTCCGTGATGACGTTGGATCACCACGAAATCCTTTTGAAAATAAACTAGCCTAATATTTTTTGTATTTTTTTTGTAAAGCGAAATAAAAAAAAATATAAGACATAATGCGGAATAAATAAAGTGTGGGTGTCAGTGCATATTCTCATTTATATTTTACATTGGTCCTAAATACATTCTAATAGAATAAAAACGGAATAATAAATAAGTATAAAAATTGCAGATGCGATAAAATAAATATAATAACAATAGATAAAGGGATAACAATGCATGAAATGCAAAAACAATAAGTAAATATGTTGCATACAAGAAAAAAAAAATGCATGAGATAAATAAAGAAAATGGGAATAATAAAATGCATGAAGTACTGAAATATAAAGGTTGTCAAAATAAAAAGCATGGGAATGAATAGAAATTAAAATAAGAAAAATGAGGAATGATAAAAAAGAAAGGAAATAAAATTATTTTTTCTGAAAATCCTTGTGAAAAACGCTAGATGAAGTTTCAAAAAAACAACGTACCTTTGATTTTGATTTCTGTTTTCGGTTATGTGTGTTCTGGTTTGGATTGTTGTTGTTGGTGGATTTGAGGTGGTGGTTTATGGTTTTGATTTGCTGGGTTTGTGGTGGTTAGTGAAGCAGTGTGTGAGTGGGGTTTCGGTTTTGTTAGAATCGAAGGAAAAAAGGAAGAAAAGAGGTGGATTTTGGTATGTGGCCGCCGCGGCTTGGTAGTGTCAATTGAGGTTTCTGACTGATGATTCTCTTCAAGGGAGGTGCCTTCTTTATATAGCCTTCAGCAGCAACAAATATTTGAACCAAATATTCTTCAAAGATATATTTCGAAAATTCTTCTTTAGAAATATATTTCACCATAAAATCTTTCTTCAAACTAAAACACATATTTGCATCAATTATTCTTTTCAGAAATATATTGAAGCAAATATTTTTCATAAATATATTGAAGCAAATATTTTTCATAAATATATTTCCTAAAGATCTCGTTTGAAAATATATTTCCAAAATTTTCCTTTAGAAATATATTTCGCCATAAAATCTTTCTTCAGACTAAAACACATATTTGCATCAATTATTCTTTTCAGAAATATATTGAAGCAAATATTTTTTCAGAAATATATTTTCCAAAGATCTCTTTTGAAAGTATATTTAACAAATAAAATATCCAATCTGAAAAATATATCTTTCGAAAATATCTTCCTTCTGGAAACACACGCAGCTTGGAGAATAAGTAACATGAATGAATTCTTCAATTAAATCTTCAAAAGACCAGGTGAGAAAATAAACAGCTCCAATGCTTCTGAAAGTACTTTTGAAGTAGGTGCTTATGAAGGTTCAGCTTTCGAAAAAAAACCTCAGCTTAAAAGGAAGAGAAAAAAACGAAATGAAAATGGGTCAAAAATGGGGTATGACAGATGCCCCTATTTAAGTTTCTTCGTTACAGAGATTTAAAAGTGAAATTTTAATACGACGAGTCGAAGAGACTTAAATACAGAGTACACCATTTTTGACCAATTTCGACTGTAAAATGCTACAGATGCAATGTCATGTATTTAAAGTTATAAACGCGATGCTATGCATGTAATGCTGTGAATGTTTGCGATGCAAGTATGAATGCAAGACGGCGAAGGTGGCTCGACCAGGGATAACAAAACAAAAGGGTACCCGAGTCTGTTAAAGAACGGGGTCCGACTCCACTAGGGATAACATGGTTTCACTGGGGATAAATGTCAGTTGTTCGGGTTAATGCCGAACTGCCACTGAAGACAAGAAACAAAGGTAAATGTCAGCTGTTCGGGATGTTGCCGGACTAGCCACTGACGACAAGATAAGAAGATAAATGTCAGCTGTTCGGGATGATACCGAACTGCCACTGACGACGAGAAAGAAAGGTAAATGTCTGCTGACAAAAGATAAAGGTAAATGTCAGCTGTTCGGGTTAATGCCGAACTGCCACTGACGACAAGAAATAAATGTAAATGTTGGATGAAAGGTGAAAGCTGGATGAAAAGTAAAAGCTGGATGAAATATAAAAGCTGGATGAAATATAAAAGCTGGATGAAAGATAAAAGTTGGATGAAATATAAAAGCCGGATGAAAGATAAATGCTGGATGAAATATAAAAGCCGGATGAAAGATAAATGCTGGATGAAATATAAAAGCTGGATGAAATATAAAAGCTGGATGAAAGATAAAAGCTGGATGAAATATAAATGATGGATGAAATATAAATGCTGCTTGTTAACGAACTGCCACTTGGCATAAAGAAGGTGACATTTCTGGACCAGACACACTGGGGACGACACTTGGGGGGAAAAAGTTACAAATTATTCATGATTGATTGGCATGGAAAGATATTCAAAACAAGACTCAGGGTGGTTAATGCAACCATGTATGAATGATATTGTTTGCACGTTGTATGTGCATGAATGTGTATATGCATGAATGTATGAATGTATGTACGATTTATGTGACTGGCATGACTGATTAACTTGTGTGACTGTATGAAGGATTGATTTGTACGATTGTATGGAAGGTTGACTTGTATGATTGTATGAATGATAAACTTGATGAGACAAGATTGGACGGATAAAATGGAAAGTGACCCGACGTCGCATCACAAACACTCGGCAATCTCCAATGGGGATGATGCCACTGGGGACATATCAAAACATTGACGGGGTAAAGCCCGGCGTACGCAACAACTCATGGGGAGTAAACACTTCTTGGAGAGAACGTGCCAATCCAAAAACCATGGTAGAAGAACTGGTGCTTCTGTGGTCATGCTGATTTTTGTTTTGTCTTGTTTTTTGAGTCCCTAACTTTTGCCTGGACCGCCCTTTTAGGTTTTCAGCCCACCGGGAATATATTCTTTTGTATGCCCCTAATTTTTCCTGGACCGCCCTTTCGGGTTTTCGATCCACCGGGACGCTCATTTTTGCCTAAGCCGCCTTTTCGGGTTTTCGACTTACCGAGCTCTTTTCTTTTTCTCTTTTTCCTTTTTCTCTTTTTTTTTTATATATTTCTTTTTTTAAAAGCAATTGACCAAGTTCAGCCTGCAGAGTTTATCCGTTCTCAAGACAGATGTTGACGCACCCTTCACTTATTCATGAGTTCAGAGAAAATGTGTTTGTTGTTTATGCTTCCAAAAATATAAACAGATTTATGATTTTGAAAAAAATATTTTGCTTCAAGTACTACCATCAAAAATAGAAGAAGTTTTATAAACAGAATAAACAGGAGTTCAAAATAAAAGGCACAGGCTCAAATTTATTTAAAAGAGTGGTGACCCGCTAATGGCATGGCTCCGCGGATCTTACAAAGTTTGGAAAATGGTAAATATAAGGGGAAGGTACATTGAACACAATAACCACTATTCTCCCTAACAACCTGGAATTCAACTGTTTGGATGCTTCAGATTCAGAGTCTCTTTGATAGCTAATGTGCCCCAAGTGAGTAAAGGTTAGCCCAATGCAGTTACTTTGTTTTTTGATCCTTAACTTTTGCATAGATCGCCCTTTCGGGTTTTCGACCTATCAGGATAATTATTTTCTGTTTTATGTCTCTAATTGCCTGGACCGCCCTTTCGGGTTTTCGATCCACCGAGACGCTCATTTTTGCTTAAGCCGCCCTTTCGGGTTTTCGACTTACCGAGCTGTTCTTTTATTTTTTTAGACAAAGTATTTCTTGACTGCATCGGCATTCACAGGACGGGGAAGCTCGTCACCATCCATAGTCGTAAGAGTTAATGCGCCGCCGGAGAAAGCTCTCTTGACGACATATGGACCTTCATAGTTAGGCGTCCACTTGCCCCTGGAATCGGGTTGGAAAGAAAAAATTTTCTTGAGCACAAGATCTCCTTCTTGAAATACACGGGGACGAACCTTCTTGTCAAAAGCTTGCTTCATCCTCTTTTGATATAGTTGTCCATGGCATAAGGTGTTGCTTCTCTTCAATTAAGTTCAACCGATCATATCTGCTTTGGCACCATTCAGCCTCTGACAACTGGGCCTCCATTAGAACTCTCATTGATTGAATCTCAACCTCTACAGGGAGTACTGCTTCCATGCCATACACTGAAGAAAAGGGGGTTGCCCCTGTTGAGGAACGCACTAAAGTACGATATCCATGTAAGGCATACGGTAACATCTCATGCAAGTCCCTGTAGGTGGTTACCATCTTCTGCACTATCTTTTTGATGTATTTTTTTTCTTTCTTTGTTTTTTTTTTGCTTTTGTTTTTTTCCGTTTTTTTTTTGCAGCCTTGATGGCACCATTCATCTGGGATTTGATCAAGAGTACTGTAGTGCCCAAGTTAATCGCTTCCAGTGCTTCTTCTTGAGGCTGAATGATGTTATTTTTATATTCTAGTGACAGATAAGATCTTTTCGAGAATCCCTTCATCCTCCTCCTCTTCAGCTTCGTAAAGAGGGAACTCAAAGTCAGGAGAGAGCATAGGGTTACAGTGTTCAACGGGTTTATTGGTGTTTAAGCTTTTTATATGATTGATGATTGATTTTAGAAAATGAGTGAAAAATGCAGACCTTTTGAAATTGATTGAAAATAAAATATATTTTTTGGGTTTTTTGTGTTACCATTTTCCAGAAAAAGCAGTAAAATAAAAATAAAAGTCGCGAAAGAAACGACAATTTTTCATTGATAGTGGTAACTTGAAGACAAAAGTAGAGCCCTACATGATTTCACTTTCGTATTGGGCGAAACGAAAGGATTTTTGAAAAGACAAGACAACGAAAACACATTACTTGGACCCATGAGTAACTGAGGGAATGTCAACAACGACCCAATTGCGGCAAATCCTTCCTTGTGTTTGCACGACCACATCCATTTTCTCTCTTCTGTTTGCATGAGTATTGTAGGTGCGAGTCGGTTTGTAATGAAAGCGCCGGGCCACTTTTTTTGACTGCGGCAGATTGACATTTTGTGATGAAACAAAAGATGAGACTCGATTTGGAAACTATGAATGCAGTATGATGCATTATTATGTTTATGCAAAAAAAGAATAATTTGTCATCGAAGGACTTTGTTGAAGTAATTGTAAACATCATGGTTTGAACATTTCATTTGCGCATTAAGACATTACAAAATAGTTCTTTTTTAGAAACCAAGCCAAGGGACCTATTCAAAAGTCCTTTAGTGGAAGCTAGATTTTTAAAAAAAAATCTAAAGACTCCTAGCTTCCTTAAATTCAAAAAATCAAGGCTCTTGAAGGTGTGCTTCCTAGTGCTCCTCTATGATGTTCACAAAAAAAACTTGTTTAAGTCCTTCGATAATTGGATGAAAAAAATGTTTATGAATGAATGCATGCATGCATGGTTATGCTAAAGAACGGAGAAAACATGGTGAGGTTAAATCCATAATGTTTGAGTCAAGGGTAAACACGCCATTTGGTAAGGACTATGGTTTCATATGTACCTGTATCACGGGTTCTACCAAGTTCCCAAAGTCCTCAACCCCTTCCAAATATCATCGGGTTACGAGATTGACTCCCGGTCCAATAACATTTGTAAGAAAGTCTCGTTTGAGTGTAGTATCGCGTATCAACTAATTCAAGATTACTCTTGGTTAGCCACCGCACTACGTCCTAAAAGGCCAAGATGGGTTAAAGGTAACTAAGGGTCCTCAACTTCATAGGTCACTTGGAAATAATAATGTCGAACACGACTTACTCATGCCGACATAGTAATACTTCCAAGATTCCTCCATTGAGTGGAGTTATCACATGTGCCACATCCGAAATTTACTCTCGGAAAGACACTTTGATCATACCACCGTCCTATCTTATGTTTCCCTCATGTCCGGGTGTAGGACTTATCTCACCACTCACGTAAAAAGATAAACACTTAAGCACATATTTATAATTACAAATAATAATAAAGCATAAAGATAAAGAAAAGCAAGATAGGTTTAACCCACTTAGGAAGTGTCATCCCCAGTGAAGTCGCCATTTTTCTGTCGCGGTGATTTTTGGACATCAAGCTATTGATTAGCATTGACTCGCAATTTTAAGATTACCACCGATCTTTTATTTTTAAAAAGAAAAGGGAGAAAGTTCGAAAAAACCCTATTTTTAGAGAGATCAAGGTCCGGGGGTTGGTTACGCAAAGGGAAGGTATTAGCACCCTAAACGTCTATAGTACTCTATAGGAACCTCTTGTTTTTATTTATCTTTATGCTAAATTGATTATTTGTTTGTAAAATAAATGCTTAGGTGTGAAAAGATTAAAGTGATGAATTCAAAAGAAAGGAAAATGTTTTTGTTATTTTGTTGATTTGGAAAGACAAAGTCTTTTGCCTACATACCCGAATGGGATCAAAATCATGTAGTTCGGGGTAAAAATGCCGATTGATTTGTTTTTGTATTTTTTAGGTTTTTTTTAAAAGGTTTAAAAGATAAAAATAAAGCCAAGTGGCAAAAATGAGATTGGTTTGTGTTTTTTAATTTTGGAAAATGATTTAAATGTTATTAAAATGGATTAATGGTTATTTAAGAAAGTGAAAGAAAAAAAAAGGGGACTTGATTGAAAATCAAGGTTTATTTAAGAAAAGATTTTTTTGAATTTTGACTTATTTGCATGTTTTTTTTTTATAATTAACTAAGACTAAAAAAGGTAACTAAAAGCTAAACGCGAGGAACTTCCGTGATGACGTTGGATCACCACGAAATCCTTTTGAAAATAAACTAGCCTAATATTTTTTGTATTTTTTTTAAAGCGAAATAAAAAAAATATAAGACATAATGCGGAATAAATAAAGTGTGGGTGTCAGTGCATATTCTCATTTATATTTTACATTGGTCCTAAGTACATTCTAATAGAATAAAAACGGAATAATAAATAAATATAAAAATTGCAAATGCGATAAAATAAATATGATAACAATAGATAAAGGGATAAAAATGCATGAAATGCAAAAACAATAAGTAAATATGTTGCATACAAGAAATAAAAAATGCATGAGATAAATAAAGAAAATGGGAATAATAATAAAATTGCATGAAGTACTGAAATATAAAGGTCGTAAAAATAAAATGCATGGGAATGAATAGAAATTAAAATAAGAAAAATGAGGAATGATAAAAAAGAAAGGAAATAAAATTATTTTTTCTGAAAATCCTTGTGAAAAACGCTAGATGAAGTTTCAAAAAAACAACGTACCTTTGATTTTGATTTCTGTTTTCGGTTATGTGTGTTTCGGTTCGGATTGTTCTTGTTGGTGGATTTGAGGTGGTGGTTTATGGTTTTGATTTGCTGGGTTTGTGGTGGTTAGTGAAGCAGTATGTGAGTGGGGTTTCGGTTTTGTTAGAATCGAAGGAAAAACGGAAGAAAAGAGGTGGATTTTGGTATGTGGCCGCCGCGGCTTGGTGGTGTCATTTGGGGTTTCTGACTGATGATTCTCTTTAAGGGAGGTGCCTTCTTTATATAGCCTTCAGCAGCAACAAATATTTGAACCAAATATTCTTCAAAGATATATTTCCAAAATTCTTCTTTAGAAATATATTTCACCATAAAATCTTTCTTCAAACTAAAACACATATTTGCATCAATTATTCTTTTCAGAAATATATTGAAGCAAATATTTTTCATAAATATATTGCAGCAAATATTTTTCATAAATATATTTCCCAAAGATCTCTTTTGAAAATATATTTCCAAAATTTTCCTTTAGAAATATATTTCGCCATAAAATCTTTCTTCAGACTAAAACACATATTTGCATCAATTATTCTTTTCAGAAATATATTGAAGCAAATATTTTTTCAGAAATATATTTTCCAAAGATATCTTTTGAAAGTATATTTACACAAATAAAAATATCCAATCTGAAAAATATATCTTTCGAAAATATCTTCCTTCTGGAAACACACGCAGCTTGGAGAATAAGTAACATGAATGAATTCTTCAATTAAATCTTCAAAAGACCAGGTGAGAAAATAAACAGCTCCAATGCTTCTGAAAGTACTTCTGAAGTAGGTGCTTATGAAGGTTCAGCTTTTGAAAAAAAACCTCGGCTTAAAAGGAAGAGAAAAAAACGAAATGAAAATGGGTAAAAAATGGGGTATGACAATGCTTTTTGTGGATTATCGGCACTTGAACAAGGTGATCATTAAGAACAAATATTCTCCTCCAAGGATAGATGATCTGATGGATCAGTTGGTTGGTGCTCAAGTGTTTAGCAAGATTGACGTGAGTTCTGGATATCATCAGATTCGGGTTAAGGCAGAAGATATACCGAAGACTGCTTTTTGAACGAGGTATGGTCACTATGAGTATTCTATGATGCCATTTGGTGTGTTTAATGTGCCAAATGTATTTATGGAGTACATGAATAGAATCTTCAATCCTTATTTGGATCAGTTTGTGGTGGTGTTCATCGATGATATCTTGGTGTATTAAAAGTCTGAAGAGGAGCACGCGAAGCATTTGAGAGTTGTGTTGCAAACTTTGAAGGATAGGAAGTTGTTTTCCAAGATGTCGAAGTGCGAGTTTTGGTTACAGGAAGTGAGTTTGCTTGGTCACGTGATTTCTAGAGGATGAATTGTGGTTGATCCGTCAAAGGTTGAAGCTGTGTTGCATTGGGAGGTTCCTAAGTCTGTTACCGAGATCAGAAGCTTTCTGGATCTGGCCGACTACTATAGGAGGTTCATTGAGGGTTTTTCTAAGTTGGCTTTGTCGTTGACGCAGTTAACTTCGAAGAGTCAAGCTTTTGTTTTGGATGCCAAGTGTGAAGAGAGTTTCGAAGAGCTGAAGAAGAGGTTGATGTCAGCACCTGTTTTGGTTTTGCCGTGTGCGACCGAGTCGTTTGTTGTGTATTGTGATGCTTCTAAGATGGGATTGGGTGGTGTGCTTATGCAGAACGGAAAGTTTGTAGTGTATGCTTCGAGGCAGTTGAAGATACATGAGAGGAATTACCCGACCCATGATTTGGAATTGGCCGCGGTAGTGTTTGCGCTTAAGATTTGGAGGCACTATCTATTTGGTTCGAAGTTTGAAGTGTTCAGCGATCATAAGAGCTTGAAGTATCTGTTTGACTAGAAAGAGTTGAATATGAGACAGAGGCGATGAATGAAGTTTTTGAAGGATTATGATTTTGAGTTGAGTTGTCATCCAGAAAAGGCGAACATTGTAAAGCCCCAATCCCCGAGAACATAAATATAAAGATAAATCACGCATTTATCCTACATTGGAACTTTACTAATTCAACATATGTCTCATATCAAATATTTATGATAAAAACTTCATCAATTAAATCACATCGCAGCGGAATAAAATGTAATTAACATCAAAGAAATTGTCATGTCTCAGTCATAACATATAAATTAACATATCATCTCAACAAGGTTTGATCCAAAGATCTCATAGTATAACATAAATAAACCCGTAGTCCTAATCAGAGCTCCTAAGCTAGACTCCAAAGCAGATAAACTCGAGTAGGCAAACGCCATCCTCGTCATGTTCACGAAAAAGCTATTCCTCAGCCTGCAAGTCTACATCCATGAGGGATTCACCCAAGGATGAGGCGACAATAAAGCCACTGGAGGGTAAGATATATGATCAACATAAGGGAATAATAAACGCATGTATGTCAGGCAAGTCATATCAACAATTATCACATATACATTTAAATAAGCAAACATGGTTACATAACTCAACATTTATATCATATTCATATTTAATTATAATCTCAATCAAAATCTCCAATCATATATCAAACACTCAAGATTCATTAAGTATCAACAATTAATTTATAATGTTAATCACAATCACAAGAACTTATCAATTAAGCAGTTACCACATAAAATGCACAAGTTCACGCCAAAACATTACCAAACACGACTTCTATGAATGCAATGCGCCTTACACGACTCTATATGTTTTACGGTACCGCCACCGATGAACTCCCCGAGATGTTAAAACCCCGCAATGAAATCACCACACACCACACCAGACTGACTTATGAATGCATGGACCCACAAAGAGACTCGACAATGCTCACCAAATACACTCACCATTTGTTATACAATTCACTCCGTCATATAACATATCATCACCAAATCATCACCTAATGCATTATCAAATCACTAAGGCCACACATCAAGTCAAGTAATTAAACATCATCATCATTTACTCAAACATCGTCACTTAACACATAACATGTATAATTATCACACATCATTTAATATCATCAATAGCATCATCAATATCATCATAAATATCATCATCAATAGCATCATCAATAGCATCATCAATATCATCATAAATATCATCATCAATAGCATCATCAATAACATTATCAAATCATGTGTAAACAGCAACACATCACAACCATCACAACATCAAGTATTTACAATCTTCAACATTCTCATAATTTAAGTTTCATGATTTAATCACACAAACTACACCAAACATCATTAAAGATTGCAACTTCATAATTACCTACTCATATATTAACTCTAAATGATTCCTTAGACTCGTCATTAATTTTAAGGATGTTTCAAGATTCATTGAAAAAGTATGCGGAAATTTCACGAAAAATGTGTCATGACCTATGTGTAGTATTTTGATCATAACTCAAGTTCTGTAACTCTAAATGAAGTACAACCAACGGCAATTTAAAGCTAACATCCATATCTACAACTTTCATGTTTACACCGAAACCCAGTTCAAAACAGAAACTAGTGAAAAAAGGGACGTAACAGAAAACGTTGTTGCTGTCAGTGGTTGATACGGCTACGGGAATCACTTAAAACTCACCCAAAAATCCCATTTTTGATCCCCATCAACCCAAAATCAATTTACAGATATTAACCTCAAATTGAACAATGCATACGTAACAAAACATCAATTGATATGAATTTCACAAGATTTTCGGTTAATTTTCAAAGTTCGTCTCAAAAACCTATTTTTTTTCCCAAAACAACTTAAAATCCCAAACAGATTTGTACAACAACAATTCTAACTTTCTAATCATATCAACATGTTCATAAGCACATAATTAACAACATAAATCAACTTAAAATCAATTATGTCAATAATTCATTCAAATTCACCAATTTAAGCAATTTTCACATAAACAACAACAATCATAATCCCAACTTAATCCAAACAATATAACCTCATAATTTCACAACCCAAATACATAATCATACCCATAATCAATTCAATTAATCATAAACAACACCAATTATCATGTTATTCATTAATTTCACCAAATTTCACAAAGTTCATATTTAACAAAATCAAACATGAGCACAAAGTAAAAGCATGAAATCAACAACTTAACACATATTCAATTCAATCATTAACAAAGAGCACGAAAATCAACACAATTAATCATAATTCATAAAATTAAGCTATAATCTAAAAGCTCCCAAACACGCAATTGCTTCTTAAACCCATATGTTAATCATAATCTCCCCTCTTACCTTAATTTCCTCGCTATTCTTGCTATTTTTAGTGCAATCCTCTCCTTCACCTTTGATTTCATAGCTTTCCTCTTCTCCAAGCCTCTTCTCTCTATCTCTCTCTTGCCTCTCAAAAGTTTTGTGAATAATGAATAATCTAATTCACTCACCACTAACTAACTAGTGTATTTATAATAGGTTTCTAGGGTTTGTTATCCCACTAATTAGGTTTGTTACAATTTTGTTATGATTTCAAATATATCTTTTAAAACAAAGTTTGTTACCTTTTAAAATAAAATAAGGTTTGTTACGATTAACTCACAATATTTTTTTCTACACTTTTACTTCACTTAAACCCCCTTATTACTTATACACCACTATTTTCAAATATTCAAATTTTGAACTTCTAACATATTTCAAATATGTCACTAACTCTCAAATTACCAAAATACCCTTCAGCTCCCAAAATTCAATAAATCACCAAAATAAACAATTAAACACACATAAACAATTAAATAAATAAATCCTAAAAATCGGGATGTTACAAACATGGTGGCAGATGTAACAACCCGATTTTTAGGATTTATTTATTTAATTGTTCTTGTGTGTTTAATTGTTTGTTTTGGTGATTTATTGAATTTTGGGAGTTGAAGGGTATTTTAGTAATTTGAGAGTTTGTGGCATATTTGAAATATGTTAGAAGTTTAGAATTTGAATATTTGAAAATAGTGGTGTATAAGTAATAGAGGGTTTAAGTGAAGTAAAAGTGTAGAGAAAAATATTGCGAGTTAATCGTAATAAACCTTATTTTATTTTAAAAGGTAACAAACTTTGTTTTAAAAGATATATTTGAAATCGTAACAAACCTTATTTTAATTTAAAAGGTAACAAACCTTGTTTTAAAGTATATATTTGAAATCGTAACAAAATTGTAACAAACCTAATTAGTGGGATAACAGACCCTAGAAACCTATTATAAATACATTAGTTAGTGGTGAGTGAATTAGATTATTCATTATTCACAAAACTTTTGAGAGGCAAGAAAGAGATAGAGAGAAGAGGCTTGGAGAAGAGGAAAGCTAGAGAATCAAAGGGGAATGAAAGGATTGCACTAACAATAGTGAGGATACTAAGGTAAGAGGGGGGATTATCATTAACATAAGGGTTTAAGAAGCAATTGCGTGTTTGGGAGCTTTTAGATTATAGCTTAATTTTATGAATTATGCTTAATTGTGTTGATTTTCGTGCTCTTTGTTGATGACTAAATTGAATATGTGTTAAGTTGTTGAGTTCATGCTTTTACTTCATCAAAACTCATGTTTGATTTTGTTAATTATGAACTTTGTGAAATTTGGTGAAATTAATGAATAACATGATAATTGATGTTGTTTATGTCTAATTGAATTGATAATGAGTATGATTATGTATTTGGGTTATGAAATTATGAGGTTATGTTGTTTGGGTTAAGTTGGGATTATGGTTGTTGTTGTTTATGTGAAAATTGCTTAAATTGGTGAATTTGAGTGAATTGTTGATTTAATCAGTTTTAAGTTGGTTCATGTTAATTAAGTGATTATGAACATGTTTTTGAGACGAACTTTGAAAAATAACCAAAAATCTTGTGAAATCCATATTAATTGATGTTTTGTTGTGTAACCATTGTTCAATTTTAGTGTATTGATCATGGTTAATATCTGTAAACTGATTTTCGGTTGATGGGGATCAAAAATGAGATTTTTGGGTGAGTTTTGAGTGATTCCCGTAGCCGTAGCGACCACTGACAGCAACAACTTTTGTTGTTATGTCCCTTTTTTCACTAGTTTCTGTTTTGAACTGGGTTTCGGTGTAAATATGAAAGTTGTAGATATGGATGTTAGCTTTCCATTTCCATTGGTTGGAATTCATTTAGACTTCTAGAACTTGAGTTATGATCAAAATACTACACATAGGTCATGGCACATTTTTCGTGAAACTTCCGCATACTTTTTCAATGAATCTTGAAACATCCTTAAAATTAAATGACGAGTCTAAGGAATCATTTAGAGTTAATAAATGAGTAGGTAATTATGAAGTTGTGATTTTTAATGATGTTTGGTGTAGTTTGTGTGATTAAATCATGAAACTTAAATTATGAGAATGTTGAAGATTGTAAATACTTGATGTTGTGATGGTTGTGATGTGTTGTTGTTTACACATGATATTGAAAATGCTATTGATGATGCTATTGATGATGATATTTATGATGATATTGATGATGCTATTGATGATGCTATTAATGATATTAAATGATGTGTGATAATGATATATGTTATATATTAAGTGACGATGTTTGATTAAATGATGATGATACATGTTATGTATTAATTGAAGATGTTTTATTAAGTGATGATGATATATGTTATATTAACTGACGATGTTGAATCATATGAAAGTTTATATGATAAGTGACGATGTTAATAAGCGACGATGTTTAATCATGTAAGGGAATATATGATAAAGATGATGATATTGTTGTCAAGTCTTATGTGTACTTGATGTGAGTCGAATATATGAACATGCATTCATTCATGAGTCAAGTTAAGCAATGATGGGATGACTCGGTAAAATATCTTCGATATCCAAAAACCGGTACCACATGCACTTAGAGTCTTTAGGTGTATTACATACACTTGAGTCATATTTGGTAATGTTTTGGCGTGTACTTGTGCTTCTATGTGGTAAATGCTTAATTGATGAGTTCTTGTGTTTGTGATTGAATTGTAAATGAATTGATGATACTTGATGAATCTTGAGTGTTTGACATATGATTGAAAATGGTTATTGAGATTATAATTGAATATGAATGTGATATAAATGTTGAGTTATGTAACCATGCTTGTTTATTTAAATGCATACGTGATAATTGTTGAAGTGGCTTGCCTTACATACATGCGTTTATTATTCTCCTATGTTGAGCATATATCTTACCCTCTAGTGGCTTTATTTTTGCCTCATCCATTGGTTCAACCCTTGTGGATGTAGACTTGCAGTGTAACATCCCGCCCAAGACTTGAATAATTATTAATATTGAGACGATGTATCGGAGATGTTTTAAGCAAAGGACAATTTGGTGAATTGTCAGTTAATGGGTTATTTATATGGCAAGTGTAATATTCCGCTTAGATGTGATGGTTAACAGTGTTAGAAACTTATGAAACAAGCAAGGCGTTTTTGTAATTAAGAGGAATGGCAATCTTGTAATTATTTTAAAAAGGAAAGATTATTAGAATGGGAGCAAGATATTTATCTTGCTATTTTCCCCATTCTTTCTTCTCTCCCAATCAGCTCTCTTCCTCTCCCTTCCTCCCTACTCTCACGCCTCCTCTCCCTCATCTCCCTCTCCATCAATTCAATCTCTCTTAAAGGAAAATCTAGTGAGGAATCTTTCAAGGCAAGCTTGGTAGGAAGCTTAGTACAAGAGAAAGGAAAGAAGAACAAGAAAGTATCAAGAGAGAAGCTAGAGCTTTGGTTCTCAAGCTTGGGGTTTGATGATTACAGATGTGGCAAGGAGCAAAGCTAGTAATCAAAGTGAGTTCCCTAGGGGTTTTAGCACCCACCTTGTTGAGTTTTGATTAATATGTTGTTTATTGGATAAATTTATAATTAGTGTTCAATTCCTTATGCTTGGTAAATCCCTTAGTTAATCATGTTGTTAGCTACCTATATGTTTTGGAATTTCTTCCCATAAGTTGTTTTGAAGATTGGACAGGATTGGATTAGCCTAAGAAGCAAAATTTTGAACCCTGCAGATGATGAAATCGGCCACCGATTTCCTAGAATCGGCCACCGATTTTGTGGCTTGCAAATCATGGTGGTTTCGACATAAATCGGCCCCCGATTTCTCCAAATCGGCCCCCGATTTTCCTGTTCCTCAGAATTGCACAAATTAACATAAGATGAGGATAGGCATACATTGAGAGAAGGATACTCAATCCCTAAGATGTCAAAGAGAGATTATTAAGCTATGGAATGTTTCCAAATAACCAAGCAAGGCTTAGGAGAACAATGAGTGTAAGACCATAAGTTAATAAGTTATGTTTTGGGAGGTTATTTCCCCTAAGTATGCATTAATATGCCAAGGCTAGAGAAAGTATCAGAAGTACTTACAATTACTTAAGATGAGAATTAATGTTTAAGTTAAGAACCTATTTATAGGTTAAGTTTTAAGAACGAATACTCAAAGAATGCATCAGATGTGCATAAGTTATAATTATAAGTTATATATATACATATAAGAATTATTAAGATATTAAGCCGTGGCCTTCGTCGTTCACGCTAGTGGGACACGGATGGTTCATGCCAAGTAAAGACTAAGATTAATATTATTAAGTCGTGACTTTCATCGTCCACGCTAGTGGGACATGAAAGGTTCGTGCATAAGATTAAAGAATATTAATTCGCGTCTTCCGTCGTTCACGCTAGTGGGACCCGGGAGGTATACGCGTAAGTTTAAGATTATTAAGTCGTGTCTTCTGTTGTTCACGCTAGTGGGACACAAAAGGTTCACGCTAGTGGGACGTGTTATTCCGCAAGGATGACCGCACGACGACAAGAGGAGTCCGGTGTTAGCCTGATATGATAGGAATTTTCACCGGTTAGAAGGGAGATGTACTTCGGGGTTACTCCACCCGGATGCACTCCGTAAAATGAACCCAGATAATTATTGTTTGTTCAACGCTAACCTCTAACTTTAAGATATGAAAGTTGAATACGTTTATTTGCATAAGTATTGAGAAATAGGACAATTAGTTCCTAGTAATAAGAAGTGATCATAGTTATTTTCCCCTGATCACTAAGTATGAGATAAGTCAAGTTAGCCTATGATGAGATAAGATTAAGATATGCAGCGATCCTAGTTCTTCCCCTTGATCGCGAAATAAGTAAAGATAAGACTTGGCGATCGTAGTTTTCCCCAAGATTGCCGAGGTAGGCACGGCGACCCTAGGTTCCCTGTGGTTGCCAACAGTAGGTAGGGTAGGAGCTCACTGAGACATTATGTCTCATCCCTATCCTTCTGGTGCAGGTTTTCAGGTAGCCGAGTGGTTTTCAGATGAAGATCTTCATGAAGATGCTGGATGGAGTGCAGTTGCTCGTCAAGGACACGCTCAGGATGCTGACAGACTGTATATATGTATATAGAAGTGTATGTTATGATAATTGGATAATTGTAAAACGAGCCAACTTGTACTCATTCGGTTGTATGTATTATTATTATTATTATTATTGAAAAATTTTAATGTACCCAGTATCAGATTAATACACATGCTAATATTCTAGATAATTTAGTATGGGTGTTACATGCAGGTTGAGGAGTAGTTTACTCATGAGTAAATCGAGGATGGCGTCTGTCTACTTAAGTTTATCTGCTTTGGAGTCTAACTTAGGAGCTTTGACTAGGACTTGGGGTTTAATTATGTTATGCTATGAGATCTTTGGATCAAACTTTGTTGAGACAATATGTTAATTTATATATTATAAACGGGACATGACATTTGTTTTGATGTTAATTATGTTTTATTCTGCTGTGATTTGATTTAATTGATGAAGTTTTTATAATAAATATTGGATATGAGACGTACGTTGAATTAGTAAGGTTCCATGTAGGATAAATGCGTGATTTATCTTTATAATTATGTTCTCGGGGATTGGGGCTTTACAGCAGATGCTTTGAGTCGGAAGTCTTTGCACATGTCGGCACTTATGGTTAAGGAGTTAGAGTTGGTAGAGCAGTTTAGAGATTTGAGCTTGGTGTGTGAGTTGACACCGAATGGTGTGAAGTTGGGTATGTTGAAGCAGACGAGTAACATTTTGTAGGAGATCAAAGAAGGTCAGAAGGTGGACTTGGAACTTGTGGACCGGTTGGTGTTGGTTAACCAAGGCAAATAAGGTGACTTCAGATTGGATGAGAGAGGTGTTTTGAGGTTCTGTAATCAAGTTTGTGTACCGGACGTACCTGAGCTTAAGAGTAAGATTTTGGATGAAGGTCATCAGAGTAGTTTGAGTATTCATCCCATAGCGACTAAGATGTACCAGGATCTGAAGAAGTTGTTTTGGTGGCTAGGAATGAAGAAGGACATCGTAGAGTTTGTGTATGCTTGTTTGGTTTGCCAGAAGTCCAAGATTGAGCATCAGAAGCCAGGAGGAATGTTGCAACCGTTGTTTGTGCCAGAGTGGAAGTGGGATAGCATCTTGATGGATTTTGTGAGTGGTTTGACGAAGACTGTGAAGGGAAGTGATACGATTTGGGTAATTGTGGATCAGTTGATGAAGTCCGCGCATTTTATTCCTATCAAGATCAGCAAGTCATTAGTGAGGTTGGCGGAGATCTACATCAAGGAGATTATCAGATTGCAGGGTGTTCCTTCCAGCATTGTGTCGGATCGAGATCGGAAGTTTACATCGAAGTTTTGGGAGATTTTACAAGAAGCTTTAGGGACGAAGTTGAGGTTGAGTGCTGCTTATCATCCTCAAACTGATGGTCAGTGGGAGAGGACTATTCAGTCGTTCGAAGATTTGTTTAGAGCTTGTGATTTGGAAGTAAGGGAGAATTTGACCGTTGAGACTGTGCTTTTGAGTATCGAGGACGGCGAAGTTAAGCAGTTGAGAGGGAAGGAAATTGTCTTGGTAAAGGTGATTTGGGGAGGTCTTACGGGAGCGAGCATTACTTGGGAGTTGGAGAGCAAGATGAAGGAATCTTTTCCGGAGTTGTTTCCTTCAGGTGATTTTCGAGGACGAAAATTCTTTAAGTGGAGGAGAGTTGTAACAGCCCAATTTTTAGCATTAAATTTATTTAATATTTTTATTTATATTTTATATGTGTTAATTGTTTATTTGATGTGTGATTGGTGGGTTAGTAGATTTTTTAGTGTTTGAGGGTATTTTAGTCATTTTTGCATGAGCGGCATTTTTGAATGATGTTTGTTGTTTAACAAGTTAATTTTGAGCAAGAGCATGTGTTTTGTTTGAGAAATCAAGAAGTTATGTTGAATAAGTTGAGGTTTAAGTCATTATTGCCATGTACATGTGAAATTGCTTAATTAAGTGAATTTGAATAAGTTGTTACCACGATTATACGAAAGGAATGGATGGGATTACGCAGATTATGAAGTTGTGATGATTTGAGTTGTTGTTGTGGTGCTTTGGAGAAATAGCTTAATTTGAGGAAAATGAATAAGTTGATGTTGAGTTGAATAAGTTGCTGTGATAATGATTGAGTTCAGTGATTAGGTACATGTGTAACATGAGAGATATATTGTTTGTCTTGATACTCTATGTTTGTTGATGATTTGTTGGTGAAAATGTGAAATTGAGACGAAGTTTGATTTTAAGTGAAAAACATGACAATTGTTCATGATAAATGATTTTGATTAAGTTGTTTAAGCTGTATTTAAGGTGTAATTGAGTGAGTAATGTTGGGTAAAGGATTTAAATTAAGTTTGGTGCGTTTGGGATCGAAAGGTGTCATTAAAACGAGATTTTCAGCCCGAAAAATGCGAATAATCAACTTATGCTGTATTGGTAGGGTGGCACGAGTGTGCGCCCTAACCGCACGGACCGTGTGTGATTCCCGACATTGAGAGCACGACCGTGCGTGTTAGGAGCACGACCGTGCGTACCCTGTTTTGTCACGAAAACTCGTTTTCTCGTTTTTTTAAGGTTTTAATGCATATGTTTGGGTTCCAAACTCCTAAACTTGAACAATGAGTGTTTAATTATGATGTTTAGAGATGATTAACATGATGCATGATTTAAGATAATTTGGAATGGAAAAGTGGTGATTTATGAAGGTGAGAAAAACATAAAAAAGGGGGTTTGAATTGTGTTGGCTTTTTCTTTCTCAAAAACATAGAGTTAGTTCAGCTTCTGATGGTGATCAGAGTCTGAAACTAAATTCAGAGTTATGATGCAGCGGAATGAAAGTAAATGAGAGAGAGAGAGAGAGAGAGAGAGAGAGAGAGAGAGAGAGAGAGAGAGAGAGACACAAGAAATTATCCTGGTTCCTTCCACAACCCGGAAGTAGTCCAGTCCCCTTGTCACTTACAAGAGATTTTTTCACTATAATCCAAATGATTACAAAATGCTCAAGCACACAAGCAAGTGACTTCCAAATTCTCAAACACATAGTAAGAGACTTCTAATTTCTCAAGCACACAAGCAAGAGACTTCTGATTGCTCAAGCACAAAAGCAAGAGACTTCTAAACAAATAGAGTTACAAATAAATATGTTTGAGTTGAACACTTGATTACTATCAATGGTGTTCACAAAATACAACACAATTTTCAGACTCTAGACTTAAGAAATTCTAAGATAAGAAAGTTTGTAAGAATTTCTAAGTAATTGATGCGTATTCAATTTGGCAGAGTATTGGAACTTTTCAGAGTCTTGTAATTTCTTATATTTCTTCAAGTCTTCAGTCCTTTATATAAAGGAGTAGAGAGACGTTGAGAAAGTGCCAGATCATCAATAGAGTCGTTTGAATTGGAGCTTGATCCAACGTTGATTTGTTTCTTGATTTGGACTGCGTACCATGAAGAATATCGTTTGAATCCTTTCCTTAAAATGGATTGGATGTTTTGTCCGAGGAGACAAAGTTGCAGAGAACACTTCTGATTCTGAGAAGTTGCAGAGGTCGTGGTTGTACTATGTCCTTGATGACAGTGACACCAGTTGACTTCTGATACTTCAGAGTCTGAGTCTTCAGCTTCTGATCCTTCAAACTTTAGCTTCTGATCCATCAGCTTGTGACTTTAACTTCCTTCTTGCAACACAAGCTTCCAATAAAATATTTCCTTGCTCTTAAACTTGCTCCTTAAGAACCAAAACTTGATTTATACTTGAATAATTTTAGACTAGGGTCCTGCACACTTGAAACAAGTATTAACATATCCAATTTTCTGATAGTACACAACGTGAGGTTTGTAAGCTCCCCCTGAGTCCTATCCAGGTTAATTAAATTTAGTTTTTATTCAATAAAGAGTAACACTCAAAATTATCTCACAATTAGAAGTTCAGAGGCTAAGAGATAAGAAGAGGTTCTCCTAAGTTAATTAATTTTCAAAAATTAACTTATTGGCTCAGATCCCGAAATTACTGTATTTTACTCCCCCTTTTGTCATCAACAAAAAGATAAATAAGAAAAACATAAAAGAGAGAAAAATAAATTGAGATCAGAGTGAGAAATTTTTCATGCAGTCAATAGCAATCATGTATCAGAGACAAGCATTATGGCAAAAAAAAAAAATCAGAGCATACATGAACTAAGACAATTCATTCAGAAGCAAGAGATACAAAGACAAAAAGATGATGTTCAGAAGCAAAATAGATTAACATTATTTAAAGTAAATTTGAAAATAAAGACTAGGGTGTGCATTCTAAGGTTGAGGACGTTTCTTTAGAAGCTCCAAAATGGCACTGATCCCAGACTTCATTTCTTCTTGACTTGACAAAATCTGAATTTGTTGTTCTGCCATGACATCCTGTTTGATACTCAAATCTTGAATCTTGCTTTGTAAAGCATCTTTCCTTGCCCTCTGTGCAACCAGTTCAACTTGCATCTGTTCTACCATGTGCTTCCGCATAGGCTCTCCCAGTTCCAGTTTCATAGCTTCAAAATCCAGAGGTTTCTGAGCAGCCTTACCTAGGAATGAGTTCTGAAGTTCATACTTCAGAATCTCAGGAACTTCAGGTGCTATTTCCACTACAGATGAAGAGCTACTGGGCAGTTATCTTGAAGGGTCTCTTCTAAATTCTACACTTTCCATACTCTTGACCACTTCTGACAACCACTTCTGAAGAGCTTCATGTTGAGACACCACTGAGAAAAACTGCAGTGTATCAAGGGTAGTGTTGACAAGCTCTCTTAGATTGTTCCATTTCTCAACATAATTATCAAGCTGAATAGAATTATGTCCGGCTTGCACTAGCTGTTCCAATTCCTTAAAGATCTTACTGCAAACATTTTGCAAGTTCAAACTTGATGCAGGGATAGGTGTTTGGTGAAAATTTTGTGGAAGGCTAGAGGTTGAGGGTATGTCTGACACAATTTGATCAGTAATATCAAAAGGAGGTTTTGATACAGTGATTAAATTATCATCAGAAGGTGTGATAGTTTCAGGTTCAGGAGGGACAGATTGAGTTGATTCAAGAATAATAGATTCTAATGATCCACATAGAAGGAGAACATCAGTTCTGTCTTGGCTTGGTTTATGGGTAGGTTCAGGTTTGGCAAAATGGATAGGTTCAACAGTCATAGGTTGATCTTCTGATACTGAATCAGTATCAGAAGCAGGTATAGACAAATGTATTATTTCGAAAGGTAGGGTGGAAGAGCTTTCTTGAAGGTCAGATGGTAGTTATCCACCTAGGTGTTGTTGAAGCACCTCTAGGGAAGATGAAGAACTAGTGGTTGAAACAAGTTTAGGGGTAACATTATCAGAAGCATTCAGATGAATTCTTCTTTTGATAATTTTGGTTAGGAGGGCTTCAGTCTCTGGTCTGACAGTTCTGTCCAGATCAGGAATTTCACCAGGTTGACAAGTTTGGATAAAGGGTATGTCAAGGGGTTTTTCAGGGATGAAAGATGGTTGAGGGGTAGGTATGGTTTTAGGTGAAGTAGGTTTAGATGAGGCTGTTTCTGGTTTAGTGTTATCAGGAGGGGATGACTGATTAGATGTCTCAACAAGATCAGAACCAGCTTCGTCTCTGTCAGAGAGATCTCTTTCAGAAAGAATGTGTGCTCTTTTCTTGTTGAGAGCATCTAAGAAGTCTTGAGTCTTAAGTGTTCTCATGAGTCAGTGTTCATCAAGCTTAGAATTAACAGATGATAAGTTTGCAGGAATACCTTTATCAACAGCAACTGAAGGTTCTGCACTGGCTTCTAAAACTTGCAGAAGAGGGGCAAACAGGTTCTAAGCTCCTGATAGAGTGGATTTCTCTAACTCTTTGGCTATTTCAGTATCTTTCTCCATCTGCTCCTTAAGCTGAACTAGTGAAATAGTCTTAGTAGCTTTCTAAACATGATGCGGAGTTCCCTTCTGGATAGCCTTTTGCCTCAGAATCTCCTTAATCCTATCTAGTTCTGCAATTTCTTCCTCATAGGTCATCTTACCTTCTTCCTCCTGTTCATCAGTCTCCACAATCATCTTCCTCAACTTCTTCTTCTTCTTCTTCTTCTTCTTCTTCTTCTTCTTCTTCTTCTTCTTCTTCTTCTTCTTCTTCTTCTTCTTCTTCTTCTGTTTTTGAGGTGAAGCATCTTCTGACTTTCTTTTCTCAACAGCTTTAGATCTTGTCCTTGTGGGAAGCACCTCAACATGATCAAGTTCTGCAGCTTCTGATATGCCTTTAGAAGTTGCCTTCTTGACAAATTTCTTCTAAACCTTAGGCTTCTTAACTGGCTCAGCCTCTGTAGCTTCAGAAGTTGCTTTCCTCTTCCTCTTGTTGACAGTCCATTTGTCAGTAGCAGTTTCTGGGAGCATATCCCATGTGATCTCAAATCATGTCTCCTTGTAGTATTCTTGAATGAAGTTGGCAAGAACCTCAGGATTGTCCTCTTTGGATATGGGGGGAAAGTCATCTACATACGCAGGTTTCTCCAAGTTCACTTGTAAGTCCTGATCAGTAGAAGTTACTTCGTTCTTAGGAATTATCTGCATACTACCCAAAATGAGTCCAGATATTATGCTTTCTCTGCTGATTCCCAAATCTTTATCATAAGCCAATCCCACATGTTTCAGCTTCTCAATGAGTCATCCTTGATAAAATATTTCTGAAAGCAGCCTAGCATAAGGTACATGTTTCTTCCCCTTCAGACCTTCTTGGATAGATGAACACGGGTAACTGAAGATATACTTAGGCAGGTGTAGTACCCTAATTTTGTCCTACGCATTTTAAAACAAAATCAAAAAAAAATCAAAGAGGGAAAAAAAAGTCAAAAGTCAACAAAAGTCAACAGAAAAGTCAACTTTTCAAAATTGAGGACTTCGCAATGCGAAGCTCACTTCGCACTGCGAAGTCTGCGATTTTTCTGCAGATTTTTGGTTTCTTGGATTTAATTCCAGAATTTGTTGCATATCATTTCCATAATTATTTTAAGTAGCATTCATGGCTAATTGGGCCAAGCAAAGCCAGAGTTGAAGGACTTGCCATTAATGCCAAGGTTGGAAGCTTTTTCTTCCAACCTAGCATGTGACAAGCAAGTGGGCTTGCCCTTGGGCAGCTCTAGTCCCTCCCAGGTGACCTGCTAACCACCACAAGGTTGCCAGCCACCTGCTTGAGGACTTTCCTCCTGCTTGCTCCCCCAAAAACCAGTCAAACCAGCTGGATTTTTCACTTGAAAAAACCATGATTGCCTACTCTGTTTTGCAGCAACTTTTCACCCTCTCACACCAGCCATAAGTAGCCTTTTCATCCCTCAATCTCTGCACATTACAGTGCACGTTTTTATTGACCAACCATTGAGATTGCAAGGATTGATCCCCAAGCATTAGCCAATTGCAAATCAGCTTTGTTCTTCATCATTACCTTCTAGAATTAGTTGAATTTGTGGCTGAAATCAAGCTGGATCTTGCCCCTTGGTACAAGGCAAGGTCGCCTCTATCCATTAGCATTTAATGCAAAGGGATTCAGCTTAATCTTGGCCACAAATCAGCTGAATTTTGGGATTGTGTAATGATGACAAAGATTTGGTTTTGGCCTATAAATAGAAGGCAATGCCCAAGGATAAAAAAACAGTTAACAACAGCATTTCAAGAGCAGAAACTCTACTCATTTTAGCCTACAAAACTCCACAAATAACCAGAAACAATCCATCCAACACAAAGCTTTCCAAAGTTCCAAAACCTTCACCAATATTCAAACCTTTTGTGAAAGCCTTTAACCAAATCAAATCAAGTGCAGCTGGAGCTTTGCTAAGGAGTTCTGTAAGTTTCTAAGCACTTATCTTGCATTTATAACTGTGTTTGCATAGCTATTTTGGTTCAAAACCTTTTGATTCTAAAAAACCCCTTTTGAATTTCAAAGAAATCCCAAGGTTTTCAAAACATCAAAACTGGTTTGTCCAACCTTTTTCACCCCAAAAACTCAAAGTTTTTCACCCATCTATAAGGTCCTGAGTGTGTTCAGAAGTTGTTTCTGAACAAAAGTTCAGAAACAGCTTCTGAACCCAAAATTTCGCATGCTTCGCAGTGCGAAGTCATGGTCGCAGTGCGACCATGACAGAACTCAGAACCTGAGTTTTTGTGTCAAAATGACCAATTTTTGAGGTTCTAGCCCCAGAGCTCAGAACCTAAGAGTTTTTAAACCCATGTTCTTCAAACCATAACAAGGTTTTTGTGTAATTTTGGCAAAATCACAAGTTCGTATGACCATTTTGTGGATAACTTGCAAAGCAAGTTATGTTCCCAAACTTTCAAAACCGCATGAACAAACAAGCTATGTTCATCTTTTCAATCTAAACTTGAACAATAAATATTGTTCATAATGTTCAAAACTCAAAGATGAACATACACCGTTTACGTTCGCATTTTCGCAAAATGAGACGAACTTGCGCGTTTTTTTAGCAAATTTGCTAAACCTTCCCATTTTGGGTTTTCAAACCATATGTTTTGTAACACCTTGGGATTTCTAAAGGATTCAACCCAAAAACATGAATGAAAAAGGGATGGTGTGACGTATGTCTCTCCATCGCCCCGATTGTACGAATGCGTGACGTATGTCTCGTCGCTCGGACAATCGTCATTCCTTTTTTTCAATATGTACAACCCTAACCAAACCAAATCTTGGCCCCTTGTGGTCAATCCAAACCTTTTGGTCCCCCGTTGGCCATTAGACTCAACCCCTCGACTCATTTGAGTCCACTCGGTCAATGTTCGACTCGTCCGAGTCCATTGTACCCGTTCTTGATCTCAATGGATCAATCGAACAATCGCCCGACTCATTTGAGTCCACTCGGTCAATGTTTGACTTGTATGAGTCCATTGCACCTCCCTTGGTCCCATAGCGATCAATTTCAACCCTCTACCCTAACGGACGTACCTTTTAACAATTCTAATGCGATTCGCGAACGAACGCTTGATAAGTCTCCAAGCGCGAGCATACAAGCTACGTTTAATCGCAAGAATTTGGTTAAAACATCGTCCAATTAAAAACAACCAACACATATACGTTTTTCTAGCAAAGAACTACGTATGCTTTGAATTCTCCGACTACCGGGAGATACGTAGGAGCAAGATCGACATCTTGTCAAGCACAATAAAAAAAAAAACTTTTTTTTCTTTCATTTGTTTTTATCTCTTTTCCCCCCTTTTATTATTTTTAACATAAATGAACATGCACGCAAAGTATTAAAAAAAACAATTCAAGCTTTAACCAAATAGAAGGTTCCCGTTGAGTACAACGGACGTGAGGGGTGCTAATACCTTCCCCTTGCGTAACCGACTCCCGAACCCGACAATGGTTGCGATGACCTAATCCTTATCCTCATCGTCAAAAGGGTTTTATTATCGTTTCCCTTTACAACAAAAAAAAACTTAAGGGTTTATCAACGTTCCCTTTACACAAAAACTTTGGTGGCGGCTTCACAAAGGCCCTCCAAGCGTTCAAGGACGTCCTCGGAGGATTTGCGCGTCTTTTTCCCGAGGAAAAAAACGAGGTGCGCACAGCTGGCGACTTCACTGGGGACCCTGTTCCCACTAGTGAGTCAAGCCTAACCTATTTGGGTTAAAGACAATTGTTTTATTTTCTTTGCGTGCCATGTTTATTTATTTTATTCATGCATGTTATATTTATGCTTTATGTTTATATTTGCTTTATCTGCTTTATATTCATATTATATATATCAAATGTGGGGGTTACTTGAATGATGTTACTCCACATTGTTCGGGTTAATGCCGGACGTGTGAGGCTCTCTACCCGAGCTTGAGAAAAACACTAAGTTAGAAGGAGGTTGTGTGCGGAAGCCCGCGTTGACGTATGTCCGTGAGGTGGGATGTCCAACCCCGCTTAGATGAGATTTTCACGTGGAATTAATTGAAGTCATGTCGACGTATGTCCATAGACAACCCTAATTCCATGTGAGGTCTATGACTCTAAGGACCTCTTCTTAGGAGATTTCACAACTTAGAGCCTACATGTGAGGATGGGGGGAAGTTCCGAACCTTCATAAACCATACCCTTGCATAACATTTGCATTCATGAAAGTAATTTTCGCATCATTTTGCTTTATAGGAGTTTAAAAAGAACGAACAAATATTAGCAAAAAAAGAAATATGGATTCCGGGAACAAGAATACGCTCGCCTTCAAAATTAAAGCTCCTAGGGTGGAAAGTTTATTAGCTCTAAGCAAGAGGCTCTCTTCGGTCCACAAGAACATCTTCGAGGCAAGCTATGGGCTAATCCTTGATCTTTTACCCGTAAGAATAGATTCAACCGCCTTAACCACTTTGGCGCAATTCTTCGACCCACCTCTACGGTGCTTCACGTTTCAAGACTTCCAACTAGCACCAACATTGGAAGAGTTCGAGAAGATTTTGGGTTGTAGCATGAAAGGTCATGAACTCTATCTCGGTCCGGGAAAGGATCCTACATTTGAAGCCATCGCCGAATCCTTATACCTCGACGCCCAAGAAGTGGCATCTAACTTGGAAGTTAGAGGGAACCTTAAAGGATTTTCAAGAAAGTTTTTGGAAGCCAAAGCTCGGGATTTACTAGCCAACAAAGAGGTAATGGCCTTCAACGCCATCTTAGCCCTCTTAGTCTACGGGATTGTCTTATTCCCCAACATGGATGATTTCGTAGACTTTCCGGCTCTAGAGGTGTTTATGACTAAAAATCCAGTTCCTACAATCTTAGCGGATTTTTATCATACCCTCTACTCAAGGCATGAACAAGCAAGGGGACGCAAAATTACTTGTTGCACCCCCGTGGTGCAAATTTGGATGATGTCCCACATGCCAAGAAACCGAGACTTTGTGGAAAACCGGGCCAAGCTCAAATGGTCGCAACGGATGACAACCCTCGCCGAGAAGGACATCCATTGGTTTTCACCAAACTTAGAGGACCCGGAAATTATCCTCAGCTGCGGGGACTTCCCCAACGTACCTCTCATTGGTACTAAGGGATGCATTAATTACAATCCGGTCCTCTCTCTCCGACAACTAGGTTTTTCAATGGAAGATAAACCTAACGACCTTTTGTTGGAGGCTTTCTACTTAAGGGAAGGCGATCAAGACTCGGCATTGCTAGAGAGAATCCGGGGAGCATGGAGCCAAGTACGCAAGGGAAAGGTCGGCAAGAGAAACTGTGTCGCCAAACCCCTTTATACTCAATGGGTGAAGGAGAGGGTCAAAGCAATCAAGTTACCCTTCGTGGTCATAAACCCTCCAAAACCTCCTACACCTAAACCTATTGCAATCATTCCCAACAAAGAAGTGGAGGACCTCAAGGCTAAAATTCAAGAACTCCAAAACAAAAACGGAGACTTAGAATTGAAGCACCTCCAAGCTTTAGGAGAAATTACTAGGACGAAGAGAGATCGTGATGAAGTATCACCTTCTCTCCTAGTATGCCAAAAACGGCTAAGAACCTCCGAAGGGAAAAGGGATTGGATAGGAGGCGGCTTGGTTAGTGCGGATGCTAACCTTGTGGCCAAGGACGAAGAGTTGGAAAGAATTCTACATTCCAACCAAGAGCTCAAGAAGTTTGGCGAACTAGCCATCGAAGCTCAACGGAAATGGAGGTTGAAATTCCAAGAGAAAAATCAACAGCTCCAAGAAGTAGTGAAAGACTACAAAGAGCAGCTTCAAGCCGAACGCGTCCAGCGGCAAAGACATGAGAGTCTCTCTCATCAAGGGAGGCTAAAGTGCAACCTTCTCGAAGAAGACATCAAGAAATTCGAAGAGTACTTCGACAAGATTGCAAGAGCTCATGGGGACCACATTGCACAACTACACGATGAAATTAGAAGTGCAAGAGTCAAGCTAGACCAGCGCAAGGAAGTGATTGAGTATGTATGGCAAGACGCCACCCGATTAAGTGAGGATTTCACTAAATTGGTTGCATTCTCAAATTTGGTGATCACCCAACTTCCAAAGAAGCTAGCGGAGGCCGAGATGGTTATGCCCTACTTTGTCATCCCTATGGAGATCCAGAAGTTTATGAAGTTCTGCAAGGACACCATAGATTTCTATAGGGAGGAGATGAGCAAAGCCGAGAAGCGAGCGGCTATTTGATTTGTAATAGCATTAGTTACACTTTGTAAACAAATGTTATTTAATCAAATATATTTTGAAGTATAATCAATTTCCCGGTCTTTAATATTTTGAATTGCTAAATATTAATCGTGCACCTTTAAACTCCATAAAGCAAAATAAAAAAAAAACGCATATTTTGCATACATACATCCACATGCATCTTCATGCACATTTTTCAAAAAAAAAAACTCATTCATTCCCATTCAAACAGTTCAAAGCAATCATAGCCCGAAAACCCCGAAAGCCCTCGGTCCAAGAACCAGATACTCAACACTCGTACGGAACACGAGCTAACAAACAAAGGATCATGGATAATTTGGAACAAACTCAAGCGGCTTTGAGAGAGGAGGTTGATGGAATGAAAGGAAAGATGGATCAAATGCTAGAGTTAATGCAAGCTCTATCGGCACGAGAAAGCCACCCTCGCCCAACAACGGATGCATCCAACGTGCAATGGCCTCCTTATGGTTTACCTGTGAATTATACCCCACCCTTTGAAAATGAGGGTCAAGGACCACCTCCACCACCGCTCACAATCCCCGTAAGGAATGAAGAGCGTCGTCCTCAAGGAACCTCCACTACTCAGCATGAAGTAATTCCCCACGATGTGGAAAATAGCCAGCTAAGGCAATCTGCTCCCGACACCACCCACCAAGACAATGATACCACCCAAATGTATCGAGTTTTGGAAGAAAGGTTGAAAGCTGTCGAAGGGTTCAGCTCATACGGTGCCCACAACGCCTTGGACATGTGCCTAGTGCCCGACGTGGTAATTCCTCCGAAGTTCAAAGTACCGGACTTCGAGAAATACAAAGGAATTCAATGCCCTCGGAACCATCTAAGGATGTTCTGTAGGAAGATGGCAGCCTACGCAATGAACGAGAAACTCATGGTGCATGTGTTTCAAGATAGTTTAAGCGGAGCGTCTTTGGATTGGTACATGCAGCTCGAGCGTACCCATGTCCAAACTTGGAAGGATCTAGCCGATGCCTTCCTAAAGCAATACAAATATAATTTGGACATGGCTCCAAATAGGATGCAACTACAAAACCTCCTGCAAAGAAGCAATGAGTCATTTAAGGAGTACGCTCAGCGGTGGAGAGAACTAGCTTCTCGGGTGCAACCACCACTATTGGAAAGAGAACTTGTCGACACCTTTATGGGAACACTTCAAGGCCCATATTACGACAAGATGATTGGAAGCACGTCTGCCGGTTTCTCCGATCTAGTCATGGTTGGTGAAAGAATAGAAGACGGAGTGAAGAGAGGAAAGATCCAAGGCTCTTCAGAAGCTCAAGGTGGAGCTAGAAAGCCCCCCAGCAACTTTCACAAAAAGAAAGAGGGGGAGACAAATGCCGTTCTAATGGGACCACCCTACCCACCACCGAATCAAATGCCTCACTACCACTATCCTTATGTGGCGGCAGCAACGGCTCAAGGGCGTTACTCACCTCAAGTAATTCCCGCAACTCCACCTCGACAACCAGTAGTGTTGCCGCAGCAAAATCAACAGCAACAGCAACAAGGCGGGTACCCACCAAGGAATCAAGCGAGCTCGAGGAACAGTTATTTTAATAGGCAGTTTGATCCTGTACCCATGTCTTATGGTCAAATCCTGCCATACCTAATCCAAAAGGGTATGGTCGAGACAAGACTACTACCACCAATGTCGCCACCATATCCACAGTGGTACGACGCAAATGCCAAGTGCGATTTCCACGCAGGATCCGTGGGGCACAATGTCGAAAACTGTAGAGTTTTCAAACACAAGGTGCAGGATCTTATTGACAAGAAGCTGTTATCCTTCAAAGAGGAAAGCCCCAATGTGAAGAATAACCCATTGTCGGGGCATGCGGGTCCCTCTGTGAATGCGGTGGAGGAACAAAAGGACTTTGGTCCAATCAAAAGGGTATCCAATGTTAAGACTCCCCTGTCGACTATAAGGGAGCGTTTAACCGGCTTTGGATTGTTCGAGGAAATGCACGCCAACTGCGAAGCCTGCAATCATCCATCAGCCGAAACTTCCTCAAAGCCTCCAAAGCAAGGGATCCTCCCCATTTCGGAAACCTTCATCAGTGCGGGGTTTATCCATGAAGATCAAGTGGCTCTACTCGAAGATGTAGACGAGGACGTGCCTGATTTGGTGTATCGTTGCGCTTCGGATGAAGCTTTGAACAATTGGAGGGCTATCGCAATTCCCGAGATCATTACCAGGATTAAGTAATAAACCATGTTTGTTTGTTTTTTTACTTTTAAAAAAAAAAAAATCATTTAGCTCTGCCCAAGGCAAATGATTAGTCGTGTGGGGCCCCCCATGTTTTAAAAGTTGTTTACAATCATGAATAAAAGCACTCTTTTATGTTCATTTGAGTCTTTTTCTTTTTGCATTTGTTTTAAAAAAATTTTTTTTACAAAAAGCCTAAAAAAAATCATACTCATGCAGATCTACAAATCCACCCTCCAAAAACAACACTACCTTAAACCCTTATGACTTCGATTGCCCGATTAATCAAACGGAAGATGATGAAGAGAACGATTATGAACCGCCTGAAGAATTGTCTAGACTTGCAAATCAAGGGGATAGGGTAATACAACCTCACCAAGAATCAGTTGAAAAGGTCAACTTGGGGACCGAAGAGGATAAGAAAGAGGTCAAGATAGGAGCCTCCCTGCACGAGAATGTGAAAGGAAAGTTGATCAAGCTTCTGCAAGAGTACGTGGACGTATTCGCTTGGTCGTATCAAGACATGCCGGGTTTAGACCCTAACATCGTTGTACACAAGCTGCCACTCAAGCCGGAATGCCCGCCAGTGAAGCAGAAATTGAGAAGAACTCGACCCGATATGGCTCTCAAGATCAGAGAGGAGGTCAAAAAGCAATTCGATGCCGGCTTCTTAGCCGTAACCAAGTATCCAACATGGGTTGCCAACATTGTGCCAGTTCCGAAGAAGGATGGCAAGGTGAGAATGTGTGTGGATTATCGGGACTTGAATAAAGCAAGCCCAAAGGATGATTTCCCGCTACCACACATCGACATATTGGTGGACAACACAGCCCAATTCTCAGTCTTTTCCTTTATGGATGGTTTCTCGGGATATAACCAAATCAAGATGGCTCCAGAGGACATGGAGAAAACTACATTCATCACCCCATGGGGAACATTCTGCTATAAGGTAATGCCTTTCGGATTAACAAATGCCGGGGCAACATACCAAAGAGCAATGGTGACTCTTTTCCATGACATGATCCATAAGGAAATTGAGGTCTACGTCGACGATATGATTGCCAAATCCCAAACGGAGGAGGATCATTTAGTCCATCTACAAAAGCTTTTCGAACGCCTAAGAAAGTTCAAGCTGCGCTTAAATCCTAACAAGTGCACATTTGGCGTTAGATCTGGGAAGTTATTGGGCTTCATCGTCAGCCAAAGAGGTATTGAAGTGGATCCCGATAAGGTGAAGGCCATCCAAGATATGCCAGCCCCAAGTACCGAGAAAGAAGTCCGGGGTTTCTTAGGAAGATTGAACTACATCGCCAGGTTCATTTCACACATGACAGCTACCTGCGAACCAATCTTCAAGCTGCTAAGGAAAAACCAAGTCGTTCATTGGAATGAGGATTGCCAAGAAGCGTTTGACAAGATCAAACAATACCTGCAAGAACCACCGATCTTAATACCTCCGGTTCCGGGTAAACCCCTCATCTTATACCTAACCGTACTTGAAGGATCAATGGGTTGTGTGTTAGGACAACAAGATGAAACGGGAAGAAAAGAGCACGCAATCTACTACCTAAGCAAAAAGTTTACCGACTGTGAAACAAGGTATACTTCACTTGAAAAGACTTGCTGCGCTTTAGCATGGGCTGCTCGACGTCTAAGGCAATACATGTTGACCCATACAACTTGGTTGATATCGAAGATGGATCCCATCAAGTACATCTTTGAAAAGCCTGCCCTCACAGGGAAGATAGCCCGTTGGCAAATGCTGCTGTCTGAGTACGACATCCAATATGTTGCTCAAAAAGCCATCAAAGGGAGTGTTTTATCCGAGCACCTTGCTCACCAACCATTGGAGGATTATCAACCCATACAACTCGACTTCCCAGACGAAGATGTCGTAGCTTTGAATGACGAAGAAGTCACAAGCGATGATGAAGGGCCAGAACCAGGAGCTCAATGGAAGCTCGCTTTCGACGGCGCCTCAAATGCCATGGGGCACGGTATCGGAGCAGTTTTAATCTCCCCAAGAAATGGATATCAGCCATTCACAGCAAGGTTATGCTTTGACTGCACCAATAACATGGCAGAATATGAAGCATGTATCCTAGGCCTCGAAGCAGCAATTGATCTAAGGATCAAAAACCTTGAAGTATACGGTGACTCAGCCTTAGTCATCTATCAAGTCAAAGGAGAATGGGAAACAAGACATCCCAATTTAATTCCCTACCAAGCCCGGGTTGTAGAATTGATCAAGCATTTTGATGAAATCAATTTCCACCACATACCTCGAGAAGAAAATCAGGTAGCAGATGCTTTGGCTACATTATCATCAATGTACCAAGTAAATTCTTACAACGAGGCACCAATCATAAGGATGGATCGTAGAGACAAACCGGTTGTATGTGCAGCAGTCGAAGAAGGACTTGACAACAAACCTTGGTTCTACGACATCAAGCGATACCTCGAAGAGCAAGAGTATCCAGAAAATGTCTCGCACACCGACAAGAGGACCCTCAGAAGATTGGCATCCCAGTTCTTCCTCAGTGGAAATACCCTCTACAAAAGAAATTATGACATGGTCCTGCTCAGATGTGTGGATAAACATGAAGCGGACATGCTCATCAAAGAAATCCACGAAGGATCTTTTGGAACCCATGCTAATGGGCATGCAATGGCAAAGAAAATCTTAAGGGCGGGCTATTATTGGTTAACCATGGAAGCTGACTGTTTCCACTATGCCAAGACTTGTCACAAGTGCCAGATTTACGCCGACAAAGTGCATGTGCCACCAACTCCACTGAACGTCATGACTTCACCTTGGCCATTCTCTATGTGGGGCATAGACATGATTGGAATGATCGAGCCCAAAGCGTCAAATGGACATCGCTTCATCCTCGTTGCCATCGACTACTTCACCAAATGGGTAGAAGCAGCTTCGTATGCAAACGTAACCAAACAAGTGGTAGCCCGATTTATCAAGAAGGAAATCATTTGCCGTTATGGTACTCCCCACAAAATCATCACCGATAATGGGGCAAACCTAAACAACAAGACAATGAAGGAGTTGTGCAAAGATTTCAAGATTGAGCACCATAATTCCTCCCCTTACCGACCAAAGATGAACGGTGCGGTAGAAGCAGCCAATAAGAACATAAAGAAGATCATCCAAAAGATGGTGACAACATATAAGGATTGGCATGAGATGCTTCCCTTTGCGCTACATGGCTACAGAACAGCCATTCGCACTTCAATTGGGGCAACCCCCTTCTCCTTAGTATACGGTATGGAAGCTGTTCTCCCCGTAGAGGTGGAAATTCCTTCGCTAAGGGTCTTGATGGAAATTGGGCTTTATTGTTGGTTTTTTGGTTGGTCGGTTGCGGAAAGATTTGTCAAATTCTCATTATTAATGATAGGTGACAAAAAAATTTCAACATTCACACATATTAAAAATAAATAGGCATGATTATGATAACTTTGGGGATTCCTCACATCTGGCTGGTTCTAAATGGTTCATAGAACAGACATATTAAATAACGTGAATTGTATGGTGTAATTTGGTATGGAATATACATTTCCCTTTCAAGTTTAAATCACGGAAAGAAATAGGAAACATGCATTTAGCCTTGCGAAAATTAATCACATTCATCACTACCATTTGTCTATGGGTTGCCAACATTGTGCCAGTTCCGAAGAAGGATGGCAAGGTGAGAATGTGTGTGGATTATCGGGACTTGAATAAAGCAAGCCCAAAGGATGATTTCCCGCTACCACACATCGACATATTGGTGGACAACACAGCCCAATTCTCAGTCTTTTCCTTTATGGA
The DNA here is from genome assembly GCA_018208015.1 of Medicago ruthenica. Lineage (NCBI taxonomy): Eukaryota > Viridiplantae > Streptophyta > Magnoliopsida > Fabales > Fabaceae > Medicago > Medicago ruthenica. The sequence goes on from CM031372.1 coordinate 50,083,819, forward strand.
TGGTTTCTCGGGATATAACCAAATCAAGATGGCTCCAGAGGACATGGAGAAAACTACATTCATCACCCCATGGGGAACATTCTGCTATAAGGTAATGCCTTTCGGATTAACAAATGCCGGGGCAACATACCAAAGAGCAATGGTGACTCTTTTCCATGACATGATCCATAAGGAAATTGAGGTCTACGTCGACGATATGATTGCCAAATCCCAAACGGAGGAGGATCATCTAGTCCATCTACAAAAGCTTTTCGAACGCCTAAGAAAGTTCAAGCTGCGCTTAAATCCTAACAAGTGCACATTTGGCGTTAGATCCGGGAAGTTATTGGGCTTCATCGTCAGCCAAAGAGGTATTGAAGTGGATCCCGATAAGGTGAAGGCCATCCAAGAAATGCCAGCGCCAAATACCGAGAAAGAAGTCCGGGGTTTCTTAGGAAGATTGAACTACATCGCCAGGTTCATCTCACACATGACAGCTACCTGTGAGCCAATCTTCAAGCTGCTAAGGAAAAACCAAGCCGTTCATTGGAATGAGGATTGCCAAGAAGCGTTTGACAAGATCAAACAATACCTGCAAGAACCACCGATCTTAATACCTCCGGTTCCGGGTAAACCCCTCATCTTATACCTAACCGTACTTGAAGGATCAATGGGTTGTGTGTTAGGACAACAAGATGAAACGGGAAGAAAAGAGCACGCAATCTACTACCTAAGCAAGAAGTTTACCGACTGTGAAACAAGGTATACTTCACTTGAAAAGACTTGCTGCGCTTTAGCATGGGCTGCTCGACGTCTAAGGCAATACATGTTGACCCATACAACTTGGTTGATATCGAAGATGGATCCCATCAAGTACATCTTCGAAAAGCCTGCCCTCACAGGGAAGATAGCCCGTTGGCAAATGCTGCTGTCTGAGTATGACATCCAATATGTTGCTCAAAAAGCCATCAAAGGGAGTGTTTTATCCGAGCACCTTGCTCACCAACCATTGGAGGATTATCAACCCATACAATTCGACTTCCCAGATGAAGATGTCGTAGCTTTGAATGACGAAGAAGTCACAAGCGATGATGAAGGACCAGAACCAGGAGCTCAATGGAAGCTCGCTTTCGACGGCGCCTCAAATGCCATGGGGCACGGTATCGGAGCAGTTTTAATCTCCCCAAGAAATGGATACCAACCCTTCACAGCAAGGTTGTGCTTTGACTGCACCAATAACATGGCAGAATATGAAGCATGTATCCTAGGCCTCGAAGCAGCAATTGATCTAAGGATCAAAAACCTTGAAGTATACGGTGACTCAGCCTTAGTCATCTATCAGGTCAAAGGAGAATGGGAAACAAGACATCCCAATTTAATTCCCTACCAAGCCCGGGTTGTAGAATTGATCAAGCATTTTGATGAAATCAATTTCCACCACATACCTCGAGAAGAAAATCAGGTAGCAGATGCTTTGGCTACATTATCATCAATGTACCAAGTAAATTCTTACAACGAGGCACCAATCATAAGGATGGATCGTAGAGACAAACCGGTTGTATGTGCATCAGTCGAAGAAGGACTTGACAACAAACCTTGGTTCTACGACATCAAGCGATACCTCGAAGAGCAAGAGTATCCAGAAAATGTCTCGCACACCAACAAGAGGACCCTCAGAAGATTGGCATCCCAGTTCTTCCTCAGTGGAAATACCCTCTACAAAAGAAATTATGACATGGTCCTGCTCAGATGTGTGGATAAACATGAAGCGGACATGCTCATCAAAGAAATCCACGAAGGATCTTTTGGAACCCATGCAAATGGGCATGCAATGGCAAAGAAAATCTTAAGGGCGGGCTACTATTGGTTAACCATGGAAGCTGATTGTTTCCACTATGCCAAGACTTGTCACAAGTGCCAGATTTACGCCGACAAAGTGCATGTACCACCAACTCCACTGAACGTCATGACTTCACCTTGGCCATTCTCTATGTGGGGCATAGACATGATTGGAATGATCGAGCCCAAAGCGTCAAATGGACATCGCTTCATCCTCGTTGCCATCGACTACTTCACCAAATGGGTAGAAGCAGCTTCGTATGCAAACGTAACCAAACAAGTGGTAGCCCGATTTATCAAGAAGGAAATCATTTGCCGTTATGGTACTCCCCACAAAATCATCACCGATAATGGGGCAAACCTGAACAACAAGACAATGAAGGAGTTGTGCAAAGATTTCAAGATTGAGCACCATAATTCCTCCCCTTACCGACCAAAGATGAACGGTGCGGTAGAAGCAGCCAATAAGAACATAAAGAAGATCATCCAAAAGATGGTGACAACATATAAGGATTGGCATGAGATGCTTCCCTTTGCGCTACATGGCTACAGAACAGCCATTCGCACTTCAACTGGGGCAACCCCCTTTTCCTTAGTATATGGTATGGAAGCTGTTCTCCCCGTAGAGGTGGAAATTCCTTCGCTAAGGGTCTTGATGGAAACCAAGCTAGAAGAAGCCGAATGGGTCCAAACAAGGTTCGACCAACTGAATCTCATAGAAGAGAAGCGTCTGACGGCAATATGTCATGGCCAACTCTATTAAAGGAGGCTCAAGAGAGCATTCGACAAGAAGGTCCGTCCTCGAGAATTCAAAGAAGGAGACCTAGTGCTCAAGAAGATATTACCTATCCACAAAGATCCCCGAGGGAAGTGGACTCCCAGCTATGATGGGCCGTACGTGGTAAAGAAAGCTTTCTCAGGCGGAGCCCTGATCATCACCACTATGGACGGAGAAGAGTCCCCACTCTCAATAAACTCCGATGCAGTCAAGAGGTATTATGCCTAAAGAAAAAAAAAGGAAAAAGAAAAAAAGCTCGCTAAATCGAAAACCTGAAAGGGCGGTTTAGGCAATAGAGAGCGTCCTGCTAGATTGAAAACCTGAAAAGGCGGTCTAGGCAAAAATTAAGGACATCAAAAAAAGGAAATACACCCCGGTGGATTGAAAAACTCGAAAGAGCGATCCAGGCAAAAGTTAGGGGTTAACAAAAAAGAAAGGCAATGACTGCAGCATCCAAGCTCCAGACAAGATTCAAGAGGAGAGGAATCGGTCTCGTCAGCATCTTCCACCAAACGAAAATATCGAAGTCATAAGAAAATAGCATGTGTTGTGCCAAAACCAACATTTTCTTTTTGCTTTTTCTTGTCTTTCTCTATCTCACTTCTCACTTTGTGTATTTTTTACCCATTCAAGAGGTCAAATTTGCATCGAATAAATTTCCTTTTTGTTATTTTATGTTCTCAGTAGCGCATAAGATTTTGTTTTATTCATGATAAAAATGCTTTAAAACATGGGAAATAAACAAAAGAATTTTCTTCCAAAAAAAAGAGAAAAAACAAACAAACTTTGCTTTATTTTGAATCTTCGTGAATTCTGAAAGAATTGCGGTAATTCCCACCAAAATATCGCACCAAAGGACTTATGCTCCTTAGCAAAGGCTAGTGTGTAGCTCGCGGCACGCGGAGCGCAAGAACCCCAAGGGTCAAGAGGAGCAAGATTCCCCAGTAAACACCCTAAACATCCAAACATCAACCAAGGCTGGATATCGATCATGCTTCCAAAATGATCCTTATATCCCCATAAGCCAAACCTCATTGATACTCCCCAGGGAGTCTCAACCCCAAACAAAAGTCCAATCATTATTGGCAAACCCACACAAATCTTCGGGCTTAGGCTCGAACTACACCGGTTTTGATCCCATTTGGGTATGTAGGCAAAGGACCTTGTCCTTCCAAACCGACCAACCAAAAAACAAACAAAACACAAATTTTCGGGCTTAGGCTCGAACTACACCGGTTTTGATCCCATTTGGGTATGTAGGCAAAGGACCTTGTCCTTCCAAACCGACCAACAAAAAAAACAAACAAAACACAAATCTTCGGGCTTAGGCTCGAACTACACCGGTTTTGATCCCATTTGGGTATGTAGGCAAAGGACCTTGTCCTTCCAAACCGACCAACCAAAAAACCAACAAAAAAGAGAAAGCCCAACTGTCATGAACACAACCACAACCAAGACCGACTCTGCTCGGCACCCAACCAACATTATTTTATTCATGCATGCATATTTAAAACCATTCATACACATGCATTTCATTTCATAAAACATGCATCCTCAACAAGGATTCTCCAGTGAGTGTCACATATTCACCAACATCCATCAACATTCAACCAGGGGCACCTATTTAGGGTAAGACCGCAGCTCGTTAGGAATCGACATTCAGAAGCAGTGCCTGAATAAGATCACCTAGCTTAGGTATCCACCTCTAGAAGCAGTACCTAGAGTAGATCACCTACATCCATGTTTCGACCTCTAGAAGCAGTACCTAGAGTAGATCACCTTCTCCAGTGCATCGACCTTCAGTGTTAGCGGCTGAATAAGATCGCAGCTCGTTAGGAATCGACGTTCAGAAGCAGTACCTGAATAAGATCGCCTAGCTTAGGTATCCACCTCTAGAAGCAGTACCTAGAGTAAACTTCCGTCTTAGGTATCGACCTCTAGTGACATCCTAGAGTAGATCACCTCCATCAACGTTCCACCTCTAGTGACATCCTAGAGTAAATCACCATCCTCAGGAATCGACCTCTAGAAGCAGTGCCTAGATAAGATTACCTTCATCCCCCAGTGGATCTACCTCCAGTGTTAGCGGCTGGATACGATCAACCTTTACCAACCATTGCATTTGCATTTCGCGAAGGACAAAATTCGGGTCCTTCTTTCTTTTTTTACTTAATTGATCTCCGCAAAGAGTTCATGAGATGCCCTCGGCACTCACGCACTCTATGCGAAGACACAATTAAGTAGGGGCAGCTGTAGTACCCTAATTTTGTCCTATGCATTTTAAAACAAAAAAATCAAAAAGAATCAAAAGAGGGGAAAAAGTCAAAAGTCAACAAAAGTCAACAGAAAAGTCAACTTTTCAAAATTGAGGACTTCGCAATGCGAAGCTCACTTCGCACTGCGAAGTCTGCGATTTTTCTGCAGATTTTTGGTTTCTTGGATTTAATTCCAGAATTTGTTGCATATCATTTCCATAATTATTTTAAGTAGCATTCATGGCTAATTGGGCCAAGCAAAGCCAGAATTGAAGGACTTGCCATTAATGCCAAGGTTGGAAGCTTTTTCTTCCAACCTAGCATGTGACAAGCAAGTGGGCTTGCCCTTGGGCAGCTCTAGTCCCTCCCAGGTGACCTGCTAACCACCACAAGGTTGCCAGCCACCTGCTTGAGGACTTTCCTCCTGCTTGCTCCCCCAAAAACCAGTCAAACCAGCTGGATTTTTCACTTGAAAAAACCATGATTGCCTACTCTGTTTTGCAGCAACTTTTCACCCTCTCACACCAGCCATAAGTAGCCTTTTCATCCCTCAATCTCTGCACATTACAGTGCACGTTTTTATTGACCAACCATTGAGATTGCAAGGATTGATCCCCAAGCATTAGCCAATTGCAAATCAGCTTTGTTCTTCATCATTACCTTCTAGAATTAGTTGAATTTGTGGCTGAAATCAAGCTGGATCTTGCCCCTTGGTACAAGGCAAGGTTGCCTCTATCCATTAGCATTTAATGCAAAGGGATTCAGCTTAATCTTGGCCACAAATCAGCTGAATTTTGGGATTGTGTAATGATGACAAAGATTTGGTTTTGGCCTATATATAGAAGGCAATGCCCAAGGATTAACACAGTTAACAACAGCATTTCAAGAGCAGAAACTCTACTCATTTTAGCCTACAAAACTCCACAAATAACCAGAAACAATCCATCCAACACAAAGCTTACAAAAGTTCAAGTTCATCACAAATCTTCAAAACCTTTTGTGAAAGCCTTCAACCAAATCAAATCAAGTGCAGCTGGAGCTTTGCTAAGGAGTTCTGTAAGTTTCTAAGCACTTATCTTGCATTTATAACTGTGTTTGCATAGCTATTTTGGTTCAAAACCTTTTGATCCTAAAAAACCCCTTTTGAATTTCAAAGAAATCCCAAGGTTTTAAAAACATCAAAACTGGTTTGTCCAACCTTTTTCACCCCAAAAACTCAAAGTTTTTCACCCATCTATAAGGTCCTGAGTGTGTTCAGAAGTTGTTTCTGAACAAAAGTTCAGAAACAGCTTCTGAACCCAAAATTTCGCATGCTTCGCAGTGCGAAGTCATGGTCGCAGTGCGACCATGACAGAACTCAGAATCTGAGTTTTTGTGTCAAAACAACCAATTTTTGAGGTTCTAGCCCCAGAGCTCAGAACCTAAGAGTTTTTAAACCCATGTTCTTCAAACCATAACAAGGTTTTTGCGTAATTTTGGCAAAATCACAAGTTCGTATGACCATTTTGTGGATAACTTGCAAAGCAAGTTATGTTCCCAAACTTTCAAAACCACATGAACAAACAAGCTATGTTCATCTTTTCAATCTAAACTTGAACAATAAATATTGTTCATAATGTTCAAAACTCAAAGATGAACATACACCGTTTACGTTCGCATTTTCGCAAAATGAGACGAACTTGCGCGTTTTTTAGCAAATTTGCTAAACCTTCCCATTTTGGGGTTTTCAAACCATATGTTTTGTAACACCTTGGGATTTCTAAAGGATTCAACCCAAAAACATGAATGAAAAAGGGATGGTGTGACGTATGTCTCTCCATCGCCCCGATTGTACGAATGCGTGACGTATGTCTCGTCGCTCGGACAATCGTCATTCCTTTTTTTCAATATGTACAACCCTAACCAAACCAAATCTTGGCCCCTTGTGGTCAATCCAAACCTTTTGGTCCCCCGTTGGCCATTAGACTCAACCCCTCGACTCATTTGAGTCCACTCGGTCAATGTTCGACTCGTCCGAGTCCATTGTACCCGTTCTTGATCTCAGTGGATCAATCGAACAATCGCCCGACTCATTTGAGTCCACTCGGTCAATGTTTGACTTGTATGAGTCCATTGCACCTCCCTTGGTCCCATAGCGACCAATTTCAACCCTCTACCCTAACGGACGTACCTTTTAACAATTCTAATGCGATTCGCGAACGAACGCTTAATAAGTCTCCAAGCGCGAGCATACAAGCTACGTTTAATCGCAAGAATTCGGTTAAAACATCGTCCATTTAAAATCAACCAACACATGTATGTTTTTCTACCAAAGAACTACGTATGCTTTGAATTCTCCGACTACCGGGAGATACGTAGGAGCAAGATCGACATCTTGTCAAGCACAATAATAAAAACTTTTTTTTCTTTTCTTTCATTTGTTTTTATCTCTTTTTCCCCCTTTATTATTTTTAACATAAATGAACATGCACGCAAAGTATTAAAAAACAATTCAAGCTTTAACCAAATAGAAGGTTCCCGTTGAGTACAACGGACGTGAGGGGTGCTAATACCTTCCCCTTGCGTAACCGACTCCCGAACCCGACAATGGTTGCGATTACCTAATCCTTATCCTCATCGTCAAAAGGGTTTTATTATCGTTTCCCTTTACAACAAAAAAAAACTTAAGGGTTTATCAACGTTCCCTTTACACAAAAACTTTGGTGGCGGCTTCACAAAGGCCCTCCGAGCGTTCGAGGACGTCCTCAGAGGATTTGCGCGTCTTTTTCCCGAGGAAAAAAACGAGGTGCGCACAGCTGAGAAGAAGCTGAATGGGTCCAAACAAGGTTCGACCAACTGAATCTCATAGAGGAGAAGCGTCTGACGGCAATATGTCATGGCCAACTCTGTCAAAGGAGGCTCAAGAGAGCATTCGACAAGAAGGTCCGTCCTCGAGAGTTCAAAGAAGGAGACCTAGTGCTCAAGAAGATATTACCTATCCACAAAGATCCCCGAGGGAAGTGGACTCCCAGCTATGATGGGCCGTACGTGGTAAAGAAAGCTTTCTCAGGCGGAGCCCTGATCATCACCACTATGGACGGAGAGGAGTTCCCACTATCAATAAACTCCGATGCAGTCAAGAGGTATTATGCCTAAAGAAAAAAAAGAAAAAAAGCTCGCTAAATCGAAAACCTGAAAGGGCGGTTTAGGCAATAGAGAGCGTCCTGCTAGATTGAAAACCTGAAAAGGCGGTCTAGGCAAAAATTAAGGACATCAAAAAAGGAAATACACCCCGGTGGATTGAAAAACTCGAAAGAGCGATCCAGGCAAAAGTTAGGGGTTAACAAAAAGAAAGGCAATGACTGCAGCATCCAAGCTCCGGACAAGATTCAAGAGGAGAGGAATCGGTCTCGTCAGCATCTTCCAACAAACGAAAATCTCGAAGTCATAAGGAAATAGCATGTGTTGTGCCAAAACCAACATTTTCTTTTTGCTTTTTCTTATCTTTCTCTATCTCACTTCTCACTTTGTGTATTTTTTACCCATTCAAGAGGTCAAATCTGCATCGAATAAATTTCCTTTTTGTTATTTTATGTTCTCAGTAGCGCATAAAATTTTGTTTTATTCATGATGAAAATGCTTTAAAACATGGGAAATAAACAAAAGAATTTTCTTCCAAAAAAGAGAAAAAACAAACAAACTTTGCTTTATTTTGAATCTTCGTGAATTCTGAAAGAATTGCGGTAATTCCCACCAAAATATTGCACCAAAGGACTTATGCTCCTTAGCAAAGGAAAGTGTGTAGCTCGCAGCACGCGGAGCGCAAGAACCCCAAGGGTCAAGAGGAGCAAAATTCCCCAGTAAACACCCTAAACATCCAAACACCAAACAAGGCTGGATATCGATCATGCTTCCAAAATGATCCTTACATCCCCATAAGCCAAACCTCATTGATACTCCCCAGGGAGTCTCAACCCCAAACAAAAGTCCAATCATTATTGGCAAACCCACACAAATCTTCGGGCTTAGGCTCGAACTACACCGGTTTTGATCCCATTTGGGTATGTAGGCAAAGGACCTTGTCCTTCCAAACCGACCAACAAAAAAAACCAAAAAAAAGAGAGAACCCAATCGTTATTGGCACAACCACAACCAAGACCGACTTTGCTCGGCACCCCACCAACATCCCACACATCATAGCATAATTCATGCATACATATACAAATCATTCATACACATGCATTTCATATCATGCCATGCTTCCTCAACAACGATTCTCCAGTGAGTATCACATATTCACCAACATCCATCAAACATTCAACCAGGGGCACCTATTTAGGGTAAGACCGCAGCTCGTTAGGAATTGACATTCAGAAGCAGTGCCTGAATAAGATCACCTAGCTTAGGTATCGACCTTTAGAAGCAGTACCTAGAGTAGATCACCTCCATCTTAGGTATCGACCTCTAGAAGCAGTACCTAGAGTAGATCACCTCCCCCAGTGTATCGACCTTCAGTGTTAGCGGCTGAATAAGATCACAGCTCGTTAGGAATCGACATTCAGAAGCAGTACCTGAATAAGATCACCTAGTTTAGGTATCCACCTCTAGAAGCAGTACCTAGAGTAGATCACCTACATCCATGTTCCCTCTCTAGAAGCAGTACCTAGGGTAGATCACCTACATCCATGTTCCCTCTCTAGAAGCAGTACCTAGAGTAGATCACCTACATCCATGTTCCACCTCTAGTGACAGTGCCTAGAGTAGATCACCATCCTCAGGAATCGACCTCTAGAAGCAGTGCCTAGATAAGATTACCTTCATCCCCCAGTGGATCTACCTCCAGTGTTAGCGGCTGGATACGATCAACCTTTACCAACCATTGCATTTGCATTTCGCGAAGGACAAAATTCGGGTCCTTCTTTCTTTTTTTACTTAATTGATCTCCGCAAAGAGTTCATGAGATGCCCTCGGCACTCACGCACTCTATGCGAAGACACAATTAAGTAGGGGCAGCTGTAGTACCCTAATTTTGTCCTACGCATTTTAAAACAAAATCAAAAAAAATCAAAGAGGGAAAAAAAAGTCAAAAGTCAACAAAAGTCAACAGAAAAGTCAACTTTTCAAAATTGAGGACTTCGCAATGCGAAGCTCACTTCGCACTGCGAAGTCTGCGATTTTTCTGCAGATTTTTGGTTTCTTGGATTTAATTCCAGAATTTGTTGCATATCATTTCCATAATTATTTTAAGTAGCATTCATGGCTAATTGGGCCAAGCAAAGCCAGAGTTGAAGGACTTGCCATTAATGCCAAGGTTGGAAGCTTTTTCTTCCAACCTAGCATGTGACAAGCAAGTGGGCTTGCCCTTGGGCAGCTCTAGTCCCTCCCAGGTGACCTGCTAACCACCACAAGGTTGCCAGCCACCTGCTTGAGGACTTTCCTCCTGCTTGCTCCCCCAAAAACCAGTCAAACCAGCTGGATTTTTCACTTGAAAAAACCATGATTGCCTACTCTGTTTTGCAGCAACTTTTCACCCTCTCACACCAGCCATAAGTAGCCTTTTCATCCCTCAATCTCTGCACATTACAGTGCACGTTTTTATTGACCAACCATTGAGATTGCAAGGATTGATCCCCAAGCATTAGCCAATTGCAAATCAGCTTTGTTCTTCATCATTACCTTCTAGAATTAGTTGAATTTGTGGCTGAAATCAAGCTGGATCTTGCCCCTTGGTACAAGGCAAGGTTGCCTCTATCCATTAGCATTTAATGCAAAGGGATTCAGCTTAATCTTGGCCACAAATCAGCTGAATTTTGGGATTGTGTAATGATGACAAAGATTTGGTTTTGGCCTATAAATAGAAGGCAATGCCCAAGGATAAAAAAACAGTTAACAACAGCATTTCAAGAGCAGAAACTCTACTCATTTTAGCCTACAAAACTCCACAAATAACCAGAAACAATCCATCCAACACAAAGCTTTCCAAAGTTCCAAAACCTTCACCAATATTCAAACCTTTTGTGAAAGCCTTTAACCAAATCAAATCAAGTGCAGCTGGAGCTTTGCTAAGGAGTTCTGTAAGTTTCTAAGCACTTATCTTGCATTTATAACTGTGTTTGCATAGCTATTTTGGTTCAAAACCTTTTGATTCTAAAAAACCCCTTTTGAATTTCAAAGAAATCCCAAGGTTTTCAAAACATCAAAACTGGTTTGTCCAACCTTTTTCACCCCAAAAACTCAAAGTTTTTCACCCATCTATAAGGTCCTGAGTGTGTTCAGAAGTTGTTTCTGAACAAAAGTTCAGAAACAGCTTCTGAACCCAAAATTTCGCATGCTTCGCAGTGCGAAGTCATGGTCGCAGTGCGACCATGACAGAACTCAGAACCTGAGTTTTTGTGTCAAAATGACCAATTTTTGAGGTTCTAGCCCCAGAGCTCAGAACCTAAGAGTTTTTAAACCCATGTTCTTCAAACCATAACAAGGTTTTTGTGTAATTTTGGCAAAATCACAAGTTCGTATGACCATTTTGTGGATAACTTGCAAAGCAAGTTATGTTCCCAAACTTTCAAAACCACATGAACAAACAAGCTATGTTCATCTTTTCAATCTAAACTTGAACAATAAATATTGTTCATAATGTTCAAAACTCAAAGATGAACATACACCGTTTACGTTCGCATTTTCGCAAAATGAGACGAACTTGCGCGTTTTTTTAGCAAATTTGCTAAACCTTCCCATTTTGGGTTTTCAAACCATATGTTTTGTAACACCTTGGGATTTCTAAAGGATTCAACCCAAAAACATGAATGAAAAAGGGATGGTGTGACGTATGTCTCTCCATCGCCCCGATTGTACGAATGCGTGACGTATGTCTCGTCGCTCGGACAATCGTCATTCCTTTTTTTCAATATGTACAACCCTAACCAAACCAAATCTTGGCCCCTTGTGGTCAATCCAAACCTTTTGGTCCCCCGTTGGCCATTAGACTCAACCCCTCGACTCATTTGAGTCCACTCGGTCAATGTTCGACTCGTCCGAGTCCATTGTACCCGTTCTTGATCTCAGTGGATCAATCGAACAATCGCCCGACTCATTTGAGTCCACTCGGTCAATGTTTGACTTGTATGAGTCCATTGCACCTCCCTTGGTCCCATAGCGATCAATTTCAACCCTCTACCCTAACGGACGTACCTTTTAACAATTCTAATGCGATTCGCGAACGAACGCTTGATAAGTCTCCAAGCGCGAGCATACAAGCTACGTTTAATCGCAAGAATTTGGTTAAAACATCGTCCAATTAAAAACAACCAACACATATACGTTTTTCTAGCAAAGAACTACGTATGCTTTGAATTCTCCGACTACCGGGAGATACGTAGGAGCAAGATCGACATCTTGTCAAGCACAATAAAAAAAAAAACTTTTTTTTCTTTCATTTGTTTTTATCTCTTTTCCCCCCTTTTATTATTTTTAACATAAATGAACATGCACGTAAAGTATTAAAAAAAACAATTCAAGCTTTAACCAAATAGAAGGTTCCCGTTGAGTACAACGGACGTGAGGGGTGCTAATACCTTCCCCTTGCGTAACCGACTCCCGAACCCGACAATGGTTGCGATGACCTAATCCTTATCCTCATCGTCAAAAGGGTTTTATTATCGTTTCCCTTTACAACAAAAAAAAACTTAAGGGTTTATCAACGTTCCCTTTACACAAAAACTTTGGTGGTTCAAGGACGTCCTCGGAGGATTTGCGCGTCTTTTTCCCGAGGAAAAAAACGAGGTGCGCACAGCAGGTTAATGGGCAGCTTCTGTATCAGGAAAAACAGAAAATGATTGTGATCCCATGATTTGTAATCCTTTCCTCCTTGCCTTGGAATAAGACATGATAACAGAATCTTATGCAAGAGTCTGAACTCTTTCTTCATTTCTACTATTTTATCAGATTCTCTCCCTTCAAATAGAATGACTTTAATCTGATCAGCCCATCTGCTAGATTTGTTTGAGTCTGATAAAAACATACCAGTGTTAGGAACTCCAATAGCCTTTGCTATAGTATCTACTGTGATGGTGACACTGATGCCCATCACTGCAGACCTAATTTCAGTTGTATTAAAGGCAGGCAATCCTAGATCTGACCTAGTCTTTCCTTTAAGACTTTTATCTTGCGCTACCATGAGAACTTCTTCCTTTCTTGCAGCTTCTCAATCATACACCTCGCTTCTAACCCAGAAGTCTTTGACTAATTCCAAATAAGTTGGTCCATTGAGCATGTTGAAGTAGGGAGTCCATCCTTGAAACTCAAAGAAATGTTTAATGTCACACCCTTTCAGTTCCAGACTTCTGAAGTCTACTGCGCTTTCAATCAGAATCTTTAATTCTTCCTTGTCCACAAACATTGTTTTGGGTTTGATGTTGATTGAAGCACCAGAATCAATATTCAAACTTGTTGATGTAGAAGCCATTTATGAGTTTTTAGGGTTCTAAGGGAAGTTTTTGAAATTAGGGGGTTTTGAGAACTTAGGTTAGAAAGATACGAAAGTGTGAGTTGTGAGAAGTGAGAGTGTGAAAGTGTAAGGAGTGTTTTTGTTAAAACATTTCGGAATCTTAAGCAGACAAAAACATTAATCACAACGTTACATTAGTGACAATAGGGGGTGCTAAATACAACTTTCAAAGCATAAACATCATTGCCCTATAGTTAATACTCAGCAGCTAAAAGATCACACGTCAGATGTACTGTTCAGATCCACTCTCATTAGTGGGCCATGTTGAAGGTGAGAAAAACACACACACAAGATGGGGGGGGGGGGGGGGGGGTTGAATTGTGTGACTCAAAAACTTGTTCTTTTCTTTTCCAAAACTTAACACTAGTTCAGAACCAGGTTTTGAACTGTTATCAGAATTAAATGCAGCGCATTAAACAAGTTAAAGAGAGGATGAAAGAGAGACACACAAAGTTTATACTGGTTCCTTCTCAATGTGAGAAGTAGTCCAGTCCCCTTGTTTTCCAACAAGAGAGTTTCACTATAATCTGAAGATTACACTTGCTCAATCACTTAAGAAAGAGACTTCCAGTTGCTCAACCACCAAGGAAGAGGCTTCTAGTGCTCAACCACAAAGGAAGAGGCTTCCACTGTTCAATCACTAAGAAAGAGGCTTCCAATGCTCAAGACACTTAGTCAAGAGACTTCTCAATGCTCAAGACACTAAGTCAAGAGACTTCTGACTCAGACCACAAAGGAATGAGGTTACAAATGCTCAGTATACAGACTGAGACTTTGAGGACCAAACTGGTTTACAAATGAAATACTTTGGGATGAACACTTGATCAAATATCAGAGGTGTTCTCTAAATACAACACAGGTTAAGACTCTTAACCTTAAGAAATTCTAAGTTACAAAACTGAAGAATTTCTAAGAGTTTTTATGAACTTGACAGTTTTTGACAGAAAACAGAGTGCAGGTTCAGCAATGTAGTTTCAAGAGTCTTAGACAATTTCTTCTTCAAATCTTCTTCCTTTTATAGATGAAATATAACTGTTGAAGAATTGCTTGATTTGAGGAAAGAGTCGTTGCAAGCTAAGCTAGAATTTCTGCAAAAGTGTGCTGCACTTTTTCAAACAAACAGAGCAGCAGCCATTTTTTGAAATGGCCTAACTTAAAAGCTGGAGAATGTTTGGGTCAGGGAGACAACTTGTAACACCCACACTAAATCATCTAGAATATTTAGTATGTGTATTAGTCTGATACTGGGTACATTAAAATTTTCAATAATAAATACAATATAAAACTACTGAATGAGTACAAATAGCTCGTTTATACAAATATCCAAATATCATTTACAATTACACTCTCATATACATAGATAATCTGTCAACCTCCTGAGCTTGTCCTTGACGAGCATCTGCACTCCATCCAGCGTCTTCCTGAAGATCTTCATGAACATCTCTTGCTAACCTGTAAACCTGCACCAGAAGGATTGGGATGAGACATTACGTCTCAGTGAGCTCCAGCCCAACCTACTGTTGGCAACCACGGGGGAAACCTAGGGTCGCCGTGCCTACTCTCGGCAATCTTGGGGATACCTATGATCGCCAAGTCTTATCTTACCCATAGAGGGCTATCTGACTGTCCTGCTAAACTAGTGATCAAGGGGAAACCTAGGATCACTGTCTGAGTCTGGTACTGAATAGTCATGAGATCTAGACTATAACCTGATAATTGGGTGATCGAGGGGAAACCTAGGATCACCGCCTGATAACTGATACCTGATACTTGTTTGATAACTATTCTCTGTCTGATAACATAATAAAATATTAACTGATACATGTCTTAATGTTAGCTGTTAGCGTTGAACAAACAATATTATCTTAGTTCATTTTACGGAATGCCCCCGGGTGGAGTAACCCTGAAGCACACTCCCCTGATAACCGGTGAAAATTCCTATCATATCAGGCTAACACCGGACTCCTCTTGTCGTCGTGCGGTCATCCTTGCGGAATAACACGTCCCACTGGCGTGAACCTCCTGTGTCCCACTGGCGTGAACAGCAGAAGACACGACTTAATAATCTTAACTTACGCGTATACCTCCCGTGTCCCACTGGCGTGAACGACGGAAGATGCGAATTAATATACTTTAAACTTATGCATGAACCTTTCATGTCCCACTGGCGTGAACGATGAAAGTCACGACTTAATAATATTAATCTTAATCTTTACTTTGCATGAACCATTCGTGTCCCACTGGCGTGAACGACGAAGGTCACGGCTTAACATCTTAATAACTCTTGTTCTTATTCTTCATATATATATATATATATATATATATAACTGATAACTTATGTCTTATGCATATTTGATGCATTTTGAATGCTTAACCTATTAAAGGTCCTTAACTATGAATATAGATTCAATCTTGTGCTTAGTACATGATGAGTACCATTCAAAATCTCTTCAACCTATAATAGGTTCTTGACTTATCGTTCTCATAAGCCTTTGTCTAAAGGTTGGGAACTAAGCCCCTTTATCTTACTTGATAACTTAGGGTTTAATCTACCCATTGCCATAATGACACTTGATTCTCATGAGGTTAAACCTCAATGTTATGTGAAGTTTCTAACCCCACTCTCATGCTAATACAAGGTATACTATGATCCATTCTTACATTACTAAATGCATAAAGGCATACTGGCATTGTGCAGATGGTTTCTGGCATTAAAACAAGTTTCCAAAAATGGAGTAGCATTCTGCCTCCATCGTGGCATGACAGGATCCCATCGTGGCACGATGGCATGCTGATCCTTATGATCATGGCACGATGGGTGCCATCGTGGCACGATAAATCCAGGGGTGCCAGGCCCTGTAGCTGTTCCAGAAAGTTCAAAAACGAGTTTTCAATCCCAACACAGTTCAGCAAGCATTTATACATCAAAATCAAAGGTTTTTAACACAAAAGATCATAGCATATCATGTATTAACAAAAGGGAAACTAACTTATGTAAATCTAGCTTAAAATCATTCATGAATTCCTTTCCTCTCTAAACCATAAAACTACCCAAAAAGGGGTAAAATTCATAGGGAGCTCACCTTGATTTCATAGCTGGTGCCATGTTAAGCTTCTAATCCAAGGCCCTAACTTGATTCCTCTCAAAACCCTAGCTTGCCCTTTTTCCTTTCTTTTCTTCCTTGCTCCTTTTGCTTCCAAATTGGCTCAAGAATCACATAAGGATGCTTGCATGATGTTTGGGGCAAGATTAGAGGAAGGAGATAGATGATTGTTGAGAGGTGGAGGAGAGAATGAGGGAGAGAGAGCTGATTTGGAGAGAATGAAGGGAAATGAAAATGATATGAAAATATCTTGTTCCCCCTTTTATTTAAATTCCTCTCTTTCAAAAATATTACAATGTTGCCATTCCTTTATTTACCAAATTGCCATGCTTCTTAATTAGTTTCTAACACTAATAACTGATACTTATAAGCGGGATATTACACAACTGTTCCATTGAGTTGTTCTGACACATCCAGGCATTAAATGCGCACAGTACTGGTCACTTTCCATGCCACATCAGCTTCAGAAGCTTCTCTGTGAACAGTGCATCAGAAGCTGCTGTATCAGAAGCTGCCTTGTACGGATCAGAAGCTGGCTTCAGGAGTTGACTCTGCGTTGACTTCTTCAGAAGCACCCAGGCATCAGAAGCTGCCTTCAAACTCAGAAGCTGCACTTCAGGAGCACCACTTCAGGACTACTTCAGGAGCACTTCTTCAGGACCACTTCAGAAGCTCTTACTTCAGGAGCATTTCTTCAGGAGTACTTCTTCAGACCCAGTTTCCTTCTAGCTTTGCAACCTAGCTTCTTAGCTTTCCTTCCTTCCTCTTAGCTTGTTCTTCCATAACCATTCTTAGTAATTAATCATGAAACACATGGTTCTGAAATCACTTGAACAAAGCATTAGCAAATAACCAATTTTCTCTTTAATACTTTGTTATCATCAAAACCATAAAGAGAGATGTGTTTACACATAATGTTTCAACAATCTCCCCCTTACTTTATAAGAGACTTGTTAAACACATTTTGTTCCAACAATCTCCCCCTTTTTGATGATGACAAACATAAGTATTAAATCAGAAAATTGTTGTTAACTTAATTAACAAGTTAACTGTAGGGTGTGAGGTTTGTAAGCTCCCCCTGAGTCTGATCCAAGTTAATTAAGTTCAATTAAAAACACAAATGTGAAAATTTCAGAATTGTTGTTAAGTTTAATTAACAATCTGACTTCAGGAGAGGTTTGTAAGCTCCCCTTGATTCTTATCCATGTTAATTAAGCTTAACTTAACACAATATGGTGAAATTTACACTCAGAATTCAAAATGACTTGTTGACTTCAGGTTCTGAGGTTTGTAAGCTCTCCCCCTAAGTCTGATAATCCACAGGATAAGTTTTGTAAGCTCCCTGAGTCTTATCCAAGTTATTTTAAATTCAATTTACTCACTAAGAGTAATGTATCTCATAGAAATGTAACAGAGCCAGAATTTCACTTAAGAGGCTAAGAGTTAAAAAAATCTGTTCTCATAAGTTAAATTCAGTCAGAGTTGTATCAGAGCTTAACTAATCAGTATCAGATCTTAACTAAATAGTATCAGATCTTAACTTAATTAGTATCAGAGCTTAATAAGCTAACAAGCTTAACTTATGTAGGGGGGTTAAATTGTTCACATAAGAACCTTAGGCTTTAATACCTATTACTCCCCTTTCATAAGTTAATTACTGACAGATTTAACTTATATTTGAGCTCAGGTGCTTTAATACTTGTTTTACTTTCTCCCCCTTTTGTCATCAACAAAAAGTTTTACTTACTCCCCAACACAGAAAATTTCTCCCCCTTTGTCAAGAGAGTTTGAAAAAAAATATCTATATCTGAGCAGAAAAGGATTTTAAAAGAGTTTGAAAGCATGTATCAAAGCAGTTCAATTTCCCCTTTGTAAAAGAGTTTCAAAAGAGTTCTGACACCAAGTTTGAAAATATTTCATAAAGATTCAGAATTGGGGGGGGTTGAACCAAACAAAATTGTGAGATATTTATGCAATCATATGGATAATCAAGCAGCAAAGATGAGTATCAGAGCATACTTGACTTTCAATGAGTATTTGGAGCTTCCGACTAGGTCATTCTGTGTTCAGACATGACTTGTTCAGTACAAATAGTTCAGTATCAGAACAAAGCAACTAAATAGTGTTCAGTATCAGAGCCAAAACATGCAAGAAGGTATCAGAGCAATTCTTGCAAGAAGGTATCATAGCAAATCTGAGCTGGTTTAAAGAAAATAGTTCAGATCAGAGCAGGTCTAACTCATTTTTAAAGCAAAATTTTTCAGATTAAAGACCAACTGAAAAGATATCTCAGAGCTTGATACCAATTTAGGATTTTATCTCAGAGTCTGATACCAAAATACAGTTTTTAAGACTGCTGAACTTGTATCAGAACCTGATTGCAAAACATGAAGTTTTACTTCAAAGTCTGATACCAAATTGATATTTCAATGCTGATACCAAGATAAAATAAGTTCTTAAGACTGAACATGTCTGAAACACTTTGAGCATTAAAAAAATGTGTTTGTGCTAAATAGTTTGAAAACAAACTGATACCACTGAAAATTGTTTGTCAAGCAATTTTAACATTGAATATCAGAGCAGAAAATCACATTTTTAAGTTGATGACTTTGCGAGGATTAGAGTATAAACTTTCAAAGCTTTAATCATCATTGCCCATAGCCATACTTATCAGATTCTGACCAACATTAGATTTTTATCAGATTCAGAAGTCAGAAAATCAAGGTTCTGATCCTTCAGACTCTGAAGTTTTTCAAGCTTAACTTTATTCAAACTCTCAGAAGATAAGTGTTTGATAAGTCTTAGCTTATGATAAACTCAGAATCAAGGAATTCATTCAGATTCAAGCACATTTTCAAGAGATGAAATGCATGTTCAGATTCTTTTTAATAAAATTGAATCTTTCTTCTGTTAGGGGTTTTGTGAATATGTCAGCCCATTGATGATCGGTATCAATGAACTGAATATCTAAAACACCCTTCTGAACATAATCTCTTATAAAATGATGTTTTATTTCTATGTGCTTGGCTCTAGAATGCAGAATTGGATTTTAGACAGACATATAGCAGCAGTATTATCACAATAAATAGGAATATTGTCTGCATGAATCTGATAATCCTCTAATTGATGTTTCATCCAGAGCAGTTGTGTGCTACAACTTGCAGCTGAGATGTATTCTGCTTCTGCTGTTGACAAGGCAATGGTTGCTTGTCTCTTGCTGGCCCATGATATCAGATTCTCACCAAGAAATTGACAGTTTCCACTGGTGGATTTTCTTTCAATCCTGTCCCCTGCATAGTCAGCATCACAAAATCCAACTAGCTTATAATGTAGAGATTTCTTATACAGAAGTCCCAAATTAGTTGTTCCCTTCAGATATCTGAAGATTCTCTTGACAGCAGTCATATGAGATTCTCTAGGATCTGATTGGAATCTGGCACACAGACATACACTAAATAAAATATCTGGCCTAGAAGCAGTTAAGTATAGGAGAGAACCTATCATACCTCTGTACAGCTTCTGATCTACTTTAGTGTCATTGTCCTCTTTGCTTAAGGTGCAAGTGGGATGCATAGGTGTTGTCATCAGCTTGCAATCATCCAGATGGAACTTCTTCAGAAGCTCCTTGGTGTACTTTGACTGATGAACATAAACATCATCCTTGCATTGGTTGATTTGAATTCCCAAAAAGAATTTCAGCTCACCCATCATGCTCATTTCAAATTCATCCTGCATTAACTTAGAAAATTCCTTGCAAAGGGAGGCATTAGTAGAACCAAATATGATATCATTAACATAGATTTGCACAATTAAGATTTCTTTCTTAACAGTTTTTCTAGAGAGTGTATTGTCAACTTGACCTCTTACAAAACCATTTTTAATTAAGAAGTTACTAAGCCTTTCATACCAAGCTCTGGGAGCCTGTTTCAAACCATACAAAGACTTCTTAAGGTTAAAAACATGATTTGGATATTTAACATCTTCAAAACCAGGAGGTTGTTTTACATACACTTCTTCTGAAATTACACCAGTTAAGAAAGCACTCTTAACATCCATTTGATATAAGATGATATCATGATTAATAGCATAAGAAAGAAGTAACCTGATTGCTTCCAGTCTTGCTACTGGAGCAAAAGTTTCAGTGTAGTCAATTTCTTCTTGCTGGCTGTACCCTTGAGCTACTAATCTAGCCTTGTTTCTGATCACTTCTCCTTGTTCATTGAGCTTGTTCCTGAACACCCATTTTGTTCCAATGATGTTCTTCTGATCAGGTTTTGCAACAAGATCCCATACATCATTCCTTTGAAATTGGTTCAGCTCTTCTTGCATTGCTACAATCCAACCATCATCAGCAAGTGCTTCATCAGCAGTTGTAGGCTCAATCATGGATAGCAGGCCAAGCATAGACTCATTCTGAGTGAATGCTGATCTTGTCTTTCTTGGACTGTTCTTGTTTCCAATGATTAATTCCTCAGGATGTGAAGACTTGTACTTGAATGAGGTTCTGGGTGGATTAGCTTCAGAAGAACCATCAAGGATTTGTTCAGAACCATGCTGGTCTTGATTAGCATCAGGAGTAGTGTCTTTATCAGAGAGCTTCTCAGAGTCTTCATTGTTTTCAGCTTCTGAACCTTCATCAGAACCTGAACTGGGTTCAGCTTCTGAAGGTTCTTCTGAGATTCTGACATCTGCAAAACTTTCAACCAGCTCTGGTATTTCACTACCAGGCTTCTTATCATCAAACCTAATATGTATAGCTTCTTCAACAACATGTGTTTCAGAATTATACACTCTGTATGCCTTAGATCTCTCTGAGTATCCTAGAAAGGTACCCTTTTGAGCCTTGTCATCAAATTTCTTTAGGTAGACTTTATTGTTTAGTATGTAACATGTACAACCAAACTGATGAAAATAAGAAATACTTGGTTTTCTTCCTTTAAACAATTCATATGTTGTTTTATTCAGAATGGGTCTGATGTAGATCCTGTTCTGAATATAACATGCTGTGTTTACAGCTTCTGCCCAAAAGTACTTAGCAATTTTAGATTCATGAATCATGGTTCTTGCCATTTCTTGTAAAGACGTGTTCTTTCTCTCTACAACTCCATTTTGTTGTGGAGTTCTAGGAGATGAGAACTCATGGAGAATTCCATGGTCTTCACAAAAGTTTTCAAAAGGTTCATTTTCAAATTCACCACCATGATCACTTCTGATTTTCAAAATTTTCAAATCAGTTTCTGTTTGTACTTGTTTGCAGAATTTGAAAAACACATCATATGTTTCATTCTTGGTTCTGAGGAATTTAACCCAAGTCCACCTACTGTAATCATCAACAATTACAAGTCCATACTTCTTCCCATTGATTGAAGCTGTCCCAACAGGGCCAAACAAATCAATGTGAAGGAGTTCTAGAGGTTTAGAGGTGGAAACAATGTTCTTAGCTTTAAAAGAGGTTTTAGAAAATTTTCCAATTTGACATGCTGAACACAGAGCATCTGAGTGATAATCAATCTGGGGTAAGCCTCTGACCAGCTGTAACTTGCTAAGCTTAGAGATGAGTCTCCAGTTAGCATGTCCCAGCCTTTTGTGCCAGACCCATTTCTCATCACTCACAGACAGAAGGCAAACTACCTTCTACTGAACCAATTCAGAAAAATTAGTTTTTTAAACATTGTTTTTCCTGCTGCCTCTGAACACTACAGACTTATCTTTGCTACTGATTACAATACATGTGTTCTTATTAAACAGGACTTCATAATCACTATCACATAATTGACTTATGCTAAGTAAATTATGTCTAAGTCCATCTACCAGCCAAACATTATCAATGTACATGGAAGAATTACCTATCTTACCAGTACCAATGATCTTTCCTTTCTGACTTCCTCCAAACCCCACAGTTCCTCCCTCTTTCAGAGTCAGGGTTTGGAACATAGACTTGTCCCCTGTCATATGATGCGAGCATCCACTGTCCAGGTACCAGGACCTTTCCTTTTCTTTGGATGTTAAGCATATCTGCAATTGACACTATCTCAGACTTAGGTACCCAGATTTTCATGGGTCCTTTGGGGTTAGTCCTGAAAGGTTTTGGTTTTTTAAACTTGTGTCTGAAGTTATGATGTTCAGACTTGTTTTGATATTTAGGATATGAATCCTTATATCTTGAATAAGTCTGAGTTTCAGAACCTGAATACTTCAGAACCTGAGTTCTCAAAGGTTTGAACTTAGAATTCTTCAGAACCTGAGACTTGAAGGTCTTTGGTTCTGAATCCTTTAGAGTTTGAGCCTTTGAGCACTTTTGTTCTGATCTCTTTAGAATTCTCACTTTGTTTACTTCAGGCACAAGGCAAGCTTCAGTTTTGCCTTTCTTAAAACAATCAGAAGCATAAAACTGATTGGTTTGCTTTTGCTTGCTTCTTTTAACATTCTGAGATTGAAAATGTTTTGTGTTGACTGGTTTAACAGATTTTGAAGTTTTAATAAACTCAGTCTTAGAAAAATTTGAATCAGATTTATTCAGATTCTGAGACTTGATAGTTTCAGGTTCTGAACACTTCAGATTCTGAACAGGTTCAGGTTCAGAGTCTGATTTCCTCTTACTCTTAGGCTTAGGACCTTTTGGCTTAGATTTGGGCAGGGTTTTAACATCTGCCTTCATCTTACCCTTAGGTTCAGAAGCTTCAGAGTCTGAGTTGTTCAGAACTTCAGACTTAGTCTCAGATTCTGATATTTTCAACTTCTCAGAGTTATCAGAAGCAGGCACAAAGCATATACCTTTGCCTTTTAAAATATCTTCAGAACATGAAGGTGAGTTTAATTCATTTGAAGATTTAAATGAATCATAGCCAATGCCTTCACCTTTGTTTCTGATCATATTATACATCATGGAGGCAATTTTAGTTCTGTTGAATCCAGTTAACATGAAATCCTGAAGAGCTATTTCCTGTTCATTAGGAATCTCTTCAGATTTCTTATGAGCCTCTTTTCTGAGTTCTTCAACTTCTTCATCATATTGAAAAATTTGATTCTGAAGTTTAAGATTTTCCTCAGACAGCAAGTTGTTTTGATTTTTCAAAGATTTGATTTCTTTTAACTTGCTTTTAAGATGACTCATAAGATCATTAACTGTTTCAATCAATTCAGATCTAGAGAGTTCAGAGTATACCTCATCTTCTTCATCAGAATCTGAGCATGATTCTGCATGAGAAGATGCAATTGCCATCAGGGCCAGGTTTGCTTCTTCCTCATCAGATTCTGACTCATTATCCAGATCATCCCATGTTGCCATGAGACTCTTTTTGAGCTTGTTTCTGAAACTGCTGGATTTTGAGCTGGACTTCTTTGCTTTTTCCTTGGATTTTTCCTTCTGAAGATCAGGACAGTCAGCAATGAAGTGGCCAGGCTTTTTGCAGTTGTAGCAGCTTTCCTTCTGAATATCCCTCTTTGAACTAGAACCAGATCCTCTGAAGTTACTACTTCTGTTAGAGAATTTTTTCTTTCTATTCATCAGATACTGAAGTCTTTTAGAAAGCATTGCAAGCTCATCAGCTTCTGAATCTTCATCAGAATTTCCCTCAGGAAACTCTTCTTCAGATTCAATAGCTTTCAAAGCTTTAGCAGGTTTTCTTTTAGACTTCAGAGCTAATGTCTTTGGTTCTCTAACAGACTCATCCTCATTGAGTCCCAGTTCATGCACTTTGAGGGAGCTTATAAGATCTTCAATATTTAAGGTATTCAGATCCTTAGCTTCCTCAATAGCAGTCACTTTTGGTCTCCATTTGGATGGCAGACTTCTTAAGAGTTTGTTCACATGATCAGCTGTGGTATAACTCTTCTTCAGAATCTGAAGTCCAGAGACCAGAGTCTTAAATCTTGAGAACATAGTCTCAATATTTTCATCCTCTTTCATTCTGAACAGTTCATATTGCTGAACAAGAATGTTTGCCTTAGCTTCTCTAACTTTCTTATTACCTTCATAGTTAGAGCAGAGGGATGTAAAGATGGCCTTCGCTGTGGACTTGTCACTCAGCTTCTGATACTCAGTGTGAGGTAATGAGTCCACAATGATACCTCTGACATGGTGATGCTTCCTATAGATCTTTCTTTCTGCATCACTCAGAGCTCTTCTGTTGACAGCAACACCTTCTTCATCCACTGGAATTGTGATTCCATCTTCTATGATGTCCCATAGTGAATCATCAACCCCAATAATATGACTGTACATTTTACTCTTCCACCAAGAGAATTTTTCTGGGTCACCAGTAAACATAGGAGGTTTATTGTGTGACCTAGACTTCTTTTCTTCAGTACCATAGTCATATTGTACATTTCTTTGATTTCTGGGAGAGGGTGGATTTCTGGGAGAGGGTGGAGGTGAACCACTAGTTGAGGTCATGTTTTTCTTAGGATCCTACTGACACACTGTTAAGTGTTAATATCAGAACCGGAGCTCTGATACCAACTGAAGGTGAGAAAAACACACACACAAGAAGGGGGGGGGGGGGGGGGGGTTGAATTGTGTGACTCAAAAACTTGTTCTTTTCTTTTCCAAAACTTAACACTAGTTCAGAACCAGGTTCTGAACTGTTATCAGAATTAAATGCAGCGGATTAAACAAGTTAAAGAGAGAATGAAAGAGAGACACACTGAGTTTATACTGGTTCCTTCTCAATGTGAGAAGTAGTCCAGTCCCCTTGTTTTCCAACAAGAGAGTTTCACTATAATCTGAAGATTACACTTGCTCAATCACTTAAGAAAGAGACTTCCAGTTGCTCAACCACCAAGGAAGAGGCTTCTAGTGCTCAACCACAAAGGAAGAGGCTTCCACTGCTCAATCACTAAGAAAGAGGCTTCCAATGCTCAAGACACTTAGTTAAGAGACTTCTCAATGCTCAAGACACTAAGTCAAGAGACTTCTGACTCAGACCACAAAGGAATGAGGTTACAAATGCTCAGTATACAGACTGAGACTTTGAGGACCAAACTGGTTTACAAATGAAATAGTTTGGGATGAACACTTGATCAAATATCAGAGGTGTTCTCTAAATACAACACAGGTTAAGACTCTTAACCTTAAGAAATTCTAAGTTACAAAACTGAAGAATTTCTAAGAGTTTTTATGAACTTGACAGTTTTTGACAGAAAACAGAGTGCAGGTTCAGCAATGTAGTTTCAAGAGTCTTAGACAATTTCTTCTTCAAATCTTCTTCCTTTTATAGACGAAATATAGCTGTTGAAGATTTGCTTGATTTGAGGAAAGAGCCGTTGCAAGCTAAGCTAGAATTTCTGCAAAAGTGTGCTGCACTTTTTCAAACAAAACAGAGCAGCAGCCATTTTTTGAAATGGCCTACCTTAAAAGCTGGAGAATGTTTGGGTCAGGGAGACAACTGTTCCATTGAGTTGTTCTGACACATCCAGGCATTAAATGCGCACAGTACTGGTCACTTTCCATGCCACATCAGCTTCAGAAGCTTCTCTGTGAACAGTGCATCAGAAGCTGCTGTATCAGAAGCTGCCTTGTACGGATCAGAAGCTGGCTTCAGGAGTTGACTCTGCGTTGACTTCTTCAGAAGCACCCAGGCATCAGAAGCTGCCTTCAAACTCAGAAGCTGCACTTCAGGAGCACCACTTCAGGACTACTTCAGAAGCTCTTACTTTAGGAGCACTTCTTCAGGAGTACTTCTTCAGACCCAGTTTCCTTCTAGCTTTGCAACCTAGCTTCTTAGCTTTCCTTCCTTCCTCTTAGCTTGTTCTTCCATAACCATTCTTAGTAATTAATCATGAAACACATGGTTCTGAAATCACTTGAACAAAGCATTAGCAAATAACCAATTTTCTCTTTAATACTTTGTTATCATCAAAACCATAAAGAGAGATGTGTTTACACATAATGTTTCAACAATCTCCCCCTTACTTTATAAGAGACTTGTTAAACACATTTTGTTCCAACACATGTGTCAAGTGTCCACTTATAATGAGTTTTATCAGAAGCTAAAAATTCAGATTCTGAAACTCAGACTCTGATGACTTCAAAAGCTGAACTTTCTTCAGACTCTTAATAATGAGCTTCTGATAAGTCTTAGCATCTAATGTTCTTCAGATTCTCAATTTCTATTCAGAGTCAAGCAGATTTTTCAGAGATGAAATGCATGTTCAGATTCTTTTTAATAAAATCAAATATATCTTCTGCTAGAGGTTTTGTGAATATATCAGCCCACTGATGATCAGTATCAATGAATTGAATATCCAAAACACCATTCTGAACATAATCTCTTATAAAATGATGTTTAATTTCAATATGCTTGGCTCTTGAATGCAGAATAGGAATGTTGTTTTAATGAATCTGATAGTCTTCCAACTGATGTTTCATCCAGAGTAGTTGTGTGCAACAACTTGCAGCTGAGATGTATTATGCTTCTGTTGTTGACAATGCAATAGTTGATTGTCTTTTACTGGCCCAGGATATCAGATTCTCACTAAGGAATTGACATTTTCCATTAGTTTATTTTCTTTCAATCCTATCACCATCATAATCAGTATCACAGAATCCAACCAACTTATAATCTAAGGATTTCTTATACATAAGTCCAAGATTAGCTGTTCCTTTCAGATACCTAAAGATTCTCTTGACAACAGTCATATGAGATTCTCTAGGATCTGATTGGAATCTTGCACATAAGCATACATTGAATAAAATATCTGGTCTAGAAGCTGTTAAGTATAACAGAGAACCAATCATACCTCTGTAGAGCTTCTGATATACCTTAGAGCCAGTGTCTTCTTTGCTTAAGTTGCAGGTTGGATGCATTGGTGTTGTCATCAATTTACAATCTTCAAGATTAAACTTCTTCAGAAGCTCCTTTGTGTATTTTGATTGATGAACATACACTCCATCTTTGCATTGGTTGATTTGAATTCCAAGAAATAACTTCAATTCTCCCATCATGCTCATTTCAAATTCATCCTGCATTAACTTAGAAAATTCCTTGCAAAGAGTGGCATTAGTAGAACCAAATATAATATCATCCACATAGATTTGAACAATTAAGATGTCCTTCTTAAGTGTCTTTCTGAACAGTGTATTGTCAACTTGTCCTCTTACAAAATCATTTTTAAGTAAGAAATTACTTAGCCTTTCATACCAAGCTATAAGAGCTTGTTTGAGACCATATAGTGATTTCTTAAGTATAGAAACAAAGTATGTATGTTTTAAATCTTTAAAACCAGGAGTTTGTTTAACATACACTTCTTCAGAAATAACACCATTTAGAAAAGCACTCTTAACATCCATTTGATATAAAATGATATTATGATTCACTGCATAGGAAAGAAGTAACCTGATTGCTTCCAATCTTGCAACTGGAGCAAATGTTTCAGTGTAATCAATTCCTTCATGTTGACTATAACCTTGAGCAACAAGTCTAGCTTTATTTCTGACAACCTCTCCTTGCTCATTCAGTTTGTTTCTAAACACCCATTTTGTAACAATAATGTTCTTGTGATTTGGTTTTGCAACTAAATCCCAAACTTCATTTCTTTGAAACTGATTGAGTTCTTCTTACATAGCCATAATCCATCCATCATCAAAAATGCTTCATCAACTGTTGTAGGTTGAATCATTGACAGTAATCTAAGCATAAAATCATTTTGTCTGATTGTTGATCTAGTCTTTCTTGGACTATCCTTGTTTCCAATGATTAACTCTTCAGGATGTGAAGACTTGTACTTGAAGGTGTTTCTGGGTGGATGTGCTTCTTGAGATTCACTAAGAATTTGTTCAGAAACATCTTGATCTTGATTAGCTTTTGGAGGAGTGTCAACTTCTGAAAGGTTTTCAGCTTCTGGACGATTTTCAGCTTCTGAACTTTTATTAGACTCTGAATTCTGATCAGGTTATGAAGCATCTTCTGAGAGCTGAATATCTGCAAAGCATTCAACAAGCTCTGACATATTGTCAGGCTCTTCTTATCAACAAATTTGATGTGTATTGATTCTTCCACACTATGTGTTTCAGAATTATACACTCTGTATGTTTTGGATCTCTCAAGGTAACCTAGGAAGATACCCTTATGAGCCTTAGCATCAAATTTCTTTAGGTAGACTTTGTTATTTAGAATATAACATGTACATCCAAACTAATGAAAATAAGAAATGCTTGGCTTTCTTCCTTTGAATAACTCATATGTTGTTTTATTCAGAATTGGTCTAATATAGATTATGTTCTGAATATAACATGATGTGTTAACAGCTTCTGCCCAGAAGTACTTTGCAATGTTAGATTCATGAATCATGGTTCTGGCCATTTCTTGCAAAGATCTGTTCTTTCTCTCTACAACTTCATTTTGCTGGGGAGTTCTAGAAGAAGAGAACTCATGGAAAATTCCATGTTCTTCACAAAATGCCACAAAAGGTTCATTTTCAAATTCTCCACCATGATCACTTTTAACTTTCAAAATTTTCAAATCCTTTTCAATTTGTACTTGCTTGCAGAAGTTATTAAACACATCATATGTTTCATTCTTGGTTTTGAGGAATTTAACACAAGTCCACCTACTGTAATCATCAACAATTACCAATCCATACTTTTTCCCATTGATTGATGTTGTGCTAACAAGACCAAACAAATCAAAGTGAAGTAGTTCTAAGGGTCTGGAGATAGATACAATGTCTTTTGTTTTAAAAGAAGTTTTAGCAATTTTTCCTTTTTGGCATGCTCCACAAAGAGCATCTAAGTGATAGTCAATGTTTGGTAAGCCTCTGACCAGTTGTAACTTGCTAAGCTTAGAGATTAGCCTCCAGTTAGCATGTCCCAACCTTTTGTGCCATACCCATTTCTCATCACTCACTAACAGAAGACAAACTACCTCCTGATCAACCAGTTCTGAAAAATCAATCGTATAGACATTGTTCTTTCTTTTTCCCTTTAACACAACAGATTTATCTTTGTTGTTGATTACTGTACAAGTGTTCTTATCAAACAAGACATAACCACTATCACAGAATTGACTTATGCTAAGTAGGTTATGTCTTAGTCCATCTACTAACCAAACATTATTAATGGAAATGGAAGAATTACCTATCTTACCAGTACCAATGATCTTGCCTTTCTGGTTTCCTCCAAATCCCACAATTCCTCCCTCTTTCATGTTCAGGGTTTGGAACATAGACCTTTCTCCTGTCATGTGTCACGAGCAACCACTGTCCAGGTACCATGATCTTGAATTTTCTTTTACTCTTAAGCATATCTGCAGCATAAATGATTTCAGACTTAGGTACCCATATCTTTATGGGTCCTCTTTGGTTAGTTCTGAAAGGATATGATTTATTTTGCACCTTATGTCTGACATTCTGAGTTATAAAAGGTTTTTTATAAACTGGTTTAGTATCCTTTGAAGGGTTCCTAAACACAGCTTTTTGAAAATGTGAGTCTGATCTTTTCAGAATCTGAGGCTTGCTAGTCTTAGGTTCTGATCTTTTCAGAGTCTGAACCTTTTTAGGTTTAGAATCTGCTTTCCTTACAATCTTAGACTTAGAACCTTTTGGTTTTGATTTCAGCAGAGTCTTAGATCCTGCTTTCATCAACACCTTTGGTTCAGCAGTCTTTAATTATGATGGTTTCAGAATCTTAGCAGTGTCTGACTTTGGTAAAAAACACACCTTAGTACCTTTCATAATATCTTCAGAACAGGATGGTAGGTTTGTTTCTTTTGAATGATTGAATGGATCATTTGTGAAACCAATACCATCTCCCATGTTTCTGTTAATATTGTAAATCATAGATTCAACTTTGCTTCTGTTGATTCCAGTTAGGATGAACTCATGAAGTGCAATTTCTTGCTCACTTGGGACTTTAGGTTTCTTATTGAGCCATTTCTCTCAAATCTCTTACTTCTTCATCTATCTCATTGATATGATTATGAAGTTGGAGATTTTTATCAGGTAGCAAGTTATAGTTCTTTTTAAAAGATTTTAATTATTTTATCTTGCTTCTGAGATGGTTCATAAGTTCCTTAACTGTATCAACAAATTTAGATTGAGTAAGTTCAGAAAATACCTCATCTTCATCCTCAGAGTCTGAACCTGACTCTGTATCAGAAGATGATGTTGCTACTAAAGCTAGGTTTGCTTCTTCTTCATCATCCTTCTCAGATTCAGATTCATTGTCAAGATCATCCCATGTTGCCATAAGACTTTTCTTGAGCTTGTTTCTGAAGTTGCTTGATTTTGAGTTGGTCTTCTTGGATTTCTCCTTTGATTTGTCCTTCTGTAACTCTGGACAATCAGCAATGAAATGACCAATCTTTTTGTATTTGAAGCAACCCTTTTGATCTTCCTTATTGGAACCAGATCCTTTGAAGCCACTACCTTTGTTAGAGAACTTCTTTTGTCTTTTGACTAAGTACTGAAACCTTTTAGAAAGCATTGTTAGCTCCTCAGCTTCTAAATCTTCTTCAGAACTTCCCTCAGGAGATTCTTTATCAGATTCTATAGCTTTTAGAGCTTTTGATGACTTTCCTTTAGATTTAAGTGCCATATACTTAGACTTTCTAACAGGTTCATCTTCATTGAGTCCTAGTTCATGCACTTTGAGAGAGCTGATAAGATCTCCAATACTAAGAGTATTTAAATCTTTAGCTACCTCAATGGCAGTTACTTTAGGTCTCCATTTAGATGGTAGAATTCTGAGGATCTTGTTCACATGGTCAGCAATTGAGTAACTCTTTTTCAGAATCTGAAGTCCATATACCATAGTCTGAAACCTTGAGAACATAGTCTTAATGTTTTCATCCTCTTTCATCTTGAACAACTCATACTGTTGAACCAGAAGGTTAGCCTTGGCTTCTCTAACTTTTTTGTTTCCTTCATAGTTAGAGCACAAGGATGTGAAGATGGCCTTTGCAGTAGCTTTATCACTCAGCTTCAAGTATTCATTGTGAGGTAGAGAATTCACAATGATACCTCTTACTCTATGATGCTTCCTGTAGATATTTCTTTCAGCATCAGTAAGGCTTTTCTATCAATGGCTACTCCTTCTTCATCAACTCGTATAGTTATACCATCTTCAATGATATCCCATAGGCTATCATCTATTCCAATGATATGACTATACATCTTGCTTTTCGACCAAGAGAATTTTTCAGGATCACCAGTAAACATATGAGGTTTATGGTGAGAGTGAGATTGCTTATCATTTGTACCATATTCATATGATACAGTAGTGCCACCTCTAGGAGGAGGTTGAGAGGAACCACCAGATTCACTAGAAGACATGTTTTTCTCAGGATCAAAACTAACACACTGTTAAGTGATTGAATATCAGAACCAGAGCTCTAATACCAACTGAAGGTGAGAAAAACACAAGAAGGGGGGTTGAATTGTGTTGGCGTTTTCTTTCTCAAAAACTTAGAGTTAGTTCAGCTTATGATGGTGATCAGAGTCTGAAACTAAATTCAGAGTTATGATGCAACGGATAGAAAGTAAATGAGAGAGAGAAAGACACAAGCAATTATCCTGGTTCCTTCCACAACCCAGAAGTAGTCCAGTCCCCTTGTCACTTACAAGAGATTTTTTCACTATAATCCAAATGATTACAAAATGCTCAAGCACACAAGCAAGAGACTTCCAAATGCTCAAACACACAGTAAGAGACTTCTAATTGCTCAAGCACACAAGCAAGAGACTTCTGATTGCTCAAGCACAAAAGCAAGAGACTTCTAAACAAACAGAGTTACAAATAAATATGTTTGAGTTGAACACTTGATATACTATCAGTGGTGTTCACAAAATACAACACAATTTTTAGACTCTAGACTTAAGAAATTCTAAGATTAGAAAGTTTGTAAGAATTTCTAAGTAATTGATGCGTATTGAATTTGGCAGAGTATTGGCACTTTTCAGAGTCTTGTAATTTCTTATATTTCTTCAAGTATCCATTCCTTTATATAGAGTAGTAGAGAGACGTTGAGAATGTGCCAGATCATCAATAGAGTCGTTTGAATTGGAGCTTGATCCAACGTTGATTTGTTCCTTGATTTGGACTGCGTACCACGAAGAATACCGTTTGAATTCTTTCCTTAAAATGGATTGGATGTTTTGTCCGAGGAGACAAAGTTGCAGAGAACACTTCTGATTCTGAGAAGTTGCAGAGGTCTTGGTTGTACTATGTCCTTGATGACAGTGACACCAATTGACTTCTGATACTTCAGAGTCTGAGTCTTCAGCTTCTGATCCATCAGCTTCAGACTTTAACTTCAGACTTGCAACACAAGCTTCCAATAAAATATTTCCATGCTCTTAAACTTGCTCCTTAAGAACCAAAATTTGATTTATACTTGAATAATTTTAGTCTATGGTCCTGCAGACTTGAAACAAGTATTAGCATATCCAATTTTCTTTTTAATACCTTGTTATCATTAAAACTAAAAAGAGGCATTGTTTACACATTTTGTTCCAACAATTTAAACTTGAGAATTTATCTTTAGAGCCGTGAATGATATGCAATCATGATAATTGATTAAGGAAGTGTGAATGATGTTGTAGCATGATTATTAAGTAGATTGATGCTGGATTAATGTGACTTGCTTGAATTAATCATGAGATGCGGACTATGTGATTGTTGAAGAATGCAAACATGTTGTTTATGATATGATGATGACAAAAATTGTTGAATGCATTAATATTATGAGATGATGAATGTTATGACTTAATGCATTAAAGTTATGAATAAATAATGATGTGTTGATAACATGAATGTTGTGGATGTATTGATTTGATAATGTAATTGAAAGTCGTGATAGCCGCATGTTTTAAGAGCACAATTATTAGTTGCGTGCATTGTCGAGTCTTTACGTGAACATCCATGAATTCATTATTAGTCGATCGGTGCTTGATTTAAGATTAAGATTCATGGGGGCTTGATTTAAGATCAAGATTATAGGTGGGTGATTTAAGAACACTAAAATTTCTGGCAGGACTGGTTCTGAACCGTAAAACAGAGTATGAAATAGCAGTTCAGAAGCAGTAATATAAAGGACAGAAAGTAAAAAACACAGATGATTTGTTAACCCAGTTCAGTGCAAACTTCACCTACATCTGGAGGCTACCAAGTCAGGAAGGAAATCCACTAAAATAGTATCAATTCGAAGTCCTTTGACACAACTGGTTCCCATGAGATACTAAGAGGGCCTTGTTCCTAGTTACATTACCACCTTCAACACCAATGGTATTCACCCCTTTAGGTCTCCATTCTTTCTTGACGTTGCTTTTGTTCACAACTGGTTCCACTTTTCTAACTTGAACAAAAGTATGGCTGACCTTTGATTGAACATGAGGTTTTATTTGTTGAAAGTGCTTGGGGTATCCATGCAGCTTGTAACATAAAGGCTTTATGTGCCCCTTTTTACCACTGTGATGACATATCCAAGGATGAGAATCCCTTCTGCTCTTAGATCCTTGTGGTTGGTTCTGATGTTCCATCTTAGGTTTCCCTTGGTTCTGACTCTTCAGTATCTCCTTTGGCCTCTTCATATGTTCAAGTTGAGAGTTCAATTGGGTTACCTCATCATGCAAACCAGAGATGGTTGATAGGAGTTTTTCTTTTCAATGCGTAAATTAGTAATGATTTTCTTCTGCTTTTCTCCTACTTGACAAGCCTCTTTAAATTTAACCTGCAATTTCTTGAATTGCCTAAGCACAGTTGCATCTGAGATCCTTTCTTCAGTATCTTTTTCACATTGAACAGCTTCCTTGTCCATTCTGCCAGAAAATAACTTCCCTGGAGCTCACCCAAATACAGGCAGGGTGCCTGCTCTGATGCCAATTAAAATTCCTGGCAGGACTGGTTCTGAACCGTAAAACAGAGTATGAAATAGCAGTTCAGAAGCAGTAATATAAAGGTCAGAAAGTAAAAAACACAGATGATTTGTTAACCCAGTTCGGTGCAAATTTCACCTACATCTGGAGGCTACCAAGCCAGGAAGGAAATCCACTAAAATAGTATCAATTTGAAGTTCTATGACACAACCCCTGTTTCACAGCCCCTATGACAACAGCCCCTGTTTCACAGCCCCTTCTCACTTAATCACTATCCGTGGTATTTCTACCTAGGAACTCCTTGATATAAGAACCCCTCTTACTTCCTACTCAAGCAATCACTGCCCCAGTGATTGTAAACTCTAAACAAACAAGGATGAAGTCACACTTCAAAACATCAAAGTCACTTTTGCTTAAAAGCTTTAAGTGAATTACAACTCAATAAAAACTAAACCAACTCTAACAGATGAGTGGTGTACAGATCAAAGCACTAAGCTTACAGACTCAAAACTCTAAGTATGACTCTCTCTTCTGTTTTGAATGAAATTCTTCAATAGCAGCTTCCTCTATTTATAGCAATCAGCTGCAACATAATTCTTGAACCAAATCTTCTTCAAAGATATATTTCCATAATTCTTTAGAAGCAAATGGAAGCAATATATTTTCCAACAATATATTTTCCAAAGATTTCTTTGAAAATATATTCACAAATAATTGAATCCAATCTTCAACAAATATCTCACGCAAATTAATCTTCCTTCTAGAAATAAATCCAACAAGAATAATTCTTCAGTTAAATCTTCAAAAGATCACATGAGAAAATAACCAGAACGCAGAAAACCAGCTTCTGAAGGTACTTCTGAAGTCTGCGTCTGAAGTTCTGCGTCTGAACAATTCAGCTTCTGAAGGTTGCTTCTGAAGGTCAGCTTCTGAAGTACTGTTCAGCGTCTGAACATCAGCTTCTGAAGGTTCAGCGTCTGAAGTACTGTTCAGCTTCTGAAGCCCAGCTTCTGAAGTTCTGCTTCCAGCTTCTGAAGACACACAGCGCTTGTACATTTGATTTTAGCAAACATGAAGCCAACAACCAAATATCCAACAAACACTATTCATGGGGGCTTGATTTAAGATCAAGATTGTTGGTAGGTGTTTAAGATCACTGTGGTACCACATGCATGTAGAGTCGTGTTAGGCACATTGCATGCACATGAGTCGTGTTTGGCAATGTTTTGGCATGAACTTGTGCATTTGTATGGTAAATGTCTAATTGTTGATGTGTGAAAATTATGAATGACTCCTAATTATATGGATGGTAAATTATAGTTGTGATAATGATTAATTGTTGACAATGGATATTTAAGTTGATAGTTATATAATGAGGAGAATATGCTATGATTTATTAATCATGTTTTGAAATGTTGATGCCTTTTAAGTTATTAAATATGATGAATGAATTATGCATGTGTTGATAACCAGGCCTTTTATGTTAAATGTGGTGTAAGTGATGATGATTGTAATCAGGCTTTACCTGTGTTGAATGCGTATGTGATATTGATGTTATGCCTAATACATACGTGCGTTTATTATTTCCTTATCGTGGTGTAGACTTGCATGAAGGGAAATCGACATACAAGTGCAGCGGAAGTTTAAA
The DNA here is from genome assembly GCA_018208015.1 of Medicago ruthenica. Lineage (NCBI taxonomy): Eukaryota > Viridiplantae > Streptophyta > Magnoliopsida > Fabales > Fabaceae > Medicago > Medicago ruthenica. The sequence continues at coordinate 50,119,715 of CM031372.1, forward strand.
ATTTTTTGATTTCCTTTCCTTGGATCATTACGAATATCGCATGAATCAGTGATAGAGTTGTTACCTCTTAGTGCAGAAACTGTTTCTTTGATCACAGCTGAGCAAGTAAGCAAAGCCTCTACTCGTCCACACGAACGGCTTCCTTTGATTCCCGGTGCTAGCCAAGCGATCAGAGGTTAGGGAGAGAATGAGGGTTACGGTTTTGCTCTAGGGTTAGACGAAAAAGCACTAGCTGATTTCAGCACTAGAGCTTCTATTTATAGAACTCCTTCCTGCACAAAATCAGCTTGAGCTTCAAAAGCCCATCAGCTTCCGCTAACTAATTAGCACCTATTGCTAAACGTACCCCATCATATAAGTACTACTTATATATTTCTCCTTTTTACCGTTCTTTTGTGTGTGACCCTATAGGTTCTTGTAACGTTGGCAATAATATTAAATCCTATATTTAATATTATAAACAGTGAGCGGTATCTAGCAACACATCACTGCTACCCAAGTGACAAGAATGTCAAGTGATCTGACGAAACCTTTTCCATGATAATATCTATGTGTACGATTACTCCTTTGTCCTAATATCTTTATTGAACACAAGGCATAGATTACGTCACCCTTGTTTAGCTCAATATTTATATTTCTTGATCCCGAAATATACTGAACAACGAATAAGTCCAATATCTCATATTGACTTAATTCGGCATGGCCATGCATTTTTCCAGTCATATTCCATCAAGAGGCCTAAAGATATATCTCCTGTTATGAGGAGGGACAAATCCCATCTAGGACACTCATGTCCCTCAGCATGATTCGTCAAGTGCCCATTAACCAACGTTATAGTCATCTTGTTACAGACAACGTTTGAATGGCAATAAAACACTTGAGTCCACATCTAGGGATCATAGTGGTTTCAGGTCTAAGAGTGATATACACTATTATCATTGTGAGAATAACTTATGACGATTTCATAACATACTATGTAGTATTCTCACGATGGGTCAATCCAGTATAAATATTACTCCTAATACTTATACCTATGTATAGACTTAATATCTCATATTCATGACCCATGAGATGTGGTCATCAGTCTACATACATAATAGTCTCCATGCTTTAATATTATCCCAATTCATATTAAAGCTTGACTACGGATACATTTAAGAATAGTGTTCTTTCTGTTGATGTAATCTCATGATTAAGTCACACTTAATATTCCATCACATGAACTAACTATTCTAGGGACTTTATTTATCTTATAACAAGTGTAATAAAGAACGCCATATTTTATTCAATAATAAAAGTCATGATACATATAAAAGTTTGACATAAACTATTGGCCTCTAGGGCTTATACCAACATTGCAGATTAAGGAGTAGTCGCTTGGTGAGTGTTTGTTGAGGATGGCATCACGCCTACTCCATTTTTATTACTTATGAGGATGTCTAGATTAGGTACTCTGATCTAGTAGTCTGGGATTGGTTTTATGTTACTTGTTGAGTTTTGATGATGATGTATTTACTTCGAGAATTTTATGATGAGACCCGAGATGATTATATGTTGAGATGATTATTTTCCGTTGTGCTCTCAATATTGTTGATGGAATTTTTATTATGAGAAATTTGTAGAAGCTAAACGATGATTTGTAATATCCCGATTTGTTGAATTGCATGATTTATCGTTTAAAAATTTGTCTCGGGAGTCGGGGTCTTATATTATTTATTTGTTATATGTGCTATTTATATTAAAAGTTGAGGGTAAATTTGGAAGGAGAAAAAACCAATCCAAAAAGCCAAAGGAGATTATTTTATTTATATATAGTATAGATTAAATGATATGGGTGAGGGAAGAGGCAGTAGCGCAAGCAATATTATAATTTAATATTCCCTCAATCTCAAAATAAATAAGTCATTTATAAAAAAAGGATTTGGTTCATAATATATTAAAGTTAAGAGTCAAGTCTTCTTCAAAAAAAAAAAAGTTAAGAGCAATAATTTTTGGTCAAATTACATAACCATTCATATAACTTGTCAAAAGAAAAAACAAAAAAGTATAATATATTAAAACAAAAACAAAAAGTCATAATATAATATATTAAATTTAAACAGTGCCCTTGTCTATAAAACCATCTCTTAGTTCTCTCTTGTGAGCACTCAAAATTAATTAATCAGTGCTAGCTAGCTCAATATATCACTAAAAGATTATCATGGATCAGGGAAGAGTCAGTAGCACAAGCATTATTCTAATGTCACTATTATGTATGTTGGTATTTCATTCTAACATGAGTTTTGCAGTCGAATACATTGTTGGTGATGGAAAAGGTTGGTCCTTTGGTGTTCAAAATTGGCCTGCAGGAAAAACTTTCAAGGCTGGTGACACCCTTGGTAAGGATCTTAATTTGATAAAGGTTTCATTTGGTTCATTTACGTGAATGTAATTGTTATTTTAGACAAAATACTTGTTTAAACGTAAAAACGAATATCGATCCCCTAATTGCATCATCAAATCAACATGGATGATGTTAACAACTAGGGGTGTAAGATGTTGGATTGGGCTCTATTACTAATATTTTTAACTATAAAAAAATATACTACTTTATTTTTAACTATTATTATTACTTTATTTCACATAGTACTACAATTTGAAAAAAAAAATATTGATGTATAAATATATTTTTATAATCATCATTTTTATTTTTCTGATTTTAGCTTGTGTACGTATTTTAATACTATCTCCGTATCTAATTATAAGACACTTTTGAGAAAAACATGAGAATTAAGAAAGTTGATTGTTGTATTAAATTTATTGAAAATTGCTATTGTTTTACAAGTTTACCCTTTATGAGAGAGAATTAATTAATATTTTGATAGAGTATTTATCACATATTGTAGAAAAATATACAACATAAATAAGGTTATATTGGTAAAGAAAAAATTAATGCACTTTGAAATTTGAAAGGGTCTTATAAAAAGGGACATAGAAAAAACTCAAAAAGGTCTTATAATTAGGGACATATGTAATAGTATGCAAAATATAGTGTTAGATATTTTTTTAGGTTTTTAGGAAAAAAATTTTAATTTATAAAAATATCAATCTAATTGAACCAATCAAAACTAACAAATTCTTCATCAATTAAATCTTTTCTAAATATAAAATTCTTTTGAGTAGCTTCTCTAAAAAATTATACTGATAAACCTTTTTTAAAAAATAAATCTATTCATTTATTTACCAAACAAACACTAAACAACTTTTACTTTTTTTTCCTTCAAAAACAACTTTTACTTTTTTATGACTAACACTTTTACTTTTCTTAAAAAGTTGTAAAATATAGTTTATAAAATGTTGGATTTCAAAATCACTTTTTTTAACGTGTAAAAACATGTACTTATAGTTTTCGTAATTCTTTTATGGAAGTAAAATAATTCTTAACAAAATTGAATCATTATCCAAGACATGTTTTAATCTGTAATTGTTTTTTACGTGCAGTGTTCAATTACACCCCTTTCATACACAACGTGGTGATTGTGAACGAGTCTCGCTACAATTCATGTGTGGCTATTGGAGGATCTGGTTTTTACTTCTCTGGAAATGATAGAATTACACTTGCCAAAGGGGCAAACTATTTCATATGTGGGATTCCTGGTCATTGCAATCTTGGAATGAAAATTGCAGTTAATGCTAATTAAGCCCTTGATGTATATGATATTCTTAAATAAAGTTAAAAATAAATAGATTCTTAGTTGTTCTGCCCTTCACTTTTACTTAAAATGCAGGCCCGTTCCTAATATTTTATAGGTTTTAGGTCAATTTTGAGAAAATAGTCCATTTATATAATAGATCATATTTTTATTTTTGACAAACGGTGAATGAGATATGCATTAACCATGACATAATACATGTTTTAAAATCTCAACTACACTGATAGTTCAAAACATTGTGTGTCAAATGCATCACATTTTATATATTATTAATAAAAAAGAATAAAAAAAATAAATTGGGCCGGCCGAACCAAACAAAACAAAGCTAAGCAAAACAACAATAGACCGACCAAGTTTTATATAAGTTTCATTATCTGATTTGATATTTCAATTGATTTACTACCTCTAAAAGTTCTCAAAGAGTTTCTTTATCATTCCAGTAATATGAAAACTTTTTATCATTTGTTAGTATATATAGTATGATATGTTACTTACCAAAAATCACAACAAGACCAAATTTGATGTCCGATCCCAAACATGAAACTTTTATGATGAAAGTCATATTATTATGAAATCTAAATACAAGTTCAAGTTAGCTTCAATCTTAAACACCATAAAACATTCTCAAAATAAAAACAAATTTGGTCTCTAGAAAGGAGTATATATTTTGTGTTTTATGTGTTGCTTCAAAATGTTACGATTTAACTAATGAAATGTTGGGTTGAAAATGAAAATGCTGGGTTGGGGTGTAAAAATGAAATGCTAGTTAAGCTCTTAACGTATACAATACTCTTAATTGTTAAATAAAATTCAAAATGAGAATATTCTTAATTGTCATTATTCTGCACCTCAACTTTAGTTGAAATATTCATTAGTCGAGGTTTGTTGTAGTCAAACCAGTTCAAATTGAGATTGAATTTCAACAAGAATCCTGCATCTCTACTATTATGAAGCCACAAAAAACAGAGAAAAAAAAAAAGATCAATTGTTGTAGGCAAACGAATATAACACTAATACTATTATGAAGACAAGTTGTTTTCTGGTCTGAGTTGGCATGTCTTACCTTGTATATTCGCTCAATCGATCTCTCTCACTCTCTCTCTCTATATATATATATATATGACCTTATAAAATTTTTAAAAAATTATGAAGACAAATCAACGCCAAGAAGGCCCCAAACAGTCCAAAGTTGAAGAATTCATTGCTAAGATGATAGTTGAAACCGACACCTTATTATTAAGCCAATTCCACGCTAGAATTTTGTTGGTATTCAAATGTGAGCAGATAGGTCTCACATTTGTTAGAAATGGATAAAATATTAGATATATAAAAAAGAAACTCATATAACTAATGTCTTTGGATAAAGATGTCGTATCAAAATTTCTTAAGGGTTCCATATGTTTTGTAAAAAATTTTATTTGATTTAAATACGTTATGCATTATAAACAACACATTTAAATTAGTAAGCGGAAGCAAATTAATGGAGCACTAACCTGCAATCCGTGCATCAACAAATAAGAGCTTTTTGCTGGAGAAACTACTTTGTCATGCTCTTCCAAACCCTTACTTGTTCAAACTCAATGATGTAATTTTATGAAATACGTTCTCGATTGATAGTGTAATTTTATGAAATTCGATGATAAAGTGGTTCAATGATCATGAAACAGAGTGAAATACGTTCTCAATTGATAGAGTCTTGATATCATGGGTTGAATCGGAATAAGAATGGCATAATGTTTTTTTCCCTAAAGAATAGCAATCCATACCAAATAACTCACTTGTAATCCCAAAAAAAAAAAAAAAGCTCAAGCGTGATAGAGGAGTAATAGTGAAACAAACATTCTCCCATTTGGTACATCTAACCCATAACCAATCATAACAAGAAAATAAACATAATAATCATCGTGATATGTCCTCAAACAACAAGTAATATCTTCCATCTATTACAATATATCAAGTATCTCAATATTAGTCCCCAAATTAATGAATAAACAACATGTTTATTTCAAGTTTAAATGAAATGAATTTTCTCAAAATAAATAAATATGTGCACATATCTAAATGAAAAAAAAAATCAAATTGAATAAGATTTTAATCAAAATAATAAAGTTTATAAAATGGAAATTACATCGTTGAGCCAAGTCTCATTCATACTGCATGATCCATAAAATTCAATGGTGACATGTCTTTATCAAAGGATCAACAATCATCAACTCTATTTGTTACTTGAATATATCTCATTACTTTCTTTGTAACTTTCAAGTGGTCAAGACATGAATTACTCTGATGTCTTTCCAAAACTCTAACATCATATGCAATGCTAGGTTTGGTGCAAACCTGACCATACCTAAAACTTCCTACAATTGAAGCATATGTGATGTTCTTCATGTGTTCCCTCTCAAAATAATTGGTGGGAATTGACTTAGTTCAAATCTATCACCCTTCACAATGGGAGCTGATGACATGTCATCTTACGTTATTCTTAAAATGTTTTTGAGTTATTTTCAGTTAGTTTTCATCCAAAATAGAGGAGTATTATAACAATTGCCTATGGTTTTCGGTACATTTGTAATATTTTGTATATTTAGTCATGTAATTCTAGTTTTGCCAAAACACAACAATTCTAGGATGTTTTGATGTAATTCAAGAAGAAACCATGCAAATCGGCAAAGCAAAACACATGAAGACTTGTGAAAACTTTGGGAAGATAATGAATGAAGATTCAAGATGCCTAGGAAGACATTACAAAAGGATAAATTCTTTTCTCAAGTCCCAAGACATCTTATATGAAAGCAAACACATAAAAGGATGTAGAAACAGGCGATGTCGCGCTGAAAATTGCATTGAAGCGCCCCAAGTGTGCTACCAGACGCCCCAAGTGTTTGTCATGTGCCCCAAGTGTGTGGCACACTTGAGGCGCATGGAACTTTGACTTGTGCGCCCAGGAAAGCACCCCAAGTGTGATGGGAGCGAGTTTTAAGTGGAAAATGCACAATTTTTAAGCCCAACTTTAGGTGATGGAATTTCAAGGGAGTGGTTCAAAAGGAAGGCAATCACTAGGAGCTTCAAAGGAGGAGACTCTTTCCTCACTAAGTCTCTAGGGTATGTTTTATTTATTTTGTAATTTGTCTCTAGTTACCATGAGTAGTTAAACCTTTTTAGGCTAGGGTTCTAAGATGAACCTCTATTTTGTTTGTTGGGATATTTAATTTAAGTTCTTTATTTAGTTATTTTTCGAATCCTATTTAATTTTACTATTGCGTAAGATTTATCTCCTCTGAAGCGAACAACCTAGAGATAGAGGTACTTAGGAAGGTGACATACCTAATATTAGTGCAAATCTACCTTAGTCAAGAAGTAACTAATAGCGGGGCACGTTATTAGAGAAACACAATGATTTCATGACTTAAATCAGCATAGTAACTATATTCTTCTTGCATCCTTGGTAAGGTAGACGAGATAGGGCTGCCCGTTTTTAAAACTATTGAGGGGAGAATATGTTGATGTCCTTCTAAGATTCATATATGCCGGAACCTTTATGACAATTGAAAATTTAGAAACTCTAATGTAAGTCTATGTTTCAATTACCTCCGAGAGAGTAAGAACCCCACCTAATATTCCGTACAAAGGTTCACTGTTCCTCTAAGATGAACGATCTTATGCCTTTGACGCGTATAACCTTAGTTGTAATGGTTGCAACTCGACAACTGGAGGGGAAAAAAACCGGACCTCTAAGAGAGTAAGGCCCCATACTAATAATCCTTACGAAATTGTACAAACCCTAAATGATTGACCCAATACCGTAGCATGTGTATAACCTTAGTATGATCAACAGGTGCAACTTGATTTCTAGAACGAAAATATAACCGCACGAACTCATCACTTAAATAGAAGACGTAAAATCAATATATGAATAATGTTTGACCATTAATTAATCCCAACAAATGTATAGAGTGGATTTGAAGAATCCTAAAAGGCGCTAACATTCTGCAATCAAAAGAGGTTAACTTCTAAACTCTTGCTCTGCTGCAAACACACTAAATTGAAAAAAAAAAAAACCTTTATCTGTCATTTTATTTTATTGTTTATTGTTCCCAAATAAGTAATGAGAATTGCCTAGTTGGAACGACAATCCCTGTGGATACAATAATCTACTTACACTTTATTACTTGGTAAATGATTTGGTACACTTGCCTAAATCCGACCATCAGGAGCCACACTTGGTGAACAATATTTCATATTAAATATCTCAAGAACTTTATTGATATAGGCCTTTTTAGACAAACCCAAAATGACTTTATTTCTATCTCTATGGATTTTAATTTCAATGACATAAGATGCCTCTCTCATGTCCTTCATATCAAAGTTCCTTAGAGAGAATTTATTTCACCTCATATAACATACCCTTATCATTTGCAGTAAGCAAAATATCATTCGCGTACAACACAAGGAAACAAATATGGCTCCCACTAAACTTATGAAATATATATATATATATATATATATATATATATATATATATATATATATATATATATATATATCAATAAATTATTTCAAAAATAATAAAAAATATTTTTTTTCCTTTCCGCCTTTGTTAATTTTTGTGTGTGCCTAAATAATTTATAGAATGAAGTCCCAATTCAGTCCCTCAAATTTTTCTTGCGGACCAATTGATATTCTAACAAAAATTAGACTTAAATCAGTCCATGAAATTTTTATACAGAGGCAAATTAGTCCCTCTAATATAATGAGTTAAGGAATAAATTGTCTCTAATTCGAAGGTGTCGTGCAATCATTTAGGTTAATTTTTTGTTTGAATTGGTCCGCTAAAAAATTGTGAGGATTAAATTGGATCTTCACTCAAATTTAAATTTGTGATAATGAACACACAAGAATTCTCCGACTTAAAGATTGTCACTCTCATATGACAATTGATTACAACTTGCTCATCTTGACATGCCCCATCTCCTTTGCCTTAGCCCTCAACAAATTCTTCTGTATCTTCCCAGTAGCTGTCTTAGGTAATGGTCCAAACACAACTGATTTTGGGACCATATAAGAAGACATCTTAGCCCTACAAAAACTCAATATATCCTCAACTAAACGTTTTTCATTACTACTATCCACTCCTGGCTTTAATGTCACAAATGCACATGGAGACTCACCCCATTTCTCATCTGGCCTTGCAACCACTGATGCTTCCAATATTGCATGATGTGAGTACAAAGCACTCTCTATCTCTACACTACTTATATTTTCATCACCTGAGATAATGATATCTTTTGATCTATCTTTTATTTCTATATATCCATCTTCATGCTTCACAGCAAGATCACCAGAATGAAACCATCCATTTGCAAAACTTTCTTCATTAGCTTTAGGATTCTTTAAGTACCCTTTCATCACGACATTACCACGCATCACAATCTCACCGATGGTCTTACCATCAGGTGGAACAGGTTGCATTGTTTTTGTGTTCACAACTTCAACGTGTTCCAAGCCAATGTATCGGACACCTTGTCTTGCGTGGAGCCGAGCTTGGGATTCCAGTGGAAGTGAGTCCCACTCCGGTTTCCAGGCACAATAGACGGACGGACCAAAAGTTTCTGAAAGACCGTATTGATGTGTAATGTGAAATCCAAGTTTGGACATGCCGGAAAGAAGAGAAGGAGGAGGAGGAGCACCACCTGTATTCACATGAACAATATGAGGTAGAGGAAGTATTGTTTCCTCAGCTGAGGCATTCATTATGGAGTTAAGCACCACTGGTGCTGCACAAAAATGAGTCACTTTGTACTTGTCAATGACTTCATATACTTCCTTAGCTGATACCTGCATAAACAAATATTAGACTATTAGAGATGTAATTAGTTAGTTATTAGTAAGTTACTAACTTAGTTTCATTACCAATACAATTTTTATATTACATTTTACGTTTTTCACTTATCCACAGCGTCCGTCTGAAATTGTGCTCCATCCGTTACAAAATAACTGTCCTTTTAACGTATAAAAAATATTAAAATAACTATTGTTTTGTTTCTTCAATGTGACATTTTTTTTTCGGTGACAACTTGGGTACCCATTAATAAAAGGTGGGTACCACAACCCATGCTGAGTTGACACCAATCAAAATTATTTGTTTGTTTTCTATTATTTTTAATGTTATATAAATACATTGTTTTGATTGGGCCAACTCAACATGGGTAGTATTACCCACCTTTTATTGATGGGTAAACAAGAATTTCCCTTTTTTCTGTGTTCTACTCTAAAAATAATATTGTCCGCAATGCAATTATTTTAGAACGGAGAGAGTAAAATGGTATGAGACATTAGTTTTACCTGGCGGAGGCATATGCTTGTGCCAAAGAGAGCTGCAAGTGTCCAAATGTAGCACCAACCATTGCAATGAAACATGGGTAGAGTCCAAAGAAAAATAGCTCCTTCGTTCATTCCCCACATAAGTGCTGCACTAAGAGACATGAGATACGCTCCACGGTGATGTAATACAACACCTTTCGGACTGGAAGTCGTCCCAGATGTGTAACCCAAAGCAATGCTCTACCATTCATCCTCAGAAGGTTTCCAACCGTACTCAGGGTCACCATTTTGAAGAAAGTCTTCGTAATCGATAGCTCCTTTGCTCAACGCATATCTATGTGCATTAGGATCGCAGTGTTCATCACGGATCACAATTAAAATTGGAGGCTTGAATGTGTTTGTTTTCTCAGAACATATTTTCAAAGCTTCTTCTGCCAATGAAAAGAACTCTTGATCTACAATTACAACTGATGCAGTACAATGATCAATAAGAAAAGCTACTGTGGAAGCATTTAGCCTAATATTCACTGTGTTCAACACGGACCCCGCCATTGGAACTCCAAAATGAGCTTCATAAAGAGCTGGAACATTAGGTGCAATAACAGCTACCTGTTGGCAGGAAAGACATAATTTTGAGCTTATAACTTATAGGTTATGTCTTATAAGCTTATTTGGCTAAAAAAAATATGAAGGGCCGGCCTAATGTATTTTTAGGTCTAAAGCAAAATTTAAATAGAGACCTTTTAAGTGCGCTTAGAGAGAATAAGACAAAATTAAGAAAAAAATTCCATAAGTTCCCTCAATCGAAAGTAATTTTATATGATGAGTGTCAGACACTAATTAAATATGAGTATTTTGTCAGCTAGAAATCAAACTTTGGTTTGTCACATTGTGAGAGTATATCCTTTTTCGCTATAATCAACTTTGTTAGTGCGTGACCTTTCTAATATATATCTGTGCGTGTGTGAGAGCGTGCGCGCGCGTGCATGCATGTGTGTTGAAAATAATATTTAATATAGACATTATTTACCAATTGTTAGAGATCTTAAAATAAAAAAAATAATATTGAAATGATATAAATATTGTTATGGACCGGTCAAGAGGCCAAATCCACTTAGCAAGGCCCAACTACATGAGAAGGCCCAATAAGACTTCAAGCCCATTACACTCCCTCATAACTATATAAAGGGGACTCCACCACAAATCCAAGTAAGTTCATTCTATCCCAAAAAAGCTCACATTCTCCTGGTTTCCCACCTGACTTGGGCGGCGGAGCGTATGTGCAGGTACCACCCCCTTCGGTCTCACCGGCAACGGGGTTTCTTCCATGGATTCTGGTGGAATCTCCGAGAGCGAAGCATCATCTTCGTCAATCCGTCGTCAACTGTGAGATGATCTATCTTCGTCTAGATAACATCTTCATCGGATACTCATGAGCCCGCTGAAGGTATCAACCGTGTTTGTGCGCGGAACAATTACGAAACTCATGAGCGCGGAACATTATAACAACATCGTTTACAACAAAATCGAGCCTAGCCTAGGTGAGACAACGACAATCCGCATATGTCTTCACCGCGAAGACAATAGGTTCGACCATTTTTCTCTTTGGCTATCTACTTATCCAGATGACATATTAATATTTTGAGAGCTTTATCTTTAATCATAAGGCGTCATAGCTTTCCAATAAAGAAATACCTAATTCCACTTTCATATTTTATTCTACAAATGTTATTTGAAAAGTTAAAAATTGGGTTGTACGCTTACTAAAGAACAAAGCTGCACATTTACCAAGTGGCACATGCTAAGAGTAAAAATGTAAAACAAGCACCGTTAGTGCATATATGCTGGTGTTGCGTCTGTTTTGATAATTGAGCAGGTTAGACAACAAAGTTCACATACCCCAAAGAGTTAAAATTCGAGAAAATGGGGCACAATTCGATGACTCCAAAATCTCGATTCAGCCACAAGTGCTTCTTGGCGCCAAGTCTTTCAACCTTAACACCTTTGCATAAAAGACACTATGAAGAAAAAGTTGACAAAGAAATGCTCATCAAAGCCTATTGCGGCTCCACAACAAAGTGGTCAGTTATTCCGACACAAAAACTCCTAAATCAAGTGCAAGGCATCAACATACCGCCCAAGAAGTGGAAAATCATACAAACCCCACAAGCCTAAAAGATAAGTACAAATCAATCTCTATTTCATCTCTTGATCAATGATCCTATGAAACGTCTCTCTTTTTGATATCAAATGTTTTAACTAATTATTATTCTTCCAAACATGATTAATCTTAAAATTCTAAATGTTGATTAGAATGTCAAATTGCTTCATAAAGTCACACGATGACTACAAAATACGGACAATGGTTAATAATAAATATTTTGTCTGTTCGTATTTGTTTTAGGAAAATAAGGCGAACCATATGCCAATAAAAGTAAAGTACATGCATACGGGACAAAGGCAAACAAATACTCATAACACCAAAGGAGGGATAACTTTTTCTCTCATACACACTTTCCTCTTTGGAAGAAACGTATCAAGTCCCCAGATTCGTTTCAAATCAGGATACCAAACACTCCAATCGGGTCATGACCACACTCATTACCATACAACAAGGCATATGATTATCCCTCAAGGCCCCTATGATTATAAAGGCTTTAAACGACCAAGGATCAATTACTATACAAGATGGATTCTCTACATTCTCTATACGACTATTCTGTTTGGATGAGAGTCATCCCATCTTCATTTTGCTAAGTCCGGACGATCTTCCCCGACATCTTCAAATTGCTTCCTGAAGTTATCCCCCGACACTATGTTCATTCATTCAAATTCCACTCACAACTTCTCAGCTTCAATAAGAGACTTACAACATTATTTTTGACACAATAATCTTATCACAAAGTCCATATAATCAGAATTGGCAATCTTATTATTAAGTCTATATTTGAATGGCGGGTTATTGAGGTTAATCGTGCTCTCCATCTAGCCCTTCGACGCAGATTATAGTTTCCCAACATCTTATTATACTGAGTCATTCTCCCCGGCATCATGTTATTCAGGCTGGATTATCTCTTCCAGTACCTCATTCAGATTGGAGGACTTGCTCTCCAGCAACTCATAAGTGTGTCCCTCTCTTATGTTGAAGATGAATATCGTTAACGCCCAACAAGGCCGACACCTCTCATCCTCATAAGAGGCAGTGGTAGAGCTAATTTACGCACGTTTGTTCACTTCTATTTTAGGTAAACAAGGAAAGCTCAACACTCCTAGCAGGCACAATCCCTCGAAAACGAAGGGAGTTCTTAGCAAAAATGGAAGAATCCAAGAAAGGAAAGCACCTTCAAAGGAGAACGGCTGGCGCGACTTTTGCTCTTAAGCAGAACGGAAGCCTAAAGCGGCCATGGCAGACCCGCTGATGGGGCTAGCCACCCCACAGTAGAGTGTCTCGCCCCCTAAACGCCCTCTAAAGGGGGGGGGGGGACTGCACCTTGTTGGTCATGTTCCCCTGGGAACTAAAGAAAGCACAAAGTGGGAAAAGGAGCGGCAACATGGAACAGAGTGCACAACGCCACCCTCCGCATTCATCTAGCTCTTTACATAAGGTTATTTAAACGAGTAATGGGGCGCCAATTAAAAGATAAGTAACAACTACTCTGCATTCATCTAGCTCTTCACATAAGGTTATTTAAACAAATGTTAAAGAACCATGATTATCTGAATATGATACAAATAATGTTTGGATAGAAAAGAATGATTTTAATCATCTTGCTTTAAAGCCATACTTATGTTGTTACCTAAGTAATCGATCAATGTACAACTTTCATGCATAACTCATCAAGGAAAATTAATGAACCTTGGCAGGAAAAGCTAGAGTAACTCTGATGACACAAACAAGAAAAAAATGGGCGCCTTCAACGACTAAAGTTCCCAGCGCGACCATGACCACTCATTCCCATATCGGTTATGTGAGCGGCACCACTTGCAGATGTATCATTTGAATTCACAAGGAGTCCAAAGCACCTCGACGGCTACAACGAGACCGAGCACAAGGCCGACAAGGGCCCTCCACTGGGGGGCAAATAACCTATTATAAGTGACTGACAAATATATTTCAATGGTTCACCGGTTTTACTTAAACATTTTGCAGGATGAAAAACAAATCGTACATCGACTAGATGAGTTAAAGCAAGGCAAGCAAACGCCAAATTACAACCACCAAGTCCTACTTCTCCACGCCCGGGGGTATACAAATAGGGAGTGGCGCGCAGAAAATTGGGCATACCTTAGGTTTCTTTCATCGCCTTTACATACGTCCATACTTTAGCATCCAGCTAACCTTGCAGGTGTAGTCGGTCACAAATACTTCTCCCTTCTGCATGACTTATGGCGTCCCGAGAGCACCTTGATAGAACGTCTCACATGATTAAGCCATTGCGCTATAAAGGCATCAACAGCTAGGGGGCAACTGTTCTTGACCGGCTAGGATGCCAAATCCACTTAGCAAGGCCCAATTACAAGGGAAGCCCAATAAGGCTCCAAGCCCATTACACTCCCTCATGCCTATATAAAGGGGACTCCACTACAAATCCAAGTAAGTTCATTCTATGCCAAAAAACCTCACATTCTCCTGGTTTTCCACCTGACTTAGGCGTCGAAGCGCATGTGAAGGTACCACCTGTGCGCTCTCGTTAAAAACGCCCAATCCTCCGAGGACGTTCGCGGACGCTCGGAAGGCCTTGTGAAGTCGCCACCAAAGTTTTTGTGTAAAGGGAACGTTGATAAACACTTAAGTTTTTTGTTTGAAAGGGAAACGATAATAAAACCCTTGACGATGAGGAAAAGGACTGGTCATCGCAACCATTGTCGGGTTCGGGAGTCGATTATGCAAGGGGAAGGTATTAGCACCCCTCACGTCCGTTGTACTCAACGGGAACCTTCTATTTGGCTAAAGCTTAAATTGTTTTTAAGTGTTTTGCGCGCATGCTTATCTATGTCAAAAGAAAATATACTAAAAGGGGGGAAAAGAGATGAAAACAAACGAAAGGGAAAAAAAAGGTTTTTTTATTATTGCGCTTGACAAGATGTCGATCTTGCTCATACGTATCTCCCGGTAGTCGGAGAATTCAAAGCGTACGTAGTTGTCGTACCCCAATTTTTGACCCAGTTTTGATTCATTTTAATCGTCTTTTTAAGACCGAGAATTTTCGTCGTTTTAGACGAAATTTCGGCAGGGAGGTATTTTAAAATACCTCATTTAGGGTTTCAAAGGCGATAATTTTAGTTTTATTGTTATTTCATTTTTACTTTAGTTTTTTTTTTTATCATTATTTTATTAATTTCGTTTTTATTTTTTTGCTGTTAATTATTTTCTGTTTTGTTTTATTTTTTTTATGCTGTTATTTTTATCATTTATTTTGATTATTTAATTAATTAATAGAACAGATCACTGTTCACAGGCATGGGGGGCGCCTCCCTTTTTCCTGTTTTTTTCTTCTTTCCTTCAGACCCCTTTTCTCCTTGATTTGCCCCATCCTTTGTCCCCAAAATCAACTCCCAAAGAAGCCTAGGTCTGCAGCACCCCTCCCCTAGCTCCCTTTCATCATTTCCCATTCTGAATCAGCCACCCAAAATCTCTAGCAAGGATCCCCATCACTTCCTCCATTAATGCAATCCAAGTTTTTGCCACACAAAAAACCAACCCCATTGGCCTATGAAAAGGATGAGAGTCAGAGGCAGAAAAAAAGATTTAGGAATCAAACAGAGGAGGATTAACAGAACAACAAAAAAAACACACAAAACACTACACAAAACAGCAGCAAAATACACTTCCTCCTCCATAACTCAAAACAGCCACATAATCATAAAAACAACCCATCTCTCACCACACAACACCACAAAAACAGCACCACTCCTTCCCCCCACAACCCAAAACGCGACCACAACACATACCCCTCCTACCACCAACAACCAAACCACCTCCTCCTCCACCAAAAACCCCACACCAGCCGCGTGAACAGTACCCAAACAGCCACTAAAACGCGCCCAAACAACACACGAACCACACACACGCGCAAGCAAACAACACAAAAAAAAACAGCTCACTACGGCCACAAAAAACAGCCCAACACGTGCACAAACACGGCCAAACCACGCAAGCAAACACAGCCCTAAACAACCACACCCACGGCTCAAACATCCAGCCACACAACAACCATTTCCAGCTCCCTAAACCGCCCAAAAAACAGCACAAAACCGAACACAAAAAAACCAAAGAAAAGGTAGTTTTCAAATTTTTTTTAAAACTTTAAGTTTAGATCTACTCGTTTTGAAAAAGATTTTGAAAAATCTAAGAGTAGATTTGAGAAGAGGGTGAGGAGAAGAGTTAGAAGAACTAATTTTTTTTTAAAAAAAACGAAGTTTTGAAATTCCGGCGCGGTGGCGCCGCCGGCGGCCACCGCGCCGGAAAAGTTTTTCCGGTCACCGGAGGAGGAGAAGGGGGCGGCCGGTTTTTGTAGAGAGAAGGGGGAGAAGTGGGAAGAGAGAAGAGGAATGAGAGAGAAAGAAAAGAGTGAAATGAAAAAGATAGTAAGAGAATGGGTATTTATACCCCTCTCTAATCCTGTGCGCGTGGGTGCATGCGTTAGCATGCACCCTCGCCCCTTTGGCCCTTTGATTTTAAATCAGACGGCTCTGGTTATTTTCCCTTGTGATCAGATCAGGGCCCTCTGATCAATCAGACGGCCCAGATTAAATCACGCTGGCCCAATGCATTTTGGGCCTATTTGCTTCAAATCTGATTATTTTCTCACTTCCTGCACCCCCTATTTTATTTTTACACCTCCCTGTTTATTTCTTTTATTTTTTTCTTTGCAATTTTATTTCCTATTATTATTACTTCCTTTATTGTTCTTTTATTTTTCATATCTTATTTATTCACTTATCACATCATATCATGCATTTTATTTTATTTGTCATTTCACTTTGCATTTATCATTTTATTTATTTATATATGTCATTAGAATGCATTTAGGGTTTCACTTTGCATTTCACTTTGAGCCAACACCGTAATCTAATCCCTCGTGTTTAGTTTATCGCACTTAATTTCATTTTTTGAGTATTAATGCTCTAATCTTTTCACGTTTTTTTTATTTTATTTTTATTAGATTATTATTCTATTTTCAATATACCAAAACATAAAAAAAAAAAAAAAAACAATTTTCTTTCTGTAAATGAAAATAAATATTAAGAGTTCAATCGACCGGAAAAAGGAAAACTTGGGTAGACACCCGACGCTTCCCCGAATGCGGAACGCGAGATCCCCGTCTCGGTCACGTTCAAAGCATTCGTCGTTCGATTAATTTTTTAATAAAACAAAAATAATAAAAACATTTTTCTTTTGTGAGCGAAAAAGGAAAACTTGGGTAGACACCCGACGCTTCCCCGAATATCCGGAAATGAGGTAGACACTTCACTTTTCGGATATTCGTCCTCCGCTTAAAATCAATCTCAACCCACTTAACTTTACTTTTTTTCACGCCCATGCGCGTTTTCAAACGGACGTCATCGCCCAAGCGCGAGTCCGCTCTTTTATTCAAACTTCTTTCACGCCCATGCGCGTTTTCAAACGGATACCATCGCCCAAGCGCGAATCCGTCTTTTTTCTAAAGCAAACCTTTTCGCCCAAGTGCGACTAAACCATTTTCATAAATAAAATCAATCAACACACAAACATTTTCTACAAAGAACTACGTAGCTTTGAATTCTCCATCGCACCGGGAGATACGTAGGAGCAAGATCAAACTCTTGTCAAGCACCTTAATAAAAAACTCATTTTTAGTCTTTAAATCATTTTTCTTTCTCTTCCATTCTTTGCAAACATTTTTTTTTATGAAACTAACACATTTTGAAAGCTAATTAATTAATGGTTCCCGTTGAGTACAACGGATGTGAGGGGTGCTAATACCTTCCCCTCGCATAACCGATTCCCGAATCCGAATTTGGTTGCGATGACTCTGTTCTCGTTCTCAAAGGGGTTTATCGACGTTCCCCTTTTCAAAAATAAAACTTCGGTGGCGACTTTACTGTCTAGCGAGCGTTTTCCGCCCGCGCATTTT
Source organism: Medicago ruthenica (assembly GCA_018208015.1). Lineage (NCBI taxonomy): Eukaryota > Viridiplantae > Streptophyta > Magnoliopsida > Fabales > Fabaceae > Medicago > Medicago ruthenica. The sequence goes on from CM031372.1 coordinate 50,137,845, forward strand.
CCCCGCCGCTTCAGTAGTTCTTTGGTAGAAAAACGTACATTTGTTGGTTGTTTTTAAATGAACGATGTTTTAACCGAATTCTTGCGATCAAACGTAGCTTGTATGCTCGCGCATGGGAGACTTATTAAGCGTTTGTTTAAAATCGTGCTAGAATGTTAAAAGGCATGTTCGTGGACGATGTTTTAACCGAAGTTCTTGCGATTAAACGTAGCTTGTATGCTCGCGCATGGGAGGCTTAAGCGTTTGTTTCAAATCGCGCTAGAAATGTTAAAAGGCATGTCCGTTGGGGGAAAAAGGTTTTGAAATGGTCGCGAGGGGACCAAGAGAGAGTTCAAAGAGGATCCAACCGGATCTAGCATTGACTCGAATGGTCACGGCGGACCGAAAAAGGTTTCGATTGACTCAACGGAGTCAAGAGAGAGTTCAAAGAGGATCCAACCGGATCTAGCATTGACTTGAATGGTCACGGCGGACCGAAAAAGGTTCAATGGATCCAACGGGATCGAGCATTGATTAAAATGGTCACGGCGGACCGAAAAGAGGTTCAATGGATCCAATGGGATCGAGCATTGATTAAAATGGTCACGGCGGACCGAAAAGGTTTCGATTGACTCAACGGAGTCAAGAAAGGGTTCAATTGGTCCCGAAGGATCAAGAAAGGTTCGGATTGACCACGGGGGCCAAAATTAGTGTGTTGGGTTTGTTTTATGTTTTTGAAAATAGAATGACGATTGTCCGAACGACGAGACATACGTCACGTATTCGTACAACCGGGGAAATGGAGAGTCATACGTCAAACCATCCCTTTTTCATTCAAGTTTTTGTATGAAACTCAAGAAATCCCAAAGTGAACAAAACACTTGGTTGTTGCAACCTATGAACAAAGGTTGTTCAAGTTTATGGAAAAGCACAAGTTTGTGAATAATGCACAAGTTCGGCTCAATTTTGAAAACGGTTTTGAAAAGCGAACAAGTTCGGCTTAAGTTCACGTTTGATTTGAAAATCATGAACAAGGTTTTTGTTCAAGTTTGGTTTTTAAAATGGTGAACTTAGCTTATTGCTCAAGTTTGTTTTTGAAAGTTTGTGGACATAACTTGTTTTGCAAGTTATTCCAAAAAGCGTTACACGAACTTGTGAATTTGTCCATATTATGCAAAATCCTTGTTATGGTTTGAATAAAATGAGTTTCAAACCTCTTAGGTTCTGGGCTTTGGGTTAGAACCTCAAAAATTGGCTTTTGAATTCATGTTCTGAATTCTGTCATGGTCGCACTGCGACCAGACCTTCGCATTGCGAAGTATGCGAAAATTTGAGTTCAGAAGCTGCTTCTAAACTTCTGTTCAGAAGCAACTTCTGAACAATCCCAGAACCTTTAAGGGATTGAAAAACTTTTGAAATTAGCAAATAAAGGAGTGCAACAACTTGGTTTAAAGGTTTTGCAAACCTTGGGATTTCTTTTGGGTTTCAAAAAGGTTTTAAGTCAAAATGAGTAAAAACTCAAAAATGCAAAACTGAAATTGAACCAAAACAAATGAAAGCAGTATGCAAATGGAGTGTGAATAAGTTAGAATGACTTACCTGCTCCTAGCCCAAGGCTTGTGTTGCAAGGAAATGGAAGAGGCTTGTATGCTTATGGTTTTGCAAGGTTGAAATGTTGATGAACATAACCAGTGACAATTTGCCTTAGTTCCTCACCCTTTGTGTGAGATTTAGTGCTTGTTTTGCTGGCTTGACTGCTTTGTGCAGGTTTGGAATGATTTTTGCAAGAAAGGTTTGGAGATTTTGCTTTAAAACTTACCAAAACCAAACTCTATTTTTGGCTGTATTAATTCACTCTATTCTCACCCTCTTTGGACTGGTTTTTGCTCATCAATCTCTGTGTGTTAACCCTCAAAAGAACTCTCAAAAAACCCCTTCTGATCTCCCTCAAATCTTGCAGCAATGCCTTGCTTTTATAGGCAAAAATGTGATCTTTTGTCATGATGAGAAAATCTGCAGCAGAGCTGATTTTGTGCTATAATCATGACTGATTTGCTTTGCATTTAATGCTAAGGATAAGAGGTAACCTTGCCTTGCTGCAAGGGTCAAGACCTTGGACGAATTCAGCTCCCAAAGCAGCTGAATTCTGACAGAAAGATGATGGAAATGATGAAAGCAAGGTTGTTTGCAAAACAGGGGCAGCAACTTTGCCTCAAACCTTGAATGGTTTTGGTAAAGCCTATGGCAAGGTGGTTGCTGGCAAGTAGCAGGGTCAGTTGCAGGCCAAGTGGGAGGGGAAATGACTGCCCAAAGTCAGCAAGTGGCTGGGTTACTTGATCAATTTTGCTTCCTCTTCCTTTCCCTTTTTGCTTTTCCAATTGTCACATGTTCTTTTCTTCCACTTGGTTAAATCCAACATTATCCATGATAATAATACATGATAATAATTATAGATAATGACTGGAATACAATAAAAGAAAAGGAAAACAGAAAAATCAAAAATCTGAAAATCTGCAGAAAATTCGCAGACTTCGCTCTGCGAAGTAGACTTTGCTCTGCGAAGTCCTCATTTCTGGAAGACTTCGCTCTGCGAAGGGGACTTTGCTCTGCGAAGTCCTCATTTCAGCAATGTTGACTTTTGTTGACTTTTTGTTCTCTCTTCTTTTTTTTGAATTTTTGAGAATTGTTTTGAAAAGGCTTATGACAAAATTGGGGTACTACACCACCCCCTTCCATCTCACCGGTAACGCGATTTCTTCCATAGATTCCGGCGGGATCTCCGAGAGCGAAGCATCATCTTCGCCAATCCGTCGTCAATTGTGAGATGATCTATCTTCGTCTAGATAACATCTTCACCGGACAGATCAAATATAAATTAATTTTTTTACTTTTACAAACTTTGATTACACACTACTTGTCTTAATATATTTAGAACAACCGACATCGAATTAGATTGATAAAATCTGAAGGCAAAAAGAATTTAAAGTTCAAATAACCAATAAAATAGCTAGCATTGAAATCAAACTTGCAACATGAACTACGACTCCTCATTTACATACCTCTTGAGCTTCGAGTGAACATGTTTACAAAATTTGACGTACGAAAATATTTTCAAAGACAAAAATATGAGGCCTAATACGGGGCCAAAAAAAATCTGGGGCCTAAAGCCCTTGCTTTAGTGGCAGCCCCCTGGGCCGGCCCTGAAAATATGTTTGGTAACTTTCACTTTCTTACAAGTTTATAACTTATTTTTACTCGCTAATAATTTTTTGTTATAAGCTAATTCAAGTAGCTTATAACTTGAAGCCTATAATTTACCATTATTTATCTCAATTTACCCCTGAAATCCTAATTGAAAAAAAAAATAAATGTTCATATATATATATATATATATATATATATATATATATTTGACTAATTAAATGTTCATATATTTTTGAGCTGGTTTTTTCACTTCCAATTATACCTTAAACAAATTTGACTATACGAATGTTATTTTGTTGGTGTTATTCAAAAAGATAAAAATTTATATATATTTGTTATATTGTTGATATCATTGAAAAAGATAAGTATAGTTTGTTACAATATAAAAGTTAAAAAATTTATTATGTATACTTACAATTTTAATCAAGGTCAAAATAATTTTAATCAAAATATCATAAAAATATTGTTCCTAATTTATAAGCATTAGCGCAATAGAAAGAGCGGATAGAAGAACGCTAGTTTATACTATATAAAGAAAATAACATGTTTTGACTCTATTGGGTTGCCTTTTTCTTCCAAAATTACCCTCAACTTTCAATACAAATAGCACATATAACAAATAAATAAGAATAAATTCAAATATTAAAATAAAAGTGTAACAAACATGATATGAGTATATATATGTCTAGATTTTGTTCCTTTATCTTTTAAAAAGTGTAACAAACTAGATAAGTATATCTATACTTACTTTTTCACTATCCCAATTATACTCTTAAACAACTTTTTCTATAATAAAGATTGTTGTTGGAGTCATTTTTTTGACCAAATTGTTGTTGGTGTCATTAAAAAAATAAGAATTAGATTATATTTTTTTTTGTTATATTGTTGGTGTAATTGAAATAGATAATCATGATTAGTTTGATTTGTTATAATTTGAAAGCAAAAAACATTTATATTTTTACTTTTAATCAAAATCAAAATTTCATAAAAAAACACCGTTCATTATTTTCAAACGTTAGCGCAATAAAAAGAGCGGAAAGACGAACACATGAGTGCCCGTCTTTTCAGTAGTATATATAAAGATAATACATGAGTTTGAGCTGACTTTTTTCTTACCGATTTTACACTTCATTTAAACTATTTTATTTACTAGTATATCCTTTGATAATATTATTTAAAGTATTAATGAAAAAAATTAAATCCCATTAAAATAGGACTATCCCGCTACAATAGGAATACAAGGTTTTGGACTGAATTTTATCAATTATATCCATAAACAAATTTGCATATTAAAGATAGAAATGTTTGATTTTTTTGTGTCATTCAAAAAGATAAAAATTCATATTATATTTGCTATATTGTTGGTGTCATTGAAAAATATAAGTATAATTTTTTTGAACAAGATAAGTATAATTTGTTAAATATGAATTTACAAAATATCTGTACCTATAATTTGAATCAAAATCAAAATAATTTTATTCAAAATGAAAATTTTCTAAAAACTACTGGTCATAATATATACACATTAGTGATAAAAAGAGAGGACATAAAAGTAAGATGTCTGAAGTTCAAACTTCCGCTACATATCACATGCAATATCTTTTACTCTTTTATTTCAAGATATATAAATCCACTATTTTATTTGAAGCTATATACATCCATAAGAGCTGTACACACGTTTTCCATGCAAATAAACATACCATCAATATCGATTGGCACCCTTCATCATTGTAATTACAAAATAGCTACTCCCTCCGTCCCAAAATATAAGCAAAAATTGGTCAACAAAAGTTAATGTATTTGGTTCAAAATTTGTACCAAATACATCAACATATGTTGACTCATTTTTGCTTATATTTTGGGACAGAGTAGTAATTATTTAATAAGAAAGCTGTCTAGGCCTTAAAAAAATTATCATCCATCGGCCGCCTTCATCATTGGAATTAAAAAATCTTTAATCTTTTGTCCAAAATAAAATGATATTTTTTAATTAAGAACGTGAAATAATAATATTGAAAAAGAAAAATTAAGATTTCATGGATATAAGTCTCCATGGTCCAACTCAACTACCAACGACAACAATGACAATATTGATAAAAATAAAAACTTTAGTAAGGGATGACAACTAGTGTCAGACTAGTTATTTTTTTATTTTTATCTAGTAGCCTAATGGCTCGATAATTCACTTTTTAAAGTGAATAAGTGAGGTGTCCGGGGTTCGAACCTCATCCCCTGTATATAGAGATGAGAATAGGCCGGGTTGAGCCGGACTTTGCTTAAATAAGTCAGGTCTAGTTGAAAAAACTAAAGCCTAAGTCTGACCTATTAGCCTGTCAAAGACTTTACTTTAAGCATGTCTTGACCTTTTTAAAAGTCTGACCTGACCTATTTACACTAACAATTTTAAATATAATATTTGACCTATTTATACAAAGGCTAGTAAACATATATTTATTAAAAGGGTAATAAGTCAATAAAATTTTGTAAAACATGTATATCCAATAAAATTTTGTAGAGGTGACACATCTAATTTGTAGAGGCTAATACACACGTATTATATAATGTAGTATGTATAATTACACATATATGGTCCGGCCTGATAGGCCTAGTAGACTTTTCTATAAGTCTTAACCTGACCTATTTAAATTAATGAGCTTTTTAAAAAGCTTGAGCCTATCCTATTCAATAAATGAGCTAGGCCGAGTCGGACTTTAAGTAGGCAGGGCCATAGGCCACTGACACTGCGACCTGACCTATTTTCACCCCTACCTGTATATAATAATGCATTGTCTCTGCCAACTGAGTTATGCTCACGGGGACATTCAGACTAGTTGAATACCAACAAAACATCTGGTATGACAAAATATTAAATTGGTCTAACGTAAATCCATATAACTCACATATATTTCAATCAATAATAAAGTGAGTATTAAAATAAGTGTTATTAGTACTACCTTTTATTAGAGTAGTGTTACCAACATTCAATCTAAGACTTTTTTCGAACACTCATTTTTTTATTGAGTCAATACATGCAGGTCTCACCAATTTACGTGATATCTAATTCCAAAATGGTAGTAGGTGATATAATAGAGTAAACGTTGAAAAGTGTGTAGGAAAAGAGAAGAAATAGAGGGAGGGAAAAAGAGCATTACAGGGTTCCCAAGACCAATGGAGTAGTTGGAAAGAGCTGAAGCAAAACGACGGCAACGTTGGTAAGTTTGATGCCAATTGTAGTGACATGATCCATGAATGAGTGATTTTCTGTTAGGGTGAATCATAACTGCTCTTTCTAAAAACCATAACGGCGTTAAGGCTGTGTAGTTTGCTGCGTTCTTTGGCAGTTCATCTATGTCCTTTTTCATCACCATCGTCACCCTAACACTCTTGTGCTATCTCTGTGTGGTAGAAAACAAAAACAACTTTGTCTTTCTTATGAGAAATTTTAAGGTATAAATAAATAATCACAACCTCGTAAAAAGGTCAAATTAAAATATTCATGGAAGCAACGCACCCATCTTTCTTACGTGACACTTCAAATTTTAGGTGTAAACAATTGCAACATTATTTACACCGCGTTCAAATTATAATATTATTATGAAAAATTATACATACATGCATAATCTGACTCTATCTTATCGGGAATCACCACCATCTAGACCACCTCTCATGCCCGTCCCTATAATTGCCTGAAAATATTTTTTTTAATATTGTTACTACTATCTTTCAACTATGATTCCCTCTTGCTTGAAGTGATTATGTCAATTATTGAATTTAGTGAATCGACTGTGTGTACCTTAACTCAACCAAAAAGTGTTAAAGTACATTAAGTTAATGAAAGCATAAGTAAATTGCAAACATAAGGAATAAATGGCGACAAAATAATAAGTTTGATTGATTTTTTTCCCGATATATTAATACGTTGGGTTAATACCGCTTTTGGTCCCTGTAATATAAGCGAATTCCGGTTTTAGTCCCTGTAAAAAAAAATTTAGATTCTGTCCCTATCATTTCAGATTCTTCCAGTATTGGTCCCTCACTTGAACTTGTCAGCAGAATCTGCTGACGTGTCCAGCTGACTGTGTAATTATATTATTTTTTTATTTTTTTTATTTAAATAAAATGCCACATGGTTAATTGTTATTTGATTTTAAATTTAACTAAAAACAAAAATAAATATAACCAATTAAAATCGTTTTCCTTCTTCTTCTTCTTCTTCTTCTTCTTCTTCTTCTTCTTCTTCTTCTTCTTCTTTCTCCATCGTGCTCTTCTTCCCCACGTTCTTTGTAACACCCATACTAAATTATCTAGAATATTTAGCATGTGTATTAATCTGATACTGGGTACATTAAAATTTTCAATAATAATAATAAATACATCTGAATGAGTACAAGTTGGCTCGTTAATACAGTTATCCAAATATCTTAAATTACACTTTCATATACATATATACATAATATGAAAACCTCCTGAGCTTGTCCTCATCGAGCAACCACACTCCATCCAGCGTCTTCTTGGAGAATATCATCATGAACATCTCTTGATCACCTGAAAACCTGCACCAGAAGGATTGAGATGAGACATAATGTCTCAGTGAGCTCCAGCCCAACCTACTGTTGGCAACCACGGGGGAAACCTAGGGTCGCCGTGCCTACTCTTAGCGATCTTGGGGATACCTATGATCGCCGTCATTCTTTACATTTATCGCGATCAAGGGGAAAATCTAGGATAGCTTCATTGTTTTATCTCATGCATTCATATTCTATTCTTAATCATAGACTTATTCTTAGTGATCTGGGGACATCCTATGATCACATTCTTTCTCTGCTGACTATTGTCATATTCTCATAATAATTTCATAAGTATCAATATATATCATTCTTAATTACAAAGTTAGTAAGTCAGCGTTGAACAAACAATATTATTTGAGTTCATTTTACAGAGTGCATCCAGGTGGAGTAACCCCGAAGTACATCTCCCTTCTTACCGGTGAAAATTCCTATCATATCAGGCTAACACCGGACTCCTCTTATCTTTTGTGTGGCTGCCCTCGCGAGCGGTAATTCACCGTCCTAGCTGCCATTTAAGGCGATAACTTCACGGGGACCCCCTGTATACTAACTAACGAGCAGACAGGAGACACATTAACTTTATAGACTTGGATGTGTAGCTGCCCTCACGAGCGGTAACTTCACCGTTCCGGCTGCCATTTAAGGCGGTAACTTCACAGGAACCCCTTGTATACTAACTAACGAGCATACAAGAGACACATCAAGCCCATTAATTACTTTGTTCTTATTCTTTGTATATATACCTATAACTTATAATTATAATTTATGCATATCTGATGCATTCTTTGAGTATTCATTCTTAAAAGCTTAACCTATAAATAGGTTCTTAACTCTGAACTTAAAATCATTCTTGTGCTTAGTACATGATGAGTACTATTCTAAATCTCTTTAACCTATAAAGGTTCTTGACTTATCGTTCTCATAAGTCATACTTAGGGCTTACTTAAGCATATAACCTTAGTTCATGAATTTCCAAGCCTTGCATAATCTTTGCTCACATGATTTCTCAACCATTGGAAGCCTTTAGAATGAACTAAAATGGTGGTTTATGTTTCTAAAATGTATTAGGAGGAAAACATTTGCAAAAGCCATGCCCGCGCGCACCAGAACCCCCAGAACAGCTCAACTATGTTGTGTTGTTCTGGCTTGGTCGCTACAAGCGCCAAGCTGGTCGCTACAAGCGCCACTGGTCGCTACAAGCGCCAAGCTGGTCGCTACAAGCGCCAGTAGGCAGGGACAAATCCTGCCTGGTCGCTACAAGCGACGGCTGGTCGCTGTAGCGACCATGACAGCACCAGTCATGTATAAAAATGCATTTTTCCACCATTTTTCCCCATTCAAAGATACCCAAGCTTCCTAATCATGCTAGGAATGATGTTCATTCATAAAATAACAATTTAAACATATATGAGCAAGGATTTAGCAAGCAAGGATTTAGGGTAAAACTCTAAAACTTTTCTATGATGCATAACACATAAAATTCACTCTAAGAGGGTTCTAAAACCCAAGATGAGCTCACCTAAACCTTAATTGGTGCTGGTTATGCTTGAATTCAGAAACCCTAGCTTGTTCCTTCCTTTGATTCTTCCTTGTTTCTTCTTTATTTGTTCGATCTTTTCACAAACCAACATGCTAGCAAACTTCACAAGAATTTGGGTGAAAGCTTGATGGATTTGGGTGAGAGTGAGTGGGCGTGAGAGTGAGAAAATGAGGGAGAGGGAGCTGGTTTTGGGAGAGTGAAGGAGAAGAAATGAAAAATGGTAGAAATATCTTGCCTCTTCTTTTTAAATAAATCCTCCCTTTTCTATTATTTTCCATTTTGCCATTTCCACCTATTTCCAAGTTTGCCATGCTTCTTAATAGCTTCTAATACTGATAATTGATACTTATAAGCGGGATATTTCACTTGCCATATAAATAAACCCATTAACTGACAATTTACCAAATTGTCCTTTGCTTAAAACGTTTCTGATACATCATCTCAATATTAATAAATATTCGAGTCTTAGGCGGGATATTACAATCTACCCCCCTTAAAGAAATTTCGTCCTCGAAATTTTTAGAATCCTCTAAAAATCACATATATAAAAATATACCTTTCACCTTCCTTTCTCTTCTTAACTTACTTATCGAAATCCCTTGGATTTCCAACTCTATATGTCGAATATACTCGACAACTTTTCCTTTAACTGAAATGTTCGTGGTGAATTGCGTAACTCTTACGTAGTAGGATGTGAGGTTATCTGAACCATCGTATCCAACTCGCTCCACGTTCTTGGTTCACACTCTTTTGCAATTCCAATCTGGAGTTGTCCAACTCTTGACACTTGTACTAATTCTTATAAATACCTTCTTAGTCCATGTATCTTACTTTGACGACGTTAGATCGTTCTTATCACAACTTATTCTCGTTTTCTTGCCGTAGCATAAATATTTTCTATACTGACAAATCCAAAACTCATAAGAGTTTAGTCCAAGTGATGAGTGTTATAAATTATCTCACATATCACCATATGGTACATTCTCTCGTCATCATAAACTTATTTTCCCATTCTGGACGTCGAGTCCAAGATCCTTATTTTCAAAAGGAAGCTCTACTTGATTGCTACCAAAATAGCACACTTTAAATCCTTTAATCAAAACTTGAACTTACGTAGCCCTTTACTGTAGACTACGAGTGACTTTTAATCTGCATGAAAGTTCTTCTTCTTTTACTGGTGAACATTAAGTACAATAATTTTCGAACTCTTCTGCTAAGCTATGGTGATATCAACAATTCTGTTCTGGTAAAAAAACTTCATACTTAAACATTCCTGATAGGGTACCACTATTGCCATAACACGTCACATAGTTGAAGATCTGCTACACTACTAGCTGAGTACTTTATGTATTACCTGATAAGTATATATAATACTAACATAACCTGATACATGTGACATGCTGACATAGCGGGGTACAACGTGGATTAAACTCATAAGTCACTGCATTGACGTCTCTGATCAACACTTCAATTTCAAAGTATCATCTTGCAAGTGCAACCTTTTCTGATGTTGCCTTATGCTTGATCCTTTTGACTAAACATTACTTTTCCAGTCCACCTAAGTTACTGAGCTAAATTAGCTAAATTACCGTATTAGGGGTGACTTACCTTGCTCTAGACTTATTGTGCTAGAAACATATTCTTCCCATTCTTATCACATAGTCTTAAACTACTTCGATTTCAATTTCTCTTGAGTCTCGAGGTTTGAAATATCCCTTGGCTTAACTTTTAAAATTTCCTTCTAGAACTTATAACAAGTTCGAGTCGTCACAGCTCTCTGATATTCTGTGGTTCAATAATTGGGCGCTTAATGCCCTCCTGTGGTTCATCTGACAAGGACCTTACAAGTATTCCTCGTTCTCTAAGCTTCAGCTTAGAATCGTTCATTAACTCATCCTTAAATCACTTTTCCGCTGCACAACTCTGATTTAAACAAATCACTTCGGAGGAGGGGTAATACACCATTATAAAATTCTCTGGCTGACTTGTTCTTTAATGACCCGTAGCTATCACAGCAGAATCATCTTACGTTTGTTTATTCTCTTGTGGCTTAAACCACCTGTTTAACCTACTGACTGATCGTCATCAGACTTTGGGTTTCCTTTCGTACATAAACCGTATACTTACTTTCACGAAAATACGCTGAAACCTGTAAACAATTTTTCAGCAACTACTACGGACCAAGCAGTGATTTCGTCAAAACAGCTTATACACTGGTTCTAGCTTATTCTCCATGTTCTGATTCCTGTGACCATCTCAAGGTCAATCCAACATGTATTATCGTTTTAACATTGCAGAAACCGACCTAAAAGTACACCTGGAGCAGCTTAAATTTCACACTTAAATCACTTGTGTCAACTTCCAAAACAACTTATGACTTCTGGAGGTTCATATCTTTTATATACTGAATCCACTAATAGTTTGAGTCTCATTCCTATTCGTTCTAACTTTATCCGTAAGGATTTCATTTTCATAATCTTTCCGAGACATTTACGGTCTCTAAGGTCTTACCATATCTCTTAGGTTACCTTCGAATCCCTCCAGTTAATTGATCTTGAGCTTCAAAACCTCATCATTACCTTTTGATTCTTTCAGCAACTCGTTACTGCAGTCACCATTCAAATATTGATCTTAACATCTAAATAATTCTGCATATAGTTGAACAATCCGAAATTTATACCTTATTACCGCCCTCGGAACTTATCCACACTGGGTGACCTCTTTCAGCTTCTAGAATATTCGTGGAAGAAAACTCTTCGGTTGAAAACATATAACGCCTTCACATTAATCACAATCTTAACCTTTTATATATAAGACGATCTTCCATATAATAAAATCTCAATATAATTTCTCGGCTAAGATTCCGATTGTCCTTCAAAACTGGTCTACTATAACCATGTGTCCTCTTAAACTCGTCTTCTTCATCCAATCAAGGGACTTCAACTTAGTCCATCCCTCAGTTCGTTAAAATCCAACAATTTATTATCCAATATCCTCTTCAGAGGACTCATTACTTATTGCTGAGTTGCGTTCTCTCGTACAAAACATCTCGATGGCTAATCATAATGAAAAATAATCCGATTCACTTCTCTTGGTATAAACTTTTCATTGAACTTAGCTTATTTCAAATCTTCTTACCAACGGAACATATCCTAAAACACGCTTCGATGTACAACAGGTATTATCATTACTACTTACTCGTCCATTTTGGGCCTAGATTACATACCATCTTTTCTTTCTTAAGGAGTGCTCCACTGTCATTCTCGTGGCACGAGAAGCATAGGCCGTGGCACGATGGATGTCCTGATCCATATGATCGTGGCACGATAATTCCAGCAAGTTCAAACTCTGCAGCTTCGTCTGTCCCAATTAATCCTCTTAATCAATAATTAAATCTCTCTACTGATTGGATTTAAAATCTCGTCCGATCCGAGTGCGCGAGTCCTTCGATTCCTCACACTCTGTCCTTATTACCACTTCTCAACTACGGTTCTAGTTATGGTTCCATAATTTCTTACTGTTCGTGTCTCCTCATATGAGACATCTCTTAATGACGCGTCCAACTGAGTTAAGGTTCTTCACCTTATCCTTAAATATTTCTGACATTCCTAAAACTCTGCCATAAATAAGCTTAGTCACTTTACGGTTCGATGGCCACCATTTGGCGTTGGATACTTCTTCGCCAACTCCATCATACAATTCTATCACCTTGATCTTCGCTCTTCGTAAACTTCGTTTCTCCTTGGTCACATTCAGCTCTCGAACATTTATCCTAACTGTCATATACTAGACTGAGTTGATCAGGCTCAACTAGATGTGACCTTTAGATCAACATCCGGAACCCAATGGTCCCACTACTTTATTGAATTTTTAATGACCCAAGGCACGGTCTGAATCGACCTGCTCTGATACCAATTGTAATACCCATACTAAATTATCTAGAATATTTCGCATGTGTATTAATCTGATACTGGGTACATTAAAATTTTCAATAATAATAATAAATACATCTGAATGAGTACAAGTTGGCTCGTTAATACAGTTATCCAAATATCTTAAATTACACTTTCATATACATATATACATAATCTGAAAACCTCTTGAGCTTGTCCTTATTGAGCAACCGCACTCCATCCAGCGTCTTCTTGGAGAATATCATCATGAACATCTCTTGATCACCTGAAAACCTGCACCAGAAGGATTGGGATGAGACATAATGTCTCAGTGAGCTCCAGCCCAACCTACTGTTGGCAACCACGGGGGAAACCTAGGGTCGCCGTGCCTACTCTTAGCGATCTTGGGGATACCTATGATCGCCGTCATTCTTTACATTTATCGCGATCAAGGGGAAAATCTAGGATCGCTTCATTGTCTTATCTCATGCATTCATATTCTATTCTTAATCATAGACTTATTCTTAGTGATCTGGGACATCCTATGATCACATTCTTTCTCTGCTGACTATTGTCATATTCTCATAATAATTTCATAAGTATCAATATATATCATTCTTAATTACAAATTTAGTAAGTCAGCGTTGAACAAACAATATTATCTGAGTTCATTTTACGGAGTGCATCCAGGTGGAGTAACCCCGAAGTACATCTCCCTTCTTACCGGTGAAAATTCCTATCATATCAGGCTAACACCGGACTCCTCTTATCTTTTGTGTGGCTGCCCTCGCGAGCGGTAATTCACCGTCCCAGCTGCCATTTAAGGCGATAACTTCACGGGGACCCCCTGTATACTAACTAACGAGCAGACAGGAGACACATTAACTTTATAGACTTGGATGTGTAGCTGCCCTCACGAGCGGTAACTTCACCGTTCCGGCTGCCATTTAAGGCGGTAACTTCACAGGAACCCCTTGTATACTAACTAACGAGCATACAAGAGACACATCAAGCCCATTAATTACTTTGTTCTTATTCTTTGTATATATACCTATAACTTATAATTATAATTTATGCATATCTGATGCATTCTTTGAGTATTCATTCTTAAAAGCTTAACCTATAAATAGGTTCTTAACTCTGAACTTAAAATCATTCTTGTGCTTAGTACATGATGAGTACTATTCTAAATCTCTTTAGCTATTTCCACCTATTTCCAAGTTTGCCATGCTTCTTAATAGCTTCTAATACTGATAACTGATACTTATAAGCGGGATATTTCACTTGCCATATAAATAAACCCATTAACTGACAATTTACCAAATTGTCCTTTGCTTAAAACATTTCTGATACATCATCTCAATATTAATAAATATTCGAGTCTTAGGCGGGATATTACATTCTTCTTCTTCAAATCAAAGCCAAACGCCATTTTTCTTCTTACACTCGATTCAAATCGTATTTGTTGCATTCATACTCGTTTGTAATTGTTCCTATTTCTCCTTATGGCTACTGTTTGTTCCTTTGTTAGGGTTAGATGCAGTTTCTAATGGGTGGGAGTAAGAACTCGAGCGTTGGCAACTCAAATGAAAGAAATCTTCCACTTCCAGTTTGTGGGTGTAATGCAGTGATGAAGGTGTGGGTATCAAACACTGTTGAGAACCCTAAGAGAAGATTCTGGAAGTGTAGAAATTCGAACATGAATGATGTGGAAAGTTGTGAACTTTTTATATGGGATGACGAATTGGATATGTTCTTTGCGAGAAATTCCCCAAAGAATGATAATGCTAGTTTCAATCTTGGCTGCAATCAGTGTGATATGACTACATAATTTCTGAAAAAAATTGGGAAAATTTTTGGGAAAGAATGTGGACAAGAAATAGGCAAGGAGCTTCAGTCGAAGAAGGTACTGAAGATGAAGCAGAAATTTGAGGCTGAGAAGAATAAGAGCAATTGGTTGTTCATGGCATTGCTACTTTCTTGGGTGTTTTTTGCGATTGCATTTAAATTAGCTTAATGTCAATCTGGTTCAATTGTTGAACAAATTGACTTTGTAGGTTGATGTAATTCTTGAGAATTAGAAATTTTTGTGATTATGTAATGCTTGGTAATATCATGTTAAACTTCCGTTTTATGTAATTTCAAGTTAACTTTCATCAATCAAGTTAATCTTTTCTAAATTCAAATTGTTATGAATATTGGATTGTTGGATTCAAATATAGCATAATATTGGATTGTTGGATTGATTATAGCATAATATTGGATTGATTATAGCATAATACTGCATATGTATCATTACAAAATAAATCACTTAAAGTGCATATGTATCATTACAAGTTAAAGCACATAAAGCGCACTTAGTAGACCACAAAACAGAATAGGACAATTCTAGTTTAAAAAAAAAGTACATCAAGTTCACATCATAGACCCAAACACTATCAATACATAAGACACAACACAGTCAATACAACTATAGACCCAAACACAGTCAATACATCAAGTTCACATCATAGACCCAAACACTGTCATTCATTCATTCATCTCTACTCAAACAAATATTCATCTATCTCTATATTTTCTTCTTCATCTTCTTTTTCATCTTCTTCAACAATTTCTAAACACATAATTTTTTATCTTCTTCAACAATAATCTCTTATCATTCTTCCTATTCTCATCTTCTCTTCTTCTTCCTATTCTCATCATCATCATCTTCTTCTTCTTCATCTTCTTCTTCTTCATCTTCTTCTTCTTCTTCTTCTTCTTCTTTTTTCAACAACTCATCCACAACAATTTTTCCATCTTCATTAACACCAATTTCTTCAACAATAATCGCTTATAATTTTTTTAACATTAATTTTCTTCTTCCTAATTTCTTCTTCTTCTTCCTTTTTCAACAACTCTTCAATAACAATTTTTCATCTTCATTAACACAAATTTTCATCTTCTTCAACAATAAAATCTATTTATTTCTTTCAAAAATAATTTCATCAAAATAATTCATTCCTACATTTGTTTTTATTCAAAACACTTTTACTACATGTATTTCTTTTTAAAAATCATTTTTTAATATATATTTTTTCGAATTTTTTTTTCAAAATTTGAATTTCGCGCAATTTTTTTAAAAAAAATTCAAATTTTTTTGGCGCAATTTCTCAAAATTCAAATTTTTGCCGCAATTTTTGAAATTTTTTTGAAATTTAAAAATTTAATTTTTTATAAAAAAATTAATTATTTTCCTCGGAAACAATTTTAAAAAATTTCCAAATTTTTTTGACGCAATTTTTTTAAAATTTGGCTCAATTTTGAAATTCGAAAATTTAATTTTTTTAAAAAAAAATTAATTATTTTCCTCGGAAATTCCTCGGAAACAATTTTAAAAAATTTTCAAATTTTTTTGGCGCAATTTTGAAATTCGAAAATTTAATTTTTTTCTTAAAATTAATTATTTTTCTCGGAAATTCCTCGAAAACAATTTTAAAAATATTTCAAATTTTTGTGGCGCAAATTTTTTAAAATTTTGGTGCAATA